>VWZI01014522.1:251246-352882 GCA_013396835.1 Psilopogon haemacephalus
CTTTTTTTTTTTTTTTGTCAAAACCAGATGCTCCAGGAACAATTCAGGTCAAGCATAACACAGAAACACAACTCTGCAACTGCAGGAACATACCAACAGACTCCCAACCCTGGTAGGCAGAACTACAACCTCACATAAAATGCCACAGCCAGCATAAGGCTTATTACTCAAAACAACTCTTGTGACAGTTAAAGCATTCCTACCAACCAGCACTGGGCAAGAGAGTTTTCACATCAGCTTGCTTCCTCTTTATAAATAAATACGTAAAGTAAGATGCATAAAGATAACCTGCACACATTAGAAAGTGTTTGGCTAGGAAAACTGTTTCAGTATCAGCAAACAGCACACAGCAAATTAACCAGACAATCCACTACGAAAAGCCCCAAAGCTGGCTGGTTTGGAGCAGACAGTTGTGTAGGACAAACACGTATTTTTCAGTACAAGCTCTGCATTGCAGGGTGTAGCCAGTTTCAGATTTACAGTATTTCAGAGGAGTCCAAAGAAGCTCTGAAAATTCAAAAACCCACATAACACACAAACACAAAAGAAAAACAATGAACTAAAAAAATTGTTTCTGTGCTTCACTGGAAGTTTCAGAACTGAACAGTGCCTTAAATATTTATTACTTTTAACAAAATGCACATTAATGCTTCTCAGAAGCAAACTGGCAATAGAAGGCCAGAGCCAAACTTGCAAACTGCTAATTTTATTCTATCTCAGTTTCCAGCTGCATTTTTTTCCTACACTTGACTTAGGAAACTCAGGTTTGTAGTTCACCAGTGTGCTAGGCCATACTTCTGCCATTCACCAGCATTCAAGTAGATTGCTGCTAAAGAAAAACACAGACTGAGAAGACAACTTTGGGCTTAAAGTACAGAAATAACACAGTAACGACACAGCCTGGCTGTCACAGCATCATGTAAAGCACCCCCAAATCTGCAAAAGGAAAACTTTCATAACAGTCCTGCTGCACAGACAACATAAACAGAACAGTTCTGAGCAGCAATCCCACCTAAAATGCTCATGAATTCAAAGATTTTTTTCACTGAGTTACTACATTTCTGGGAGGATTCAAGAGTCAACTTTTTAAAGTTACTAAACTTTACTAGCCTTAGAACCTAATAAGTTAGTAATTACAGTAATGATGTAACTATGCACTTTGAAAGAAGTTCACTTGATTCTCTAGGTTCTAAAATCTTTAATCAACCTAGCCCTACAATCACTGTTTTAAAAGGGAGATGTTCCCCCTATAAATGTATAACATTCATTTGTAAGGGTGTATGTAGGTATGTTACTCAGTTAAGAGTTAAACTAAACTGTCATTGCAAGGTTGGTTGAACTAGATATAGTAAGAGTCTGTGATGATACAAACTCTGTGTGGTTGCTCTCTGGTTTTTAATTCTTGAATTAAATGGAGCAGGAGAATATAAAGACAAGAAGGAAGGATGCTTCAGAATCCAAGATTGTTAGAGTTGACACTGCAGGGCATAGTTGGCCCAATACCATCCACAGTCTTCACAGATACAATCAGCACGTGTGCCAGATTGCAAAACCAAGTGTAAGGTCTTTTTCGTAAACAGAATGAAATTAAAAGAAGCAACCGTGTTTGTCACTGCATAATCTGCAAACCTCTCCCGTAGGAATCTGTTACAATCAAGAACATCATCACAAAGATCCAAGGTAAAGCAAAGCACAAATAATGGAAATTTAAAACTGCAGCCTATAATATATGCTTGTCTCATTTTTTTGAAGTTTATTCACTCCAAGAACTTGAAGAAGCCCACTAGAAAAAGTGACCTAAGACTTTAATATAAACTACCAAATTGTTCTATTTTAATTAGTCTTTAAGTTTCTAATATTTTATTAAATATCCTTATACCTTTTTAAAAGTTCATCCAAAAGGTGCATTTTCCTCCCTTCCTGGCCCAGTATCATGTCCATACAAAAGACAGTAAACATACCTCAGGCTATTTCTCCTCCAAACCTGGGTTCGTTTGCTGCCTGGGTTTTGCTGTTACTTGGACAGACCTTTTTGCAGCCTCAAGATTGGTAAGCACTAACAATCTTTCACAAAGCACTAGGAGAAACATTATGCAAACAGAAAAAAGATAAAATGTCTTCTAGCAGGCATGCAGAACTGTTTTAATTTAGAGAAAAAACAGAGTTTATAGCAAAAAGATGCTGTTCACAGTGTCTTGCTGCTGACTGATGACTTTCACAAGGACCTGTATTGTACTACCAACCCTAACATCCATGCTTAACCTAAATGAGGATGTCCACAGTACTAAGTACCTGTCAGCAAGATTTTCAAGATGACTTCATATCAAATGTCTTTGGTCACACTGATTTTGGGAGAATGACAAAAGAAACCTTGTTATAATTTTATTTTCGACCTGTAAAAAAGATACACAGAATAAAAAACTACATTTCCTTAGCTCATTAGCACCTAAGTTAGAGAAGCAGTATGACAAAAGCACTGCACAGTAAAAGTTACCTGTAACTCAAAATAACAAATAGCTTGGATATCACTGACACATGACAAAAGGCTGTTGTCCTCATACACAAGCTAGGCGTGATGTTGAAAGATGAATGCACAATGGTGTGGATGCAGGTTTATGTGTAAGCTTTTCTCAGCAGCAATGTCTGCACACCCAGGTAACTGCACTCTTCATTCCCACTCTTCATTCTTCCAGAGAATGCATGATTGCCTGTACCCACAACTTGGAATAGAAATAAATATTCAATCCAAACTTCACAAACAGAAACCAGACTTATTTTGAAATCCCACTGAAAACGTAGGTCTTAAATTATCAGCAAGATTAAACTCTGGTTAAGGGTTTATTCGAAATAACTTTAAATTGCTTTACTGTTGTAAAGATGATGTCAATAAACCATGAGTTTCCTAAGACAGAAGGGATTTTTACTACAATAAACGTGTTCAGAAACAAGCAAAACACTGAATAACTGCAACTGCTAACAGATCACTAAAGTGGTTTTAACTTCTGCTGTCATCAGCTGATACTACTTTTAAATAGCACTAAAACATACACAGACTAAAAATTTTTCTTATAAATAATATTTTGTAAGAGATTTTCCTGTCTATAAACACAATATTAATGTCTGATTCCTAAAGTCTTAACAGAATTATCTTCATTGTAATTCCAAATAACTAAAATAGTTAACTAGTATTCCTTAAAACTTATCTAACTTTGACTTGATACTTTTATTATTTTTCACTATTTTGAACTGCTTGCTACACTCCAAACACATACCTGGCTGCCTACCTATGCCATCAAGGTAATAATTTAGACTTCATGACTTCTTAAGCCTTCGAAGTTTTAACTTCCTGAGGCCATTTTCAACTTTTTTTCTTTTTTGGACAAGCTCCTCTGAAGACTCGGGCTGCAGTTCTAAAAAAGATGATGGCACCACAGGCAATTCCACAGCTGTTGTGCCTGGCTCATTTTGGCTTCTCTTCACTACATTGTTCCTCACAGAAAGAGGGTGGGAAAGGGTTTTGCTCAAAGTTGATGGCTCCTCATTAGACACAGTCTTTGTCATATCTTGTTTAGAGAACAACATAGAATTAAGTGAGGTCTTCTCCAGTAATGGACCTAAATAGTCATCATTGCTTTTACTTATTTCTTCCTTGCTGGGGCTCAAAGGAGTCTCTGCAGAAGATACTTTTTGGAAATGCTCCAAATTTTCTTTTGAAGCACAGCTCTTCTGTAGAGCCTGTGTTTTGGTTGCTTTTTGACTTGGTTTTGGATCTAGCAGTGCTGACTCAGAGCTATAAGGAGTGTTCTCATTTACAAGACTTGATCTCAACCACTCCACAGAGTGATGTTTTTGCTGGCTGCTAATATCAGCTGGCTGTCTCTGATTAACATAATTTCCCAGCTCTAAAGCAGGAAGTTCTGAGTTGCTTTCAGCTGTATTTATGCAGTCGTTTAGCAGTCCTGTAGTCCTACATTTCGCTTCAGATGGAAGACTGAGAGCAGTTTGACAGCCATTCTTTCTGTTCCACATCTCGGAGTCCACTGAGCCAAGACATTCTTTCTTGTAGTCCTTGCTGATTTGAAGTTTGCTTGTGCTACATTTTCTTGGTTTTGCCCTTTTCACACTGCAATAAAAAGGAATTTGGCTTTTAAATTAAAAAATAATCCTCACTGCCTAAATTTGCCCTTCTAACAAATTCTAACACACCGCTACAACAAGGCTCTTTCTGAATGTGAAAAAAAACCCTCCACATCACCTTGACAAGCAGTAATGTTTGTTTAGTGTGGATAATATCAAGTGTTATCCATCTGATTTTTCACTGCACTAGGGGAACTCTATTAATGACTAAGCCATGAAGGAGTTCACATTCTGTTCCAAGAGGCAGAACTGGATTCATTACAGATGTTAAAGGTCAGCACGACATCAGTATATTGAATTCCTTCCCAAACCGGCTAGATAAAATACTATTTCGTAAGTGCCTAAATAATTTCAAACTATTCCCATATATTCACATGCATAATGTATATCCAAAGAATAAAGGGGGGAAGGCAGGGAGAGACGATATGTGCATTTCTGTGTGAGAGTTTCTAATCTGTTTTAGAATGTTTCTCTGGAATTTTTCCTAGGACATTTCAAAGCATTACTTCAAAGTTAACCATTGCTCATCTAGTATCAAGCCCATTCATCTGGGAAGGACTTAAGTAATGCAAGTAGATGATATTCTAAAATGAATTATATAGGAAAATGGGATCACAAGAGACCTGATGGAGTGTCAGCACATAAACACTCCACAGCTGTGTGTTACCTGCAAATCCAGATTTCACTATGCACAAGTACTGAAGCTGCCTATGTAAAAGCTTAAGTCTAAATAGATCAGCTCATGCTGTGACCCCTTTCTGCTGCTCTGGTGATGCCAAGTATTCCCAGGTTATCATGTCTAACTTTTCCAAAATAGGTAGAGCTGGCATACCTTCAAATCTCATCTCATTTCTAAAGACAACACAGATGAGACAACACGTAACTAGAAAAGTTGACAGGGTTCACAGCAAATCCCCGATTCCACAGTTGATTTGGGGCTACTGGCAGCTCACACAAGTGATGGTATCCTGATACAGTCTAAGACCAGTAAAATACATGGCCAACCTTCCTATTTACTATGCCAGGGACACACTTTAATTGCAACCAAAGACCCAGAACATTCTTGTGGTACATTGCAACTCTCAAAATTAATAAAAATAATACAGTTACAAAGTGTTTTTCACCAGATTCAAACATCACATATTTGCTTTGGCTTAGAGCTTCATTCAAGGCAAAAAACAGCCTGTTTTGGTTTTGCCTAGTGCTACGTGAGATAGCCATGTGGGCTGTAATAGCTTTTGTCAGGCTGTACAAAACAACAACCATCATTTGATGTGCTTATCTACACTAGAGTAGCAGGCTCTTAGTAACTTGAAATAATATTTTGTAAAGGTGCTTATATTGTCTGAAATTTAATTACATAGGCTAGATTCTGTTTACTCAATTTTTTCCAGATTACAAATTGAACACCTTGGCATGAATAGTGACATACATTTCTTTCAAGATGTCTTGTTTTATTTGGTCATTCAAACTAGTCTTAAGCTTCTTGTTCTCAGCAGATTCAGTAAAATATTCAGACGTCCCACTGGAAAATTCTTCTTTCTGCTCCAAAAGAAAATACAGGTTTAAAACATGACACATCAAGCTACGATTATTCAACAAAACTCTCCATTTCTAATACTAGGACTAACAGATGTTCTTTATTATTTTGATCAGAGAAGTCAAAGAGAAACAATTATTTTAAATCTTTTAATATTTGGGAGTCTAGTCAGCTCCCTCCCCTTTCAGGCTCCCAATGAACATATTTCATAGGCTAAAATACACCACAAACAAACAAGACTGTAATGTAAAGGACGCAGCTTTCCAAACCATCTGAGGAAACTGTTGGCAAATATTTGACATCTTTGTGGCTCAAACTGTGACAAATGCCAGGAATCTCTCTTGCAGACAGGAGCATGTTTGTCAGGTTTTTTTCTGAAGAGACTGACTGGCGCAGTGGTCTATATGCTTATCCTCAGAAGAATTCCCATAATTTCCCATACTTACAAAAAAAGAAACTGACTCTTATTTGCTCATTTAAGAAGGCAAGGGTTAAAATTTTTAATAAGAACATTCAAACGCTTGCAGCTTGTAGTGGTTGGCTACCATAGGACAACAGGGGAATTATTTCTGGTCTCAGCTAACAGCAGCAGCAGAATAGTTTTATATAATATGAGATTGGGGTGAGAGGGAGGGAAGGAAAATGCTCTTTTTCTTCAAGCTGTGAGCATTTCCTTTCACAACAAAACAACCTCAATGAGAGAAGGGTCATTTGGTAACTTCACTACTAACTACCACATACTTCAAAAAAGTATGAAGCTAGGGAGAGGAGAGGAAAAATACAGCAAAGTCCAGAAGAGAAGAGGCTTTGTGCATCTCCTCATCTCTGACAGCATTTTTCTTTGTCAGCCTGTTTGATGAAGCTTCTGCTTGGGGCACATCAAATGTAGGGAGTTCTTATTTATGCTGTTCCTTGCTCCACACTACAAAGCCAACACGCTGGAGCCAGGCAGTATGAAACAACTGAAGAAAGCAGAGGAGGGCTATGGAGCCACAAGGCGAAAGCATGTATATGATCACTGTGTGGAACATCCCTCAGGAATCTGTCACTTATAGGAGATTAAGCCTTGCCTATTTTTATTTCTATTTGAAAGGAGAGGTGGTAAACCTTACTGCTCCATCTAGAAGAATGAGCCAGCGAAAACAACTTCCTGTTTTGTAAGCAAAAAGAGAGTAGTCAGGCAAAGAAATAAAGCCATTTTCGTAGCTAATAAAAGTACAGCCGTTTTCAGCCTTCTTTTCAGAGGCAAATTATGCAACATTGTGTGTATTGACAGATGCATGAAGTTCTGTCCACCAATGGTGCAACGTGTGTGTTTACTGCAGACAGAAAACACATGCAACATACTGGCAATAGGATTTCAACCTCAGAAATCATGCCTAACTACTTTAATCTAGGGGATTAACTGATGCTTCTGTTTTTGTCAGAGATATGGACTCCCCTCGTTCATCTAAGTATGTTTTTGTATTGCGTAAACAATTAAAGAGGAGAATACCACAAGAAACTCAAGAGCTTTTCTAATTTTAAGAGAAGGCACAGACTCTTAACCATAAAGTACAAACTATTCAGATTTCCAGTAACATTCACATAACTCTGAAGGATCTTGCACAATCATCCTGCAAAGCAGCTGGAGAGCACTCTTACTTAGCCAAAGAACAGAAGCAAATGCAGAATCATTTTAATTTCTGCTTGATGGTAACTGGAAAAGCAAATTCTATTAAACCTTCTTCAGTCCTCAACACAGCAGACTGTGACAGTATCGCCAATCCACTAAGGCAATTCCTGTAGATGTGGTAAGCAATGAGTGGAAAGCAGCACTTTGTACTAAATTCAGAGTAGGATTGGGGACAGTTCCTGTCCACACATACTCACTACCACAGATAAGTGATAAACCCCAGTTCTAATTTGCAGATGATGAATGGTGCACAACTGTTGCCTAAGTATACTGTCACGCCAGGATGCAAAGAGCAGACCCTGGAGAGAAGCAGACGATAGAGCCACATCACTTGTGAGTTGAGTCAGACTGGAGTTAATGGTCTAGAGATGAAGGGTTAACACATTTCCTCACTACACCATCACCAGCCTTTTACTTTGTTTTCAAATAGCTTATCACAAAGTAGTGACAGAAAAGGGTTAAGGCACTAAAAAAAAATTAAAAATCAAAATGATTTATATGTGAAACACTTCTGAACATGCCCTCTAAGTACAGTAGATTTTCCCCTTGGAACCACACCCTGTAAGTGCTGTATTTTGAGAGCTGAACAATTAACATAAGGCATATGAGTCAGTCTTTGAAAGACTCTGTGGGAACCAGAGAGCCTTTTGCTATTAGGAGTGATGTAAACTCCCTAAGGCTGGAATAAGTCCACAATAGAAGACAGAGAGTCATAAATAACAACAATGGGCATTCCATATTCTACTAAGACACTCAGACATTACTGGTGATACTTCCTTTATTTTCTTTATTAGACTTAATAATTTTAGTTAATTAAAAAAAGAACCCAAAAAACCCAAAACAAAACATTGTCTGTTTTGGGAATACTATTTATTTCCTATGGGAACTTCAGGACTTGTTAAAGTTAAAAAAAAAAAAAGCTAATCTGCTCTCATCCTGTCTAGTAATCCCAAATTCCTTTTAGGCAGTGAAATAATTAAAGAAAAATATTCCAGGCATAAAAAGGAGGACAGCAGAAACAGACATCGCATAAACAATGACACCATGACAGAGAAAAATGTCAAAGCACCGCCAGACTTGTGACTTGACTCTGAAAGAGCTGCAGGGAGTGGGATCGCTGCTAACAAATTAAAACCACATTTCTTGGCAAATTGTTAAAGACAGACATATTTACATTTGTATAGAGACTGGGTGGGCACAAAAGATTAAAATGTTTCTTTAGGCCTTGAACTGCCAAGTTCTATTGGAAATATGTGCTCTTAAAATCCTAGGGCAAGCTCACTTCTTTTTGTCACTAAAACTCAGCAAGAAAGGGCCAGCAGAAATTAAGTTTACACAGCCTGACTGCTCTACCTGCTCATAATGCTGGCCTCTCAAAATCCTCATTTTAAGATCCTTAGAGTACTTATCCAAAGAGGTATCTGGGAAAAAGATTCAATTGAGTCATATAGAAAAACATGACTGTTAGGCACACAACATACTTCCTTTAAGGCTTATCAAGTTGAAAATTCATTCTTCTACCATCCTACCTTACTATTGCACTCAAAATGAAAACGAAACCCTCAGAAATGTAAAAGTGGTGACTGCCATCTGCAGCTTCCCCCAGGATGGCCAAGTTCAGCGATACGGCACTAAATACCTGGATGTGCACTTGTGAAAAATCCTTGCAACCCTTTATCCTGAAGGGAAGGAAAAGGTTCAGCCTTTTCAGCTGGACAATAATACACACACAAATATAGATTAAAAAAAAAATTCGACTAGGTATCTGGGCTAAACCAAAATTTCCTATGTGAACGCTACCCTCATTCCTGCATCTCCTTTAGTTTCATACTCTCTACCTGTCTCTCCCTGCACTCAGTGTAATAGCTGTACATGCCTGTTCCTTAGCAGATAAATTTAAATTTAGTATCTGTTAAAAAAAAAATCACAAACAAAATACAATAAAACCCACACACTAATAAATCCAACTGAAAACCAATGTGGCTCAACTTGCTCCATTTAAAGACTTCATAGAACCCATCAATGGGGGGCTCAGAATGTAGTAACATAGAATGAGCAATGAAATAAACTATTATCTCAAGCACACACAAGTGAATAAAACCAAAAGTAGTAAAAAGAATCAAACAGAAACAGTTATTTAGGAAAGCTTTATATGTGCTTGCAATTACATGATCTCTCTTTATATCACTTGGCTCAGACATCTAAAATAACCTTGAGGTCTCAGAATGTTTCTGAAACATGACTGGCAGACCAGAGAGGTCTTGCAAACTGATAAATAGAAAAGGAGTCCTAAAGCAAATGAAGACAATTTTCAGTGAAGGGTGAACCAAATACTATAATCTACCTGACAGAAAAACAACAGAGTATTTTAAGTCAAGACTTTTGCCCTCTTCCACCCCACAATAAGGAAAAGCTTCCCACAAATCCACAATGCAAATCTGTCAGTATTTCCAACACTGTGATGTAGCTGTCCTAGTAATTCTACTTTTGAACTCCTACTGCACCATGAAACATTCATACAATTCTTCCAAGTACAGAAATGGATGTGATTCTCAAATTGAAATACAGTTCCTTGATTTGAATTGCAAAATACTGCTCAACATTTTAAAATGAACTGTCCTGTCCTAAATGTCAGTAAATTCCAATAAAAAACATTCAGGATCATTCTATGTTATTTATGAAAGTACTGATATTTCATCTGAAATAGGTATTTTTAGAGAATACTGATCGTTTTTAAAAATAACATTCTTTTCAAGATTTAAATTACAGAAAGAACCACAGAAAACTGCATTTCTCTGGTAAGGAACAGAACTGTATAGCCTACTCATGGCCTAGTAAAAGAAAGGCAAAATCAAACTTCCGGATCAGTAAAGCCTTCACTATCTACTACCAAAATTCCTTTCGACTTGACACTATGGCTCCTAACTATTAATTTTTTGCTTGTGGAGCAAATTTTTCCCTGTGGTCCATACTATTTAGTCTGAGAGTCAAGGCCCTGGTCAAAAAATGCATAGACGTGGTGCTTAGGAACATGGTTTACTGGTGGGCTTGGCAATGTTTAGGTTAACATCTAGGTTAGGTTAACTCGATCTTGAAGGCCTTTTCCATCCTTAATGATTCTATGATATACATTCCACTTTCTCAAAACACAAGGTGTGAACCTGGGTTTTCACTTGTACATAAGTCTTGGTAACTACAATCCAAAGGTCCACAAAGCACCATCAGATTATCTTAAAGCGTATGACTTCTATGAGGAAAATGCCTTCTTGCTTCTGAAGCCTTCTGTTTGGATCACAATGATGTTTTACACACAGCAGGAACTGCTGGATGTTCTGAATGTAGCAAACAACTTCTCTAGACTTGCATTTGAATGTTTGCTAGATAACAAAAAAACAGAAGAAATGCTAATAAGCTGTAAATGCTATAAATCAAGTACAAATGTGATACCTAAAGCTGAGAGGAGGGGCTTTTAAACAATTGACACACACATGCAACCAGGAGAGCAAGAACATACATAACATTTGCTAAAGTCACTGAAGGTGTCCTAAAACAAATTATTTATTTACATACTGAGCAGCATGCAAGATGTATTATATTTGCTCAAAGGCAAAAAGTGTTAAAATTAATGTTAAGTAATTGAGCTATTAATCATTCTGATTTCATATACTGATGATACAAGATTCAGATTCTATCTTCAGAGAAAGTGTCCACTGATAAGAAGCAGAGGAAAAAGGAATAGCTTCTCAACCAAAACAACTTTTCTCAAGGACAATGAAGAAAGGCATGAAGCATATTAGTTCTGAATTCTTATATTTTTAAGGAATCAGTCTCTTAAAAGTCTGCATCTTTAGTTAGCCCTTCCTATCAATTTTAAGGCTCCTGCCTCTGGCAGTTATGAAAGAGAACATGTTTTATACTTTAAAGACTTCTTTATAAAACAAGTTAGTAGTTTTATGTGGAGTTTGACCCCTGTCCCCAACTTACAAAGCATAAGGGAAGGAAGCTACCATTCAGATGTTACAGAAGTATCAGAAAAAGCAAGGCACTCCTGTAACTCTGTACTACAGCTTCTGACATCCTGACATGAGGATCTTCTATCTGTCTACTAGACCTAAACATGTATGAGAGTACAAATATTTAAACATCCATCAGTAATACCGAAACAAACTTTGTATTTATCCTTCCAGTTATAAGCATGGGTTAACTGAGTATATAATGTATACTTAACTGAGTATATAATGTATACAACAACGATTCATATACTTAAAATTTCAATTCTTTAAAAAAAAACATGGATAAGAATACTTCAGTTTTGAAAACCTTGTTCTCTTTATACAAGAGAGTTTAACAACTGTAGGTGATCTTGGAAAGAATATCTAATACTCTTGATCTTCCTAGTTATAAAGAAGCAAAATATGTAAAACAGGTCTAGCTGCACAGCCCAGGAGATAATTTTTATTCAACAATTAAGTCAATGTTTTAGCCTGGTTTCCAAAACAAACACTACCACCCCAAGAAGCCCCCAAGGTTTTTGAGATCACACTGGAGATCACGCCCTCCAAATACTTTCAAATCAATACAGATTATTCAAAATTCTTTCCAAGAGCTCTACCATCATACATGTTTGCTTAAAGCTCAGTCAAGTTATGAAATTCATATTAGTTGTAATAGGTTTGGGTTGAATGCTGAGGAACAGAGTGCTCTTTCAAAGATTTAAAAACCCAAATCCATAAAATATGCTTTGCCAGACAGGAATATAGAAAATTATTATTTTAAAAGTTGAATAATATAAGCCTAGTGTCATAAAAATCTCACAGAAGCACAGCAGCTAAATAAAATCTTTGCCTCAATGTACCCTTAAATATTATCACTGACAGCATTCAAACCCTGCACCTTTGCTGGATGTGTCTGTCCTCTCAAATTCTGCAGAGTGGAAAGAACTATACTTCAGTGCAAAGTCCAGAATCCTAGTTCAAATCTACCTTAACCAACAGCATAAGCCGTGACAGAAGGAGAGTGAAAGGGGAGAAGAAAATGAGGGATGTGAAAGGATGATGACAGATGATAATATCTTAAATAACCACAAGGCTTTGACAAATGAGATCTTGTGAACACTGCTAAGTAGTTACGTTTAAATCAACTAGAACACTCATATAAGCAGCAACTACAAAAATCAGTAAAAGATTACTCAATTTGTTTCTATACTTTTTGAAGACTGCTTCATATGGAACTCATTTTATGTGCTTAATTGTTTATTCTGCCGTTACAGGACCTTTTGTATTTCTGCTATCCTCCATTTGAATTTTGCACAATGAGTGGTATATAATCTTTTACTGACGACTAATTCAACTTACATATTGGCTTTAAGACAATTTAAATACTATTCTCTATTTCATTACACACATACTCTAATATTGTGTCTGCTATTAAGATAATAAGGCTCAAGACTCAAGAACAAAGATTTCCAAATCAGTTCATTATAGCAGTATCTTGGACTGTTTCCAGAGATCATACTGTTAGCTCACTCAGCAGCATGCATGAACACTGTAATTCTTCTTTTCAGTAAAAACACTGTGCATTTATCAACAGATGATTTTCATCTACAATCCTAATGTCCCTCTAGCCAGCTCTCTGAGGTTGCTCTGAAATTCTCCAGTGTTCTTTGGTCTTGACTAATTGAAATAATGGTGTCAGATTTAATTTCATCACTTGTCTACTTCTTTGGATCATTAATATAACAAACAGCAGACTGCTACTAGGCTTTTGCCATGCAGAAAATAAATCAGTCAGTTTGCAAGCTATAAGAAGAAACTACAAGTTCAGACAGATCTCACTGAAGCAATTCACAGCATTACCACTCTCAGGTATCATCCCTCCCCTTTTGCCAGAGGTTCCTACCAGCACTGCAGTCTGCAGAAGACAGAACGCACACACCCCAGCTGCTTCCACCTGCAGTTCAATGCACTAGTTTAAAAACCAGAAATTTTTCATTTGCATGAATCCACATGACTGTGATACGCAGCAAAATGTGATGCAGGCACACAGCCCTTTTGGCAAACTCTGCTTTAGGAGTGGTAATCTCCAAGGACCAGAGACAGACATGCAGGATAAAAGGCAATACTGTAAAACTGCCACCCCTTTCTTCTTTATGGGCAAGTCAGACCTTAGCATCATTACTTTCTGATGTAGTTCCTCAGAGAAAGCAGCCTTACAGTTCAAGGTAACTGAAAGCCATCCTGACAATGAAAGGAATCTCATCATTACCCAGCACATGGTCTTGCCAAATCTCTTTATCAACACTAGCATTTATACAGCCACACCATGAGATTGACTGATGTGATCCAGCTGAAAGCTAACCAAGAAAACAATGAAAAACCTTAATTCCTTCAAAACACCCTTGTTTTCAGAGGGATCAGTGAATCAGCCCAGCTCCCCACTTATGCCAGTACTGACAGACACTGAAGACAAAAATTGTGGCTAAGAGCGGAAAAAAAAGGCAGAAGAGACTCCATGTTTCAGTATTGTCAGTCCTGCATCAGCTTGAGCAGAATATGAAGAACAAGTAGAGAAATGTGACAGAAGCTTGAAGTGTCAAAAGTGAAAATGCAAAGAGAAAAGCTATTCTTTACCTATTCCACTATGTGGTATTCAGATAGGGTCCATTAGTCTGCAGTTTCTCCCTCTCTATCTTTCTGACAAGAAGTAGTAAACCACTAGACTACAGCTTAATGTTGTTTTCCTCTATCTATGTTTCCTAAAATATTATATGCAAAAGCACAAAATCTAAATGTTATGAAATTTCAAACACATCAAAAAGACAAATATTACAACAAATGTAACATTGATGTGTGTTCTGGAAAGTTACTTCCAAACAGGGGTAACTATCAACTGCTAAAGGGATAGTTCTGCTCTCTTCATCCAAATTTTGGCAGCAAGCTCCTGCAACATTTTTTGTGTCACAGTTGGCAGCTGTGTGGGTACAGGATAAGCTGGTTCACTGAACTGACAAGACGGAAAACTAATCCTCCAATAAAAAACAGAGAAACTTCACAAATAGATCATTTTCTGCTGGATCAAGTCAATGAACTAATTCATTCTTGACTGAAGAATCACTTGGTCCATTGTAACCAGGAAAAAAAGAAATACGTAGCTGGAACTAAGCATGTGGAGTGACCTTTTCCACAGTACCCAACCATTACAGCATTTTAATTGCTATACATATATATATATATGTATAAATATATATATGTATACACATACATACACAGAGGTCTAGAAATTAGAAATTAACATCCTAGTAGATTTCAGCTCTACTGCTTAGAAGTGCCCTCAAATCTTTTATTAGTTTATCTTCACAGCTAATTTGTCAGAGACTGCCTAATCCAGCTTCTTCTCCTTGGTCTTACAGATGCTTTGCAGAAGGCTTCAATTTCCACATCTCAGCAACTGATGCTAAGTTTTGTGCCTGTGAATACCTAAAAAATCAATCTAATTATGATGCTTCCTAAGATGCAGGATGTAAGCATTTAATTTCATATCCAGCTACATCCCTTGAAACTCTTAGTTTAAGTACAGCCAAATTCAGATCAGAGAATATCTTAAAAGGTACTGAAAAGACAAAGAACAAAATGTGAAGATAGGTGAAGAATGAGTTGCAGCAGGTGAAAAAAAAAAAAGGTGTATGAGGCTGACATAAAACTGGTTCCAATGGGAAAGCAGGGAATTGAGCCTGAGTTGTCAAGACAGAGCTCAGGAAATATCAGGGAACTTGACTGAAACTGTAAGTTAGTTAAATTGTTAAATCAATTGCAGCGACATTCAGCAACACTGAAAAGTGACAATCTCTCCTTTAACATATAGTCACCTATTTTATAAAGCACAGATGTTCCCTCAAAACCAGGAGTGTGAGCTGATTAAACATTTAAAAAGAACTTCCATCCAACACTATGAAATTATTCAAATCCAAACAGCATACAGAGGAAAACAAAACATATGCCTCATATTTAGCCTATGACAGAATACACTGGAGTGTATCAACAGAGAGGTCTTCTGGGTGGTCCCTTGAAGTCTAGTTTAGAGTTCAAGCATAGTCACTGCTAAATTGCATAGAAAAAAAGTACACAAACAAAGTGCAGATCCTAAGGCTTTACTTCTGCAATGCCAAAAACTTGAAATTACCTCTTGGTTACAATCAAACACTCCTCCAATTTGGCAAAGTATCACAGTGGACTACATGACAAATTTACTACTAACATGCTCCAGCCACAATGTCCAAATTCCAGAGGGCAAAAGTGAGGACTGAGGGAGTGAAGACCTGCCCACTGTAATTGAAGATCATGTTCGTGAACACCTAAGGAACCTGAACGCGCACAAGTCCGTGAGGCCTGATGAGATTCACCCACGGGTCCTGAAGGAACTGGCAGATGAAGTTGCCAAACCGTTGTCCATTACATTTGAAAGGTCATGGCAGACTGGTGAAGTTCCTGCTGAATGGAAAAGGGCAAACATCACACCTATCTTCAAGAAGCAAAAAAGGACAACCCTGGGAACTACAGACCAGTCAGCCTCACCTCTGTGCCTGGCAAGATCATGGAGCAGATCCTCCTCAAGGTTCTGCTGCAGCAGATGGAAAACAAAGCAGAGGTGCCTGATGCCAACCAGCATGGCTTCACCAAGGGCAAATCATGCCTAACGAATTTGGTGGCTTTCTATGATAAAGTCACAGCAACACTGGACAAGGGAAGGGCAACTGATGTCATCTACCTGGGCCTGAGTAAGGCCTTTGAATCTGTCCCACATGGCATCCTGGTCACCAAACTGGAAAAACACAGACTTGATGGGTGGACAACTCGCTGGATGAGGAATTGGCTGGATGATCTCACACAGAGAGTAGTGATCAATGGCACAATGTCCACCTGGAGACCAGTGACAAGAGGCATCCCTCGAGGGTCAGTACTGGGACCAGTGCTGTTGAACATCTTTGNGGTGAGTGGCTGGAGAGCAGCTCTGAAGAAAAGAACCTGGGGTTCTGGGTGAATGAGAAGCTCAACATGAGCCAACAGTGTGCACACGTGGCCCAGATAGCCAACCATGTCCTGGGCTGCATCAAGAGAAGCGCTGGCAGCAGGGCAAGGGAGGGGATTCTCCCCCTTTACTCTGCTCTCATCAGACCCCACCTGGAGTACTGTGTGCAGTTCTGGAGCCCCCAGCACAAGAAGGACATGGAACCGCTGGAGAGAGTCCAGAGGAGGGCCACAAAGATGATCAGAGGGCTGCAGCACCTCTGCTATGGGGACAGGCTGAAAGAGTTGGGGCTTTTCAGCCTGGAGAGGAGAAGGCTTCGAGGAGACCTTATAGCAACCCTTCAGTATCTGAGGGGGGCCTACAGAAGGGCTGGGGACGGACTGTTCACAAGGTCTTGTAATGACAGGACGAGGGGGAATGGGTTCAAACTGGCGGAGGGGAGATTTGAACGGGATGTTAGGAGGAGGTTCTTCACAGTGAGGGTGGTGAGACACTGGAACAGGCTGCCCGGGGAGGTTGTGGCTGCTCCCTCCCTGGAGGTGTTCAAGGCCAGGCTGGATGAGGTCTTGAGTGACCTGATCTAGTGGGAGGTGTCCCTGCCTGTGGCAGGGGGTTGGAACTGGATGATCTTTAAAGTCTCTTCCAACCTAAACCATTCTATGATTCTACGCTGTGGAAGTTCTTGATCAACAAGCCAGCCTGGAGTGGACCCTTTAAGTCAGCATAGTAGGAATTAAAAAGATATTAAAAGGGTCTGCTCACACCTTTTTAGTACTTGGTGGCTTACAGAAAACTAACCATTCCAGCCAGTTCTATGTGCATGAAAGGACAGCAAACTCCTCTCTTTACTATTGGTCAGGCTATGATCCCTGTAAGATTTTTTTTTCTTTTCAAACATGAGTGTTTAAGCTTCCTTTTTAAATGAGTTTTCACAAATTAAGATCAATTTTTTAAATAGTTCATAACAACCTATTTTTCGTTTGCCTTCTTACTAGACAGGATCATGTGAAAGAAACTAAAGAAAATATCTCCTCTTTTATGGGATGATTAAAAACTCCAAATGAGGAAACTGGGTAACTCCTAAAAGATACTTAAGCAAGAAAAAAACCCCTATCTGTTAAAACGCAGAGATAGGAATTTCTACTTAAAGAACCTAAGTAATTTTCAAGAAAATATTGGAAAAGTAGTGGTTTTGACAATATTACAAAATGCTTCTAAAGCAATTAGATTGGTTTCGTGCATCAGAAAAAACTTTTGGTTTATCCTTTGTCATTTAAGAAAACTAACCAGTCTAGGAATGAAGATAATAAAATCTGCATTTAGCATAATAAAAACACCTTGGTTGATATTAAAAAATGCTTAGTTGAATGAGTAGAAGATTATTTTTTTTTCTCAAAGGTCAAAAATACTTCAATACATCTACAATAAAATACTAAACTACACACAGACCTCAGCATGTAATTGTGACTCTTGCTGTGAGCACAGACAAGACTGCTAGACCTACAGCAGGCCACCTGGGTCAATGTGAACACTCCTGAGACAAGCAGATGTTTACTGCAGCATAAAATTAATAAGCCTTTGACCGTGATAAAACTGTTTCAGGATGAAACAGTTAAGTAGAATTGTTTATGGTATTTAACTATACACCAGTGCCTTTTTTTCCCGTAAATGCTTGGGGAAATTTTTTTTCCCACTGATCCATTTGAGTTTTTCTAGAGAACAAGTGATAAGAAAACACATAAAAAAGCCAGGGTCATAAAAGTGGCCCCATCATGATTTTGGAAAATAAAGTGTTAAAAGGACAAAGAGAAAAAATAGCTCTGAATCGAGGTGCTAAACGAATACCCAGTTTTCTAAATATAATGTATTTTCCTGAGTCTTAGTATAGTTCAGAGACTTCCCATTTTTCACTGCTTCAAACTCACTTCAAGGTATCTGTACTGGTTTGAGGCTAATTAGAATATTTTAATATGAAAAAATAGATTATAGGCTGTGAAAAGAACAAAAAAGGTTATGTCTACTTCACTCATAGGTTTACTGAGATGTATAAAAGCAAGGACACAAACACAGAAGACAGTGTGTCTCTCTGTCTGCAGTCTGAGCTCTTTCCTTGGCTTCTAGCTCAATCTGTGTAACCCAACAATTCAATTCTGCTTCTAACCTCTCTTGCCAATCTCTTTCATTTACCTTGCATGGATGGCAGATTCTGGGATAAGACTGGGAGGTGGGGAGAAGGTGGAAGGGTGGTTGGGAACTCCTCTTGGGGACCTTGACTTCTGGGAGGGGTATTGTGTTTCTCTATTAGCTTTTTAATGAATATAGCTGTAAGTATTTGTAGTATATTGTAAATATCTGCTTGTATACTGTGCTATGCGGTAAATATAAAGCTTCATTCCTTAACGTCCATCTGGCTGAGGCTAGTCTGTGTGAATTCAACTGTGTAGGCGGGGCAGGTAACTCCCAAACCATCACATCTCAATTTGGCGCCCAACGTGGGCCAAATTCAACTTGACTGATTGAAAATTAAGTCTGGAAGTTAAAAATTAAGCTTATTTGGTTGGTCTAGACCATTCTTTACCCATTAACTCTATGGTATCTGCATCACTGGATTGTTGCCAAGCTTGGTTTCCTTTTATTTTATGTGATGTGGAGAAAGACTAAAGGAATGTTCTTGGACTTTGGAGATTATCTTGTCAGCAGGGTTGGTTTTAATGTTACTGAAACCATTACCAATTCTGATTTTAAAAAGTTGGGAAATAGTACAACTGCTTTAATTGATTCCACATCCCTGAAGGGAATAGTTCTGCCAGAAAGTGAAATCCCAGACCTATTTTGCAAGTTCTACACATGTAATACAGTGGTATGCTTATTGTGTATGACTATAGCCTTAATCATTCTGGTATTATTTCTAATTTCTGCATTGTGTGTCAAGAATTTGGCTGTTGGCTACTTAAAAAGACCACCTGGTAGAGGTAGAAAACAAAGCGGCAGGGCTGTGCAAACAGACATAGAGATAACCAGAGACCTTGGTCAGAAGCCCAGCAGCCAACTTTCTCAAAACAAAACATGTTCGGGGGAGACCATGGCAGGGACGGCCATGTCCACTGCTACACCTCCTCCTGCAGGTTTTAGGACAACAGCCAAAGTCTCAGTTCCTGAAAATAACGTGGCAGGCAGCCAAAAATCAGGTCCAGCTGTTCAAGTCTCCACTGTTTCTTCATCCAGTTTAAATCCACAGACAGCAGTTTCTAATCTTACATCAAATTTCACAGGAAGCAGTTGGGATCCCAGAGATTCAGACCCATTACAGGCACATCTACCACCTTTATGGCTTCTGCAAAAGCATAGGCAAAGACAAAATCACAAGGAGTGACTGAACAGAAGATTTAGAGGAGGTGACCTGTGGTACACAAGAAGAAGAAGAAGAGGAGCAATACAGCCTTAGACATTTAATTGGTTTACTTAGATCACAATACAGTGATGAGAAGAGCTATGTGAGACTGGCTAACAAGAAGGAGAATGGCTCTGAGGAGATTAAGAATGCTCTTAGGAAAGTTCTGTTTCTAGGCCAAGGACAACCAGAGGAAGAGAAGAAGGAAGATATCCATGATTCCTATGATCCCCTCAAACAGATCAGGGAAGTTATAAAAGGAATATTCAAGGGAATCAGGAGAGCCAATCCTAAGCTGGCTGCTGTACTATTGGTGCAAATGCCCTACAGGTAGGAGACAAGTCTGCAAAACAGATAGGGCCACTCACAAGGGAGAGTGGAGTGGACAACCTGGCAACCCCTCTCAGTGACGTTAGCTTGTGGACATGCCTCCTGTTGGCTGATCTTCCCAAGATGATTTGCCATGGGCAGCTAGGAAGTGGAACACAATTGAGCAGAGAATTAAGTTTCTGAAGGAGTTTGCTGTGAAAGAAGTACACTTTGGAAATCATGGCACACATGAGCCTGATAGCATTCCTCTTGGAACAGGTCTCATAAAGAAGATTATTAAACTTGCTTCTTCATCCTATGCTAACATCTTAGCTAGCAGGTTTGTATCAAGGAGTGATAAGGGAAGGCTTCTCACTGTTGGTGAATTCTAACTAAGGCAGATAGAGAGAGGCAGATAGAGAACAGCTTGTCGCATTCTATACAGCTCTCTGCCATAAAATTTCTGGGTACAGAAATAAATGATACCATGAAAGAACTGAAGGAGGAACTTAAAGCCTTCATATCCAATCTGGCAAAGAATACTATTCCTTCATTATCTCAATGGGTGCACGTTTCTGCCATCAGGAACTCTTTGTTGTCCATTCATCAGCTGATTTGTCAACTGGAAAGTCAGAAGGTCATCGAGAAAGCTCATTCACCTTTCAACAGTCTGATTTGGCCCGTGAACAAGGCTAATAGACTGGAGTCTCACCGTAGACTTCTGTGCCCTCAAGGAGGTGACTCCACCTATGAGTGCAGCATACGGGAACTCCAATAGGAGCTGGAATAGAAGGAAGCCAAATGGTATGCTACCATAGACATTGCTAATGCTTTCTTCTCTATTCCCATAGCAAAAGAATGCAGGCCTCAGTTTGCATTCACCTGGAGAGGAATCCAGTATCAGTTCAACTGTTTGACTCAGGGGTGGAAACACAGTTCAACAATCAGTCACTGCTCCACAATGCACTGGAGAAAGGTAAAGCTTCAGAACATATACAATTCATTGACGACATCATTGTGTGGGGCCAAACTGCTGAGAAGGTCTTCAAGAAAGGTAACAGAATAATTGACATTCTGTTGCAAGCCGGTTTTGCCATTAAGAGAGACAAGGTCAAAGTACCTTCAAGAGAAACTCAGTTTCTGGGAGTGCAGTGGCAGGATGGTCGCTGTCACATTCCACAGGATGTGATAAACAAAGTCTCCACCGTGGCAGCTCCCACAAACAAAAAGGACACTCTATCTTTCTTGGGCGCAGTGGGATTTTATGGTATGGTGAGGCATGGTCAAAATACAAGTACGGTGAAGTGTGGCAGATCGACTACATCACTTTACCTCGTTCTCATTCTGGCAAGCAGTATGTGCTAATGATGGTAGAGGTAAGCAACGTAAGGCTGGAAACCTATCCAGTTCCACATACTCCTGAACGTAACGCCATTCTTGGCTTGGAAAGACAAATCATGTGGAGATATGGAACTCCAGAGAGAATCGAATCAGACAATAGAACTCATTTCAAGAACAATCTTGTGAAAAACAGGGCCAAAGAGCACGGTATTGAGAGGATTTTCCACATACCCTACTATGCACCAGCTTCAGGAAAGACTGAATGCTACAATGGTTTGCTGAAAACCACCCTAAAAGCCATGGGGTGTGGAACTTTGAAAAACTGGGACAAACATTTAGCATAAGCAACCTTGTTGGTATATAGTGGGGGTTCTGTAAACAGAACAGGACCTGCACAATCAGATTTGGTACAGTGGATGGTGATAAAGTTCCTGTTCTACATGAAAAGAATCTGTTACGAAAAACCGTTTGAGTATTTTCTCTTTCGGGCAAAGGGAAACCTGTCCGAGGGGTGGGTTCTGCTGAAGGTCCTGGTCATACATACTGGATAAAGCAGGAGAATAGTGAAGTCCAGTGTATTCTGCAGAGAAATTTAACTTTAGCTGAGAGAGTTTAAATTCAGACTGTATAATATAAGCTGGTAAGAGTTTTCTGTTCTAGGTATTACCTTGCGTCCAATGAAGGAATCTACAAGAGAATCTATAGTACTTGAGTACGAACCCAGCGTCACCTGGGAGTCCCTGTTTTCATCTCATCTGTGAAGAGAGAAACTATTTCCTGAGCTTTCGAATCACCTACATGCGAGATAGCCAGAACGAAGTGTGAACTGCACTTATAATATTCATTATTGTAAATATTGGTTTAGATTAGACAGACAGATCTCAGCAAAATTCTGAGTGAAACAGACAGGGGTGGATTGTGCTGGTTTGAGGCTAATTGGAATATTTTAATAAGAAAAAATAGATTATGGGCTGTGAAAAAAAATAACAGTGATGTCTACTTCACTCACAGTTTTACTGAGATGTATAAAAGCAAGGACAAAAACATAGATAAGACAGTGTGTCTTTGTCTATGGAGTCTCCTTGGCTTCTAGCTCAATCTGTGTAACCTAGTTAATCAATTCTGCTTTTAACCCCCCTCACCCATCTCTCTGATTTACCTTGCACATAAGGTAGATTCTGGGATAAGATTGGGTGGTGGGGAGAAGGTGGATGGGTGGTTGGGAACCCCTCTTGGAGACTCCTGATTTCTGGGAGGGGTACTGCATTTCTGTTATTACCTTTTTAACACATACAACTGTAAATATTTGTAATACACTGTAAATATCTGTTTGTATATTTTGCTAAGCTGTGAATATATAGCTTCATTCCTTAACTTTCATCTGTCTGAGTCTAGTCTGGGTGAATTCAAACATGTCAGGGGGGATGTGGGGGATAGGTAACTCCCAAACCATCACAGTATTCTTTTAAATACTTGGGCCCAACTGTTGTAACTTCTTGGTCCTAAGACAACATTCACAAATATGTGAATAACTTCTTTTACAGATAAACATTCATCTTACCATTACAAAATAAAATTTAAAACATAGAGTAGTTTTGTACATACCAATACACCGTTTTCACGTGTCCAGGCTCTTGGATTAGAATCCAGTTTACTGACACAAACTATAAATCTGTCTGGAAACACACGTAGGTCTATGCAAATACAGAATTGATAAGAAGGTCACAAAAGTAATAACCGTTTACAAAACCACACATGATGGCAACACAGATACACAGTATTTTAGTGAACAAAATAATTTCTCTTCTAAATTGCACCCTAACTCACTTCATACATTGCAGTTTCTTACCTCTCCTCAACATTTCATCTCTCCTTTTGTTTTGCCTTTTAAAACCATTTTTTAAAAAAACCATTAAGTCAAAGTAAATTCAGTTCCCAAGATGGAACTGCAAATTTGTCCACTTGTGTCCCTGGACAGAACCAACAAATCAGTGAAGGATTATTTCTTTTGTACTATTCTGGTGCTGCAACTTTTCATCACAACAGCCATAATTTATCTTTGCATGACAGCACAACACATTCAATCAGGACTAGGCATCAAAACTCTGCATAAGGTGAACTGTTTCAAACGCTAGCTGCAGTGATTTTGGAAGTCATTAAACGGATTGGTTAACTACTACCAAATTACATGTTTTACTCAATATCACATGGCTTGTTATGAACACAACAAGGTTTCTATTAGAGGGATTAAAACCTAAAGGATTCTTAGGCTAGAATACACCAGACAAAGCTTTATCAAAGTACCTAGCCATGCTATGTAAAGAACATAGTTGGCTATTTGTTCCTTTACATATCAGATCTTGTTCAGATTCCTATCTTCATGTGTCATCTTGCGTATTTCTGTTGAAGGTTTTTGGCTTGGTTTGGTTTTGTAAGAAGAGAATTATTAATATTTGTTTTTTTTATAAAACAGTCATAAAACCCCATTTCCTGGGACAAGAAATAGATATGAAGAAAAAACACAAGGTTGACCTCACAGATTTTTATTTTTTCCTAGAGTATCACCTCACAACAAATTGGGTACAGACACACTACAGGCAATTTGTCAGTGACAATCAGGTCATCCATACAGTGACCACCTCTCCACAAGGTGCTGCTTCTTCACCAAGAGCCTCTCTCTATTAGTACCTGAGAACTCCTGGGTGTTTCCCAGCAGCTACTTTTCTAGAGCCATCACAATGAAAGATGAGTTTTTGAAACTGATTACCTTGCATTTGCCACTGGTTGAAAAAGCACACACAGAGACATCCAATGCATCTGTATTGGCACCAGCAGCTTGTAAAGCTTGATAGTAAATATGAGCCTTTTGTATTCTGTTTATAAACATCAATTGTTAGCCAAACTATGTCTAAAGAAGCATTCATGCTGATGTTTCTCTGCCTGCATTCCTCAAGACCTGAAGGCTTTTTAGTCACCCCCAAAAGTCTAGTACTATGGATTTCAAACTACAGACATCTTCCAAATGGGTTACATAAGAAAAGCTGGACAACTGCTGCAAAACCTGATTTTTTCATGTGGGGTTCCAGTAAAATTGTTTTTGGTAAGATTACCTTAGATTTTTTAGTGAGCATCACCAATTAAAGTATGCAAGATTCTTGTTCTATTAGGCTCAATGTCTGGGGGGTTTTTTGTTTGTTTGTTTGGGGTTTTTGTAGTGGGTTGTTTTTTGTTTTTTGGGGTTTTTTTTTGTGAATTGCTAGATGTATCTTACAGAAAGGAACCAATGGTGCTCTTTTTAAGATATGTACTTATATTGTTATTTTTTGGGAGTCAAATCTAGCAAAATTAAGCTTCATGTGGAAGCAAAGTTTTGACAGCAGCATCAAAGACTCTGTTTTTGGCAGCACAAGCAGGGCAAGTTCGTTCCAGTTAGACATTTATACTGTTACATTTTATAACAATCTCCCTTGCTGGCTAACAGAACTAAAGGATCTTGAAGTATCAGTTTTTTAAAAGTTGAAATACATGGAAACCATTGTTGAGACACCAATGCAGACACTCTGCTATTCTTTTCTAACTGTTCTTCCAGAAGTCCAGGATAGTTTGATGAAATATTTAAAATCAGCACTCCAGTCTCTTTGACCAATATGGTCTAGTTTGCATTCAAAGGGAGATTTCAGCATTTAATAATTAATTCCTACAAAACCAACAAATTCCTAAAGCATTCAATATTTTTAAGGACACCTAATTGTTCTGGTTTGTTTTTGTAAGATTAAAAGTCAACACAAAGGGCAGTGATTGTAATAACTCCTTTTTCTTGCTGTTCATGGGACAGGATTAACATAATTTCCTTACGGAGCATCTCATCTTAGGAAAACATGAAAAAAAAACCCCACTAACCTACCAAGATCTGGTCCAATGACATCATCTAGGTAAAGATTTTATAATGCTGAGGTGAATGAAAGCCTTTTCTTGAATACCATTGTATGGTGGAGTTGATATCACTCAAAAAATAATAAAAGACACTCAATAACATGATTCATACTGCAACCTCTAGTTGATTCACCCTGCAGAGACTCAGCAAAATGCTGAGTCTCATCAAACATAGAGAATTTGGTGTGGCTTAGCTGATTACCCAGGGGGAAGGCAAACATAAATTTAAAATGAAGTCTTAAAAATTCCAACATATAGTAAGATACACTTCTCTCTCTCTATTTCTGTTTTTTTTTGGGAGGAACAACTTCTGGAAAAAAAAAACCAACAACCAAAAACTCACAAAAAAAACCCAAAAAACCACCACCAAACACACACAAATTAACTCAAAACCAATCTCTAAAAGAAAATTTGAATAAGTAGGCAGAAATCTACCAAAAAATTAGTTTATGTTCCCTTTTTTCTCCCAGAAATAAAAGACTAAGTAACACTATAAGAAACTGATTCTTACCACGATAATGATTCCCTAGAGCACAACGGAGATTAACCCATCTCTTCATAAAGTAGGCAGTAATGTGAAAACTGTTGGCTGCAACATAAAACAAAAGCATGACAACAGTATGTGTAAAGGTATCTTTGGCATGCTGGTCTCAAAGCACTGCACATCTGCAAAGAAAGGATTGAGAGAAAGCAGCGGTGGTAGCACAGCTCCAGAACACGAAAGAAAACATAACTTTAAAGGTGTATTTTCAAAACAAACTGCTCATAATGAAGTCTCAAGAAATTAGTATCTGAAATGCAAAAATTCTGAAGAAATTCCTATCCATCAAGGTCTGGTATCCACCCACATGTAAAGCAATTATTTGACCAGAGTCAAAATTTACTTAATACACCAGTTTCATTGTGACTGTTCCAGTAAGATACAGCCCTGCTTACTATGATATGTTCATGCACATTCTACAGAAACACTACAGGTGACCATTTACTTAACTGCCTTTTAGACAAACATGCAAAGCTGATAGAAAAAAACACTGGCTAAAAAAAAAAAAAAAAGAGGAAGAAAAATAAATGAACATGAAATGCCTTTATTATCTACAGTTCCACTGACTTAAGTGAGAAATGCCTGCACTTAAACTCCTCAGTATCTACAAGCAGAGAGGTAGCTTGAGTGACCTGGCAGATACCTGTAACACATGATCACAAAATGTCAGGTGTTGGAAGGGACCCAAGGAGATCATCAAGTCCAAATCCCCTGCCAGAGCAGGACCACACAATCTAGCTCCAATCATAGAGGAACGCATCCAGATGGGCCTTTAGAGTCTCCAGAGAAGGAGACTCCACAGCCTCTCTGTGGAGCCTGTTCCAGTGCTCTGTGACCCTTACATTCAAGAAGTTCCCCCTTGTGTTGAGGTGGAACCTCTTGTGCTGCAACTTACACCCGTGCTCCTTGTCCTATCACAGGGAGCAAGTGAGAAGAGCCTGTTTCCCCCCGACCCCAAAACCCAGCCCTCAGATATTTATAAACATTGATTAAACCCCCTCTCAGTCTTCTCTTCTCCAAAAAGTCCCAGGTCCCTCAGCCTCTCCTCATAAGGCATGCCTTCCAGTCCCCTAATCATCCTCATAGCCCCCTGCTGGACTTTTTCCAGCAGATCCCTGTCCCTCTTCAACTGGGGAGCCCAAAACTGAATGCTGTATTCAAGATGGGGTCTCACCAGGGTAGAGCAGAGGGGGAGGAGAACCTCCCTTGATCTGCTGGACCACTCTCTTAATACACCCCAGAATCCCACTGGCCTTCTTGGCCACAAGGGCACATTGCTGTCCCATGGATAACTTGTTATCCACCAGGACTCCCAGGTCCCTTCCTCACAAGGTTGCCCTCCAGCAGATCACCTCCCAACCTCTACTGGTGCAGTTGATTATTCCTCTCCAGATGCCGGACTCTGCATTTGTCCTTGCTGAACCTCATTTGGTTCCTCTTTGCCCAGCTCTCTGGTCTGCTGGATGGCTGCACAGCCTTCAGCTGTATCAGCCAAGCCATCAGGGAACGTGCTGAGCAGACACTGTTCCCTCATCAATGTCATTGATGAAGATGTTGAATAGGACTGGACCTAGTTTGTTCCAGTTTCCGTCTCCATGGAACAAGTGCCAAGGCATGCTTTTTTTCTAAATATAAACCCCAAAATGCAAGTCTACAAATCTCCTACTTGTACAAGACTTCCTATAGCTCAATATCTAATATCTAATACTGTTCATCTCCACCTCTCGTTAAGAACTATACTTATTGATCACAATCAATCCCTTTGAAATTTATTAACCATCTTTTTTTCCCTCCCCTCAGGAAGATACCTAAAATTTTACTTCTCTTTGGAGATGAAGTCAAGATGTGACAAGTTGAACCATCCCTTAAAAATGATGAGTACTAGAGAAAAATTTGGCTGCAACCCACCAGCTTTATCAAGTGTATATTTATGAGCACAATTAAGGAAAATTACTTTTAGCTACTTCCAGTTCAGAATTAACAATTCTTTAGTGTTGTTATTAGGGTTAGCCCAATCCCAGAATTTGCCCTGTATATAATAAGTTACCAGTGTGATAATAGCATCCTTCACTATTGCCTTTGTAACGCTGAAAAAGCAACATTCCCAAAACATCACAAACAGATCTTCTAATAGAGAGTAAAATATTAAAAGAGTCTTTCTATCTCCATTTGCCTGGGATAATTCAAATGTATTTTTCTTGAAAGGAGCTTAAAAAGGAGTCTGGTTTTTTGCTATTCACAGGAAAAAGCACAATACTTAATTCCTTACATTCTTTTATTATTCAGTGACACATATATCTGTTTATTTTTCTTTATTTTCTGGTATTCTATGAGAGGTTAAGTGCTTAATCATACTTGGTTGACTAATGACCTGAACAAAGTTTCAGATTCCTCTTCAAGCCCCTTGATTCAGCTAGTTACTGTTCTCTGGAAGAGAAACTAACTTAAATAATTACACATGAAATCAAGTCACCTCTACACTATTTTAGCAGAGTCAGCTCAAGTCTGCAAGTCTTATAAAGCCTTCACAGGGCTTTGGACCTTCACAGGGAGTTGCACCTGCACTAATAAGCTCAGCCCAGAGGAACCAACACTAGAAAATCATTTTAGTTTCCATGATTATTTACTGCTTGATCTTGCTGAAATAGCCTGAAGAGATATTTGCTGTAAGAAAATTTTAAGTTGCATTGCACTGAAGATACCTGTATTTTGAAAATTTCACACAGCTACACTCATCAAATCTTTTGAAACCCTTTTGTTATGTGACATTTGATCTAATTCTTTGCCAGCTGGAGTTTGCAAAACTTTGATAATTTTAATGTTACCAGAATTACTGCAGAACTATAAGAAACACTGATATCCCCTTTCTGCTTCCTTCAAGAGAAATATATCATTCAATTACCCATTCTACTTCATGAAATACAAAAACTAAACAGTAAGCCCTACAAGAAAAACCACCGTCTCTGACAACTTCATGCAACTTGTAGTTTTTTTAACTCTCCAGAGTTACTCAGCATGAGCCTAAGTCTGTTCTCAGTTCCAGACTTTCTCACCCATCAAGGCTGTTTATATACGTATGTTGGCTTTGGACAAACTGTGGATTATGCTCCAGGGAAGACAGCTGGTATATACTCAGCAAGAAGCAAAAGTTGCTGTTCATGGTATCTCAAAGAAGAGACCAACTGATATGCACTAAATGATCCATCACTAACTCCTTTTAAGCACACCATGTCAGTTTTAACCTCAAGCTACATATGGTGTTTTGGAGCAACTAAATTCACAGAACTTAATCTCAGCAAACCTATTTGGCCCAATCTTCAATTTCCTCTTCATCATGCAACATGGTATTTTTAATTACCAACACAGAGGCAGAAATGAAATTGTTCTTAGCGATCTGGAGATTAGCTTTTCTTGCTTAAAAACTGTACACTTAAAACATCAGATCCAAATTAAAAAAAAAACAAACACCAAAAACAAACAATCAAGCAAACAGAAACAAACTGCAAAAACCCAAAACAATAATAACAAACCCCAAATACTAAAACTCATCAAACTCCAAACCAAACAACAAAAAATAGAGCTTGAAACCCAAAATGTAACTGAATAAAAGCAGCTCCAGAAAAGCCACAGTTCAGTTTCAGCTGAAACAGGCAACAGCGTGTGCTGCTTTTTAAGGGAACAGTAATTTGCCCTGCTTGTGATATTTCATAGTCCCATGACACCAAGAGGAATTATTTGACACCAACTCTTTACTGTAAGACTATCCAGCAACACTCATTTTCCAAAAAAGTCACAGCCAAGCTGCCTTGCACTTCCAGAAAGCTGCCAAAAAGAGGCTGTGGTACAGCATAGAGTAGTGGGAAGCTCTCTCCCACGGCTTTTACAGACCATTCATCTGGGAGCCTGGGAAAATGCCTCTGAGCTGCCGAATTATCTGGAGCAGCCTGGCAGGTGTTCACTTCCCACCACAATCTGGCACCTGCATGGCTCTGTAGCCATAACTGACAGGCACCTATGTCTCATTGCACAGTACTTTCTATCATCTTTAAAAAAAATAAACATCTACTTTCCTTCTAGCCTGGACAGTTCACATTTATGACAGGTTGTTCTGGATTAGGATTGGCTTTGCACTTGGAAATAAAAAAAAACAAGTAAATCATTGCAACACACAGATAGTAAAAAAAAAAAAGGGGGATTAATCTCTTATGTTACAATCTGAAAGTAAACCCTAAGTGCATTAGACATTAAGAAATTCTATACTGTATATTAAAAAAAATTTAATATTTTACTTATGCTGGATTAATTATTCTGCACACATTAAGCTATACTAGTAATAATGTTTACAGTATATAGAGCTTTTCATCTTCAAAGTGCTCTACAGACATATTATTACACTACTTTATAGCAGTCATATTTCTCCACTTAAAATTATTCACCATCATATTCCAAATTCCTGATCATTTGTAAACAAAATGGCACACAGTATTTTATTGTAAATCTATTGTTAATTGTGCAGTGTTCACATACACAGCATGTGCTCCAGAGTAGCTTGTAATTTCTAATTTAGAAAAGATTCAAAACCTAATGTTGGTATGTAAATTTAAGTCCAAGTCTAGGGCAGACAAGAGGCAGAACATACAAGACAGCAGTTAAAGACGCTGTTGAGACATCCTGAGCCTTTAATGTTGCCCAGAATGGTACAGAACTGCACTGTCATTTGACATACACACACACACACACAAAAACCCATCTTCATGTTACTGACACCTTCACATTTTTATACACCAAATAATGGGTTTTAGAGTAACTTGAAGAGCTTGAAATAGCATCCACTCTTTTCATTCACTCTGCCTTCAGTTCATAGAATTCTATATTTTAATTTTTAAATTTTTCATTATTTCAATTGATAATCACAAGTGAGTACACAGGAAAACATCTGGTCAACATAAAATAAAGCCCATGAACTTTTAAAGAAATGCTTAATACCCAATAAAAAATATTCAGGCCATTAAATATATGTACCTAAAGTATGAGGGAAAAAACAATTTTAAAAAGCACCATAAAAAACAAACAAACAAAAAAAAAACCCAAACAAACAAACCACCCCTACCCCATCAAACAAACCCAAACGCCCAACCCCCCAAAAAAAAAAAAAAAAAAGACAAAGACCAAACTTGGTTGCAGTATTGAGTGAGTATTCCTGTAAGCTCTGGCTCTGCAAACTCCTATCCCTGGAAATAAATTCAGTCTTGTAATTTGCCTCTGCCTTTTTCCAGAGTGCCTTACAGTCTGCTTAAACCCAGTACAGAGAGTAACAGATCACTGACACTCTCCACCTTACTTTTTCATAATTTTACTAATATTAGTGTTATTCTTCTATCTGCCAAATGTTCTAAACATAGTCCAGTTGCCAACACAAAAAGGTGAGTGTTTTTTCCCATCAGCAACATGGGAACAAGATTCAGATACTATCAGAAAACAGGGTCCCTAACTGGAAGACATTACCTTCAAATGAATCTGATCCAGACAGGAAGAGACAGGCCTAGCAGAATCCTCTCGGCCATCAAAACACTGATAGCTGGACATGGTACAATGTCTATAACATCCAGAACATGAGACATTAACAGTGAAACTGGACTAAGCAATCTTATGAAATCGTAGGGCTATCCTCTAACAGAAGAGGTATGTAATTCACTCTGAACTTAGAATTATCATGGACAAACTGAATCCAAGATAAGACATTCTGTAGCCTACTAGTCAGGGGTATTCTGGAGGAAGGGACAGAGAAGTACAGCATGTATGAACCATCTGTCCACAAGATGAGAAATGCACCTCATGAAGGTCCTGAGAAAACAGCAGCTCTAAAGGAAAAAAATACCATCTTCCTCTCACTACCACTTGTGATGAAGAAGAGGCAGGCTGAGCCAGTTCTGGAGAACAGCTTTGAAGATGCAATCTCTCAATGCCCATTCAAAACGTGTAAGTAAGAACAGATAGCACCACCTGCTAATGCATTCAAGCAGATAAATACAGAGCATTTTATCTGCTGGTCGGTGTACCATTATCACAGAAAACTGCTTTCTAATGGGAGACAAAATTTGACTTCACCCTTTTGTGGTTTCAGACTCCACAACCATATGACACTATGATATCTGAAGTGGCTGTATCACCAGGAAGGAGCAGTCCAGTTAAGAACTGTCCAATGCCAAAGTGGCAGACTAAGCCCAGCATTGCCCCCAGATTGGCCAAAGACAGCTGCATCCAAAAGCAGCAATGTCACTTACATCACTGAACTTGATAAAAGGTAGAATCTAAATGAAACACAGACACTGTGATGGTGACAAGTTTAACATCCAAGGCATTAAACTTAAAGCACATACTTCTTTCAAAAACTGTGTTCTTTCAGCCTGACTCTGTGTTTTTTCTCCTTGAGGATATCCATGAGTTTTGTGGAATTTTTTTCATGCCATGAAACATCAAAAAGGAAGATTTTGCATTCTAACTGTCAGGAACTTCTACAAAGCAAGGTCTTTTCTAACACAAAAACTCAACCAGAATGTGGGAATGAGTCTCCCAGAATGTAACAGACATAGCTGGTTCCTCTTATTGTAACAACATAATAATAGGGGCAAATACTATGATGTTGAAAGATTTTCAAACAAAGCAAATCAAACCTTTCATGGCTCTCCAGGTTCTATTTTTGTTCCCCCCAGCAACAGTAAATAATTTCTACAAAACTTTTTCCCTGAAAGGGTTTTATTTCTATAGCTCCCACAGCTGACAAGACTTTAATCTTCTTCCAATAACAAGATCTCCAAGCAAGAGTGACTAAAAATGTCAGGAACATATTGCATCACATAGCTAAGAGTTTGGTGAAAAAACCATGACAGTCTGCCACTGGCCATATTATGGGAGAGAATGAGAGCAAAAGAAATGTTTGTAGCAAGTATCTTCAGAAGAACTTCAAAAGGATGGTATGACCCTGAAAAGGCAGTTTCTTCAAAGCGGATCCTGAGATATGGCAGCAATCAATATTCTTGTCTTTCTTTTTTGAGCTGGGATAGCTCAGTGGAGCTAAAATATGGATGTTGATGGTCATGTCTTCTCTTTTATTCTACCCTATCATCTAGAGGACACTTCAAATAAGAGTGAATTCTAAGAGACATGTGTGGCCTTGACCAACAAGTACTTCATGTTGTTATGTGAACAAAATAAGCTGTGCCAGAGGTTCATGGATTTTCGTCTGTTCACACAGACAGCACTTTATACGTTTAAAACAACCTGAAAACAAAGAAATTCTGGAGCACAGCAAATAGGTGAAAAGTCATCACAATTGAGCCTTCTGTATTTTCAATCAGCTGCTGAAAGGCTCTATTTTCAAACAGGTCTCAATCTCTTTCTACTCTCACAAGCTTTGATGCAAAGACATCACCAGTAAGACTGAGAACAACTCATGATGGTGATATTTCATTAGTGCCACTCAGCTCTAGCAGTGAAGCAGGTGCTGGCTGTGGTGCTAAAAACTGGAGACTGACTGGAAAATGATTTGAAACAAAACCACTCATTTCAGCTTACTGAAGAATGCAATGCTGTGAAGGACCACCTGAGTTACACAGCTCAGTTTCGGCATCAGCGTAACAAATGTTAAGTGCAAAAAAACAAACAAAAAAAAAAGGCACACAGAATATAGTCTTTATTAAAGATCAAAACTTATGAGACTGTGTGGCATGGGAAGACAACAGCAAAGAACAGACAGGGATTGCCCACATCCTATGACTCACACAAAACTTCCTCAATATCTATTAAGATAAAAGAATATGAAAAATACATGCTGTGAAGAAATACAAGAATGCCACCTTCTACACTCTCTAAAGTAGGTTTTGTCATTTAAATTACTTTTTTTTCCACAAATCTGTATAGTGAATATTTCACAGGTAGAATATTTCTCTCTGAGTAAAAGTGATTTGATTTGTACTGGAATATCTCTTATATATTTGAACTTGGTAGAATACATCAAGTTCTGCTACTATGCCCACCATGCATATTCAAAATTTCACTGGACTTCCTTGCCCTCCTCTTTTGAAGTCAAAGTCTTTGTTATTTGCTGCACCACTAGGAGTTTTATTACTTCTATGCACCGGGCCCTGCAAAGTTTTATTCATGGTCTGTCACTTGTGTCTTCGTAGTCATAAACAACATACCTAATACCTTCAGTGGTGACTCAAACACATGCAACTGCTCTCACTTATGCAAAGAAAGTATGGAGAAGTGTCAGGAACTGGCCCTTCATCTCCATCTGGACAGACTTCTGTACAGCCTTATAAAAATTTTCCAAATATAAACCAACCCACAGAAATGTTTGCAATTTAAAAAGCTGTACTTTCTCTCTACCTTCGTCAAATGAAAATGAAACTTAAGAACAAAGGAGTATTATTGTGCAATATGGTAACATGGAAAGTTTAAAAGAAATTAATATTTAACCATTAAATCGCACACACAATTATGTGCAGTTATAATGAAACTAGAAAAGTTTTCAGTGTTCAACATATACCTACAATGATTTTTTTTTTCTTTCTTAACATGTAATGGCAATTTTTGCTTTTCTTGGACTGCTAGCAATAGTTTGAGGATTTTTATTTTAAGACATGTAGGCAATGCAAGGGTTAAGGATGTTTAAAACTGATTTTCTCACAGTTTAAAGAGACCAAAACAACAGATTTCGGAAACAGGGCAGCTAAAAGGTCAAAACATTACACTTCCAGGTCAAACTTCTGGTTGCAATTAAGTCAATTCCTCTAAACATTTCTAGGGAAATCCTATTTCTTTTAGGCTTGATTTCAAATTCCTATTCTTTCTTTCTTACATGGTAACCAAAATGGTAATGCTGTCTTTAGAAACAATAAGAAACACAGACTTTTTTTTTTAAAGGTGTCTGATATTTCACTTCAAAATAAAAATCAAATATTTTTTTTCCATCTCATTTAGTATACACTTGAACTAATAAAAAAAGGCAAAAGAATCTATCACATCTATTTAATTTTTAAAGACATACAACTTCTCGGGGGAGAAGAAAGACTGTATTTCCCTTTTCATCCACTTTCACTATTCGCATTTTCATAGTAGGGTTCATTTGGGTTTTCTGGGGTTCCTTACTAAATCAAGCTATTTTCCACCTCCAAGCCCCTCAAACCTTAGATGCTGACAATATTCCTTAGGTAAATGTTGATGTATTTGCCAGAACACACCAACGATGTCAGAACTCCTATCACTGTCCAGCAAGACTACTTACGTCTAAAACCATAAAAACTCTGCTTCAGTAACACAGAGAGGATTTTCCCAGAGTCACTAGCATAGAGACACCACAACTACACATGGACACAGCACGATCTGCACACAAACAACAAGCACTCTAGGCCTGCAGTGTCTGTGGGCTTTTACCACACAAGAGATAGCACTGGTATGCATTGAAACAATGCAACCATATAGCGACATCACATACCTGTGATGTGCAATCACACATACCTATGAAGATGAAAAAAATAAACCCCAAAGATACACTACACTAAAAATCTGCCCAAATATGAAAAATATGAGCAGATTCCGACACTATGCAGACACTTCAGCTTCATCTGTAGCATATTCCAGATATCACCATCTTCAAGCTATCCCACAGTTTAGGAAAGTCAGGTGTGTCCTATTGACCAATTAATTTCTTCTCTGGTACTTTAGACATTTCAAGTGAAAGAATCTGAGCAATAAATATAGACCATGGAATTTGTAAAATGCTTCTAGCAGAAATCCTGCTTGCCATGTTCACCAAGGATGGGAGAAAATAATTAAAAGTCAAACTTTTCTTCAGAAAATTTCAAGTGAAACAGTTAACACCCAAAACCGTCTCAAACCTCTCTGCTACCTGTTCAGCTGTGCTTTGTGCTTTAACAAGTCTATGGAAGCTCTACATTGTATTTCTGTTTCTAAGTGATTAGAGAAGCTTTAAAAACCTATACAGAGCGCACAAGGAAAAGAACCTTCAAGGACAGATGTTCCAGAGAAGAATCAGGCAGTCAAGTAAGAAATAATAAGTGCCTAGGGATAGATTTTCAAAATCACTTCTTGTGGATTAAAAAAAAAAAATTCCCATTTGCTAAGAATTTCCCAAATGCTAAGGACTCTTTCACAAGGTAGCTTTGTGTACCCTGGCCTAGATGAGAATCACTTTGACATTCTCAAGTGAATATCAAATGAGGAACTAAAGGCAAGGTTCATCTTGCCTAACTGGCAACATCTGCATCAAACTATTATCCTAAACTTTGCTTTCAACTGATAGAGATTAATTGCCTATTAACTTCTAGCCACCTTTGATAAACTGAAAAAGACATCTTTCCAATTTGTAAATACACAATTAATAGACAGTGACTTCTTGCCTAGCTATGTAATGAAAACTCCAAAGAGAAAATTGAAATGTGCATAAATGTACCTGCATAAACTGAAGTACTAACAGCAAAATTACTATGCAAAAACACCTGGATGCCACAGAAACACTTTTATAGCTTACATAGCTGTGCATTGTCATATATCCTGTACCTGAGAAAAGACTAATATTAAAAAAAAAAAAATCAGATATCTAACTTTGATCTTCTAGAAGACAAACATTTGGCAATAAAAGGATGCTCTTATTTCCTACTAGCTGGCTGTAAAAAAAGGCAAAAAGTATTCTAAAGCAAATACAGGAAATATTAAGTACAAGATATTAATTAAAATATTTTTCATAAGCTGTTGCAGAAGTTACTGCATACTTCAGGGAGCTGTGAGGCTGTGTTGTCACAGACAGATGAATGTAAGTTTAAAGTTCACAAATATCTGCAGGACTTGGCCACAAGTCATAAATTATTCCATTGTAAGGAAGCTACAACATAATTATTTAGAGAGACAGAAACATCAAAGTTCATTAAAAAGGCTTCAGTCCTCCTTGGTCCCCTACAGTAACTTACCTGCCATAGCTTATTTTTCCCGCAGTTACACCCACTAATTTTTTGTGGAGTTGCTCTTTAAGCAAGATAAGTGAAATGATTCTAGTGAACATCAAACTCTGTCTCACAGCAGAGAAATAAGGGTTAACAGCTGGAAGGGTGGGAATAAAATCCGTTTTGCTGCTGCAAGATTGTAATATGGAACATATTCTACAAACATCTTACACAATTTATGTTCTACAGTAACAGTGAACACTCCTAAAGCAAATGAGGCCAGTTTAAAAAGTGTATTTTCCTTCAAAACATCATAATGTTCAAATTAAAATGCAATGCCAAAGCAGTTTGGAGTATTTACTACCATGATTGATTGTATGGGGTTTTTTTGAGTGTGTGCTTTCAGGAGCCAAACAAATGGTTCCACAAGCAATAGAAATGTATTTTCTTATGAAATCATCACATGATCACAATATGCCCCATTTCCTTAGAAAACTAGGTTAGAAATATTAAAATATACACAGTCCCAGGGAAAGCAGACAAAAATCAAGCTGAGAGCTCAATGTGCCATGTGACAGCATGCTTTCTAATTATTTTCACTCTAGAAGAGACTGTACAATAAAAAGATCTGAAATAAGAGCAAAAATGTTTCACGCTCAAGCCAAGAAAAGCAACAAGGATGCTAGGGAACAGAATGAGAAAAGATTTGAAAATTACTTGTAGAATAAACATCATTAACTTTTTCCCTCCTTAAGAGGGGAAAAGAAGGTCAATTTACAAGATATCTCTTCCTTCCTTCCACTTCTAACAGAGACATTTCTACTAGCCATATTTATTTTCTGCATCCTCCTTTTTCCCCTTGTGCCACCTTCTTTAATTTTCCACAGTCCTACCTTGGTCATCCTCCTGTATTTAATATCTCAGCTCAGTCCTCTCATCACAATTCTCATTGCTTTTAATAAAAATGAAACATCTTCAGTGGAATATGAAGACAGGTTCTGCTTTTAATACAGCAGGTGAGAATTATGACAGGCTAATGTGCATGACATCCTCACTAAAAACCAGTATGCGCAAGTGGTGCACAGTAGTAATGTATGACATATTTTTAAAGTTCTAGATTCAAAAATTATACATTTGCAAAGTTTTTCAATGAGAGAAATTGACTAATGCATGGGTTTTGTTACTGGAGAGTGTAGGTTTACTCAACTTCAAACAATGTAAGGAACCCATACTTGGTAGATGCCCTCCTTGCATCACTTGTCCATGCAGATTGGGATGCAGGCCAAATTGAATTTTTGAATATTTAAATCTTTGAAAATATACCAAATTCACATTTTCCCTTAAAAAAAAAAACCAACAAACAAAACACCAAAATCAAGCACATTTGGACAATAATTAAACACAGGAAACCAAGAGTTTATACCAAAGCCCATGTCAAAGACTAAATTAAAGCTTACTTTGGCAAATTGTTCATAATGGCCATTTGGGAGGGGTGGGGAAATTGTTCAGACAGAAGGAAGAATAGGAAGAACTTGCTTGTCTTGGCTACTTTCTCTCATTTTTCCATTCTTTTTTTCTTTCTTTCTTCTCCTGTGTGTAACACACAGAGATTTCCTAATGAGATGGTATGCGACCCACCACACACTGCTGTGAGGGTGTAACTTGAATGAAAAATAAATGTAAATTAACAAGGAACATGCATGGATATATTATGTGCTACCAAACTGAAAGGTGCTATATTAAGCATAATACAACACTAATACTAAAAAGCAATTCTCATAAGTGAAAATTTTCTCTTCATAAGAGCTGTGGAAAACAGCTTAACAACAGTCTTTGCGTAGCAGATCTAGACAGCAGGATGAGATCTGCTCGTCAAAGGAAGGTAGGTTGGCATCTGTTTCTGAAGAAAATCCTAACATAACACACTTTGATACTTGGGGTAATCTAAAATGCTACTACTACTAGTCTAATAATTCTGATTCTAATAAATTTTGAATACATCCTGCAATGTGGAAAGTAAGCTGATGAAAACTGACGTGAAAAGATGTGAATTTAAATAGGGGTGGAATGCTGATCTGGGTTACTCCAAGTAGCAAATAACCAGCTAATAAGCATCTTAATGTTCCTTCTGTACATACTCGTTACTTCTAATAGCAGGAGTTTTATATCTGTGGACCTCTAGACGCAGACTTGCATAACTCTAAGCGAAAGAAAATACATTCAGTTTGAAGAGCTAAAAACTTTTAATAACCTCTAAATGCAACAATAGCTGTAAGCTTAAACATTTCACCAGCAGCACCTAGAATACGTGTATGTCACTAGTCACACATCAAGCTTGTGCATTCCTGTTTATACTACAAAACACTGGCAGCCCAACACTGGCCTGCTATCCTCCACTTAATCTGTGGGGAAAAACACAAACTCTTCTCTATGCTCTACAAATTGAAGCTGTGATTCCACAGAGGAAAGTGAAATACAAGAGGCTTTCAAGACACATTTGAGTGATGGCAACTGCTTAAGACTTGTTGCTCACCTAAAAGGTGCAGTGCCTCAGAGGCAGGTCTCAGTCGCTTCAGTGAACACCCACATATTCTGTTATTTCCTTCTCAGGTAAGAGCAGACTTGAATGTAACATGAATAAACTTGACTCTTGGACTTGAACAAAGCACTCTTTTCTTACAAATTACAGCCCTGAGCAAAGCAGGCTGAGAAAAGAAGAACGAGATGGATTTGGAAATTAAGTTCAACATGAACATTGTTATCACAAACTGTTTTCCTCTTTATTTCTTTAGTGTTAATTAATGACAGTGAGATTAACTGCAGAAACCTGGTAGAACAATAATTCTGCTTTATCCAAAGTAAACATTCTTTAATCTAAAACTGCCATAGATCTTACTGATTATCTCCTCAAATGCATATCCTCAAATTTTTAACTTTCAGGAAATAAGGGAAAGAGTCAAACAGAAGATCAATTCACAACCCTGTGAATAAGTTAATAATCTAAAAGAAAATATAGGACTCTAAAAACCCATGAACACTCTCAAATTATTGTTGCATCTGTCAATATATATAAAAAAAATATTATCTCTGGCAGCTTTATCTTACATAATCATTGTTTTAAAACCTATTTTTACTGAGGTAGAAAACCAACAAATTATCAAGACAAAACACTAACCAGTAAAACAAAACATAGAAAAGACTCAACAAATCTCTGAAACTAGTGATCCCACCCTTGACAATGTCCCTGTACTTTTATTGTAAGCAAATTCTAGCTGTTCACTCAAACGCAAAAAAAGTATGGAAACCAGAAACTTCACATATTTTATACACACTGATAATATTTTGAAGGGATAAAAGACAGTTACACATTTCAAGGATAAAAAAAGGGTTTCAAAATCCTTTAGTGTCCTGAAGCATTTTTTACTTACACAATATTGTGTTCTTGTGGACTACAGCAATATGGGTCCTAAGGTTTTGCAATAAGCAGCCAACCTGCATTAAGAACTGTTTAAACCTGTGTTTAAAACTCATTAATACTGACAATAGTGTTCAAAGCTGGAACTATAAACTGGAATTCTGCAGGAATGCAGCTTTTCAGTAACTGCAAGGATTTTAAAAAACAAATAATATGTTCAGAATTAAAATTGCTAATATAAACACAGATTGAATTTTAAAAAGTTTATCAGTTCTCACCAACAGGAAAGGGCTGGTGATCAATGTGAGGCTCAGGGACAGCCCTGGTTGCAGTGACCACGAAACAGTTGAATTTAAGAGCCGCAGGGCAACCAGGAGGACACTTTCTAAGCTTATGACCCTAGACTTTAGGCATGCAGACGTTGATCGCTTCAGGGATCTGCTGGCCAAAGTATCATGGCACAAAGCCCTAGAGAGAAGAGGGGCCCAGGACAGCTGGACAGTATTCAAGGATCACCTCCTCTGTGTCCAGGAGCAATATATACCAACAATGAGAATTGCAGGGAAGAATGCCAGGAGGCCTGCCTGGCCTGGACACGCTGTCACACAAAAAGAGACTCTACAAGAAGTGGAAGAAAGGAGAACTAGAATGGGGGTATATAAGGAAGCTGCCTGAGCAGCCAGAGATCTGGTTAGGAAAGCCAAAGCACAGTTTGAATTGAATCTAGCCAGGGAGGTCAAAGGAACACCAAAAATTTCTACAGGTATATTAATGGTAAAAACAAGACTAGGGAAGGTGTGGGCCCCCTCAGAATTGAAACAGGCAAATTAGTCACAAGTGGCATAGAAAAGGCTGAGGTTCTCAACGACTTCTTTACCTTGGTCTATACTGCAAAGGCCTCAAGACACGCTCCTAGAGTCATGGAAGATAATGACAGGGACTGGAAGGAAGAGCTGCCCATCATAAGTGAAGATCAGGTTCATGATCACCTGAAGAACCTGAAAGTGTTCAACTCCATGGGTCCCAACAGGATACAGCCATGGGTACTGAGAGAACTGGCAGATGAGGTTGCCAAACCCCTCTCTATTATATTCCAAAAGTCCTGGCAGGCTGGTGAAGTCCTCACTGACTGGAAAAGGGGAAACATAAGTCACATTTTCAAAAAGAGTAGGAATGAAGAGCTGGGGAACTCCAGGCCAGTCAGTCTCACCTCTGTGCCTGGTAAGATCATGGAGCAGATCCTCCAGGAAGCACTACTGAGACAGGAGAATAGTAAAGAGGTGACTGCGTCCAATCAGCATGGCTTCACCAAGGGCAGATCCTGCCTGACAAACCTGGTGGCCTTCTATGAACAGGTCACATTAATAGATGAGGGGTGAGTAACTGATGTCATTTAACTGGAGCTGAGCAAAGCCTTTGGCACTGTCCCACACCACATCCTGGTCTCCAAGCTGGTGACACATGGGTTTGATGGGTGGACCACCAGATGCATAAAGGACTGGCTTGATGGCTGCACCCAAACAGTGGCTGTCAATGGGTCCATGTCCAAGTGGAGGCCAATGACAAGAGAAGCGCCTCAAGAATCATTCCTGGGACCAGTCTTGTTCAGTGTCTTTGTGGGTGACATGGACAAAGGCACTGAGTGCACCCTCAGCAAGTTTGCTGATGACACCAGGCTGTGTGGTGCAGCAGACACACTGGAGGGCAGGAATACCATCCAGAGGGACCTGGACAGGCTGGAGAGGTGGGCACAAGCCAGCCTCATGAGGTTCAACAAGACCAAGTGCAAGGTCCTGCATCTGGGTTGAGGCAATCCCAAGCACAAATACAGGCTGGGCAGTGACTGGCTGGAGAGTAGCCCTGAGGAGAGGGACTTGGAGTTGCTGGTGGATGAGAAGCTGAACATGAGCCAGCTGTGTACTTGCAGCCCAGAAAGCCAACCAGATCCTGGACTGCATCAGGAGAAGTGTGGCCAGCAGGTCGAAGGAGGTGATTCTCCCCCTCTACTCTGCCCTGGTGAGACCCCACCTGGAATACTGTGTCCAGTTCTGGAGCCCCTATTACAAGAGGGATGTGGACATGCTGGGGCGTGTCCAGAGAAGGGCCGTGAGGATGATCAGAGGGCTGAAGCACCTCTGCTATGAGGACAGACTGAAAGAGTTGGGGCTCTTCAGTCTGGAGAAGAGGAGGCTCTGAGGTGACCTTATTGTGGCCTTCAAGTATCTTAAGAGGGCCTACAGAAAGCTGGAGAGGCACTTTTTAGGCTCTCAGGGAGTGAGAGGACTAAGGGGAATGGAGCAAAGCTGGAGGTGGGGAGATTCAGATTGGATGCGAGGAGGAAGTTCTTCAGCATGAGAGTGGTGAGGGCCTGGAATGGGTTGCCCAGGGGGGTGGCTGGGGCCACTTCCCTGGAGGTGTTCAAGGCCAGGCTGGATGAGGCTCTGTCCAGCCTAATTAAGGGCAGGGTGTCCCTGCCCATGGCAGGGGGGTTGGAACTAGATGATCCTTGTGGTCCCTTAAAACCCTGACTGATTCTATGATTCTATACTGATTGTGTATTGAAATTATGAAGTTGCCTTTGTGATGGAATTCATGTTTCAGTAGACCTCTCTTTCAATATATTTAAAGAAATGTGCAAACTGTTGCCAACACAAGGCTTTATTATTGCATCTCTTTTCTGTGTCTAGTTTCTAACATGCTTCAGCCAGGTAATTTAAACAACAAAAACAAAACAAAACAATAAAAAGCACAAGTGTCACTATTTCATAAGAACTATTTAAAGACAAATCACCTGTGTGACATAACACCAACAGATAAGCCTATCAACTGTAAAACCTACCATGATGACCACAATGGCCAGAAAATAATAAACAAAAGCTGGGAACCCATTTGGCCCTAAAACTGATCTCACATTAGAGCACAAGCTACAGTCATTATTACTTTTTGTTTAAAGCATGCATGTAGTGAAATTGGTCTTACTAGCCTCACCATACACACACACTCCCAAAATGTTACAACTGAGTAAATGCTTTCTGTACTGTTCTCTTCTGCACAGTATTACTCCAAGGTCATCAACACCACTACCAAGGCTGCAATAACACCAGTGCAATGACAAATACTATTTATCCCACCATCATGTAACTTCTTAAGACTGAACATATTATCAGAAGAGCAGGTAGTAAAGGTGGAATTCCTAAATTTAAAAAATTCTGTACTAAATGTTCAAGTGGAAAGGAGACATAACAAACCAGCAAGCTTTCCATCAATTCTGGAGGACCCAGAAATATAGCATTTATTTCTTTTAATGCTAATCATAGAATGCCTGGGGTTGGAAGGGACCTCCAGAAATCACTGAGTCCAACCCCCTTGCAATGCAGGGCCACATAGAATAGGTCACACAAGAACATGTCCAGGTGGGTTTTGAAGATCTCTAGAGAAGGAGACCACAGCCTCCCTGGGCAGCCTGTTCCAGTCCTCCATCACCCTTACTGTAAAGTTTTTTCCTCATGTTGAGATGGAATTTGCAGTGATTTGGTTTACACCCATTGCCTCTCATCCTATCACCAGATATCACTGAAAAGAGAGTAGCTCCATCCTCCTGACAGCCACCCTTCAAGATATTTGTAGGATAAGGTCCCCTCTCAGCCTCCTCTTCTCCAGACTAAACAGCCCCAGGTCTCTCAGACTCTCCTCGTAAGAGAGAGGCTTCAGTCCCTCAATCATCATTATAACTGTCTCCAGTAGTTCCTTGTCACTCAGGAACCAGGGAGCCCAGAACTGTACACAATATTTCAGATGTGGTCTCCCTAGGGCTGAGTAGAGGGTTGGAGAACCTCTCTCAATCTGCTGGACACTCTCTTCTTAATGGACCTGAGGATACTATTGGCCTTCTTGGCCACCAGGGCACCTTGCTGTCCCATGGATAACTTACTATCAACTAGGACTCAAAAGCCTTCTCTGTAGAGTTACTGTCCAATGGGTCAACTCCTAACTTGTACTGGTAAACAGTGTTACTCCCTGACAGGTGCAGGGCTCTACACTTTATACTAATAATACAAGCATTATGTTAATGAAAAAAAAAAAAAATTTCAGACTCAAATGCCAACTATTTCAGGTTTACTGACTTTCCCAATGGCAAATGTCTCATGGAACAAAATCAAAAGTAGCAGTTTCCACTATATTTTATCTTACTTTATCTCACAATAAGTTAAATAATTTATTTTACCAGTAAGAAAGAGAGGACCAGATGATGCATGTTCCGTTGATTTCCACTGACCACGTTGTTTAGGTGTTTCCAAGTAGTGTTTGACCCTTGAAGCAACAACTTCCTCTAGCAGCATGCAGAGCTCCTGAAAGAGTAACCATTTACCTATTTAGACCTGAATTTACATACAGAGCAGAAATCAATTAAAAAATCAGCCCCTTTCATATAAATAGGAAAAATGCCTGCAATTGAGCATTGAGGTAGCACAGAGGTGAGAAACACATAACTGAGGAAATTAATAGGAACAAGGAGAGGGAGAATAAATCAATTTTGCTACAAGAGATGAAGTATATGATGAATTTGCCAGCCAAAGAAATTCATTATATTATAATGCTAACAACTGTTTTCAATAGCTACGTAATTTCATTTGTGTGCAAGGTATGAAAATTGCATGCTGGAATTATGTATCTAAGCAAAGTGTTAATAAAAATCCTCCCAGCAATTGTCAACACACTTCTCTGCAAGATTTCTCTTCCTAATTTCTCTTGTTTAGTTTGATTTGTCTCCTCCTAAACATAACTGTTCATATCCTTCATGCTTTCATCAACAAAGCACAGCAAAACCCACATAAAATTCAAGAAGAACAAATCCTTCACCCAGAATAACCATAGAAAAAAAATTCCTTGGAGTGGAAGCAAAAAATCAATCTCTCAAATAACAGAGTAAGTCTGCAGAGAAAGATCATAGCAATGGCACAACCGAAATTAGTTTAACAAACGCTTCTCAAAGTATAAAGATGAAATTTTGACTTTGTTATTCCAGAGGAAAAGAGGTAGAACAGAAAGGGCAGGGAAACTTGAAGGGCACCAAGACAGAAAAGCTCCCAAATGGCTCAATCTGTATGCCACAGCAATCCCAAGATAATTCTTCAGATAACCTGTGACAGCAGGGTGTGAACCTACTCTTCACAATGCCCAGCTAGACAAGGTGAACTGTGTTTTCTCACACCAGCCTCATATTTATTTGCACCCACTGCATTCCTAGCCTGCTTCAGGTAACCCACACTCCAAGCAGGGGCTGGCGGCTGACAGGCCAGCACTGCTCCCTCCTCCTGCCTGGGATGGCATCCCCAGTCACCATCGCTACAAACAGCACCTGCTGACTTTCACCCAGGGTAAGCAGGGGATCAACAGATACCATGTTTGCATTACAAGAGGTCTAAGACACATCTGCTTTTCCCACAGGCAAGCAAAGAAGATTACCATCGTCAGTATTTTCCAGAATTTGTAAACAACAGAAGTGTAGAAAACTACTTGCAATGAATTTGTAAAAGCTATCACAAGAAAAAACCAAAAAAACAAAAAAACAACCAACAACCAAAAAAAGAACACAAAACCCCTAACGAAATATATTATTATAGGTGTAATTTGCCTAGAATACCTCACTGACCTTTCTCTTCCCACTTTAACAAAGGTTCTGCATAGGACTTTCAGCAAGTGAATTGCAAAGCTGTTGGAATCATGCTTCTCTGCTGTTGAAAATATGCAGCCTTTGTACTTCTCCCAAAATGTGTGGTTCCAGAAAAGTAATGAATGCCGCCCTGTCATGCCTTTTAATTAAATCAATCATGATCTAATTTCCTGAAATTCATATATTTTGTTTTGGCAGTCTTAAAAAATGCATTCTGAAAACACTTAAAAGTCAGATAACCAGGGTAGTAAAACTGGTTATAAATAGAAGAGGAAATTAGTGCTCATTTGCCCAGGAAAAAAAAAAAAAAAAAAAAAAAGATTAAAAAATTTTTCCTTTNTTTCCTCCTTGCTTTGCTTAAACCAAAAATACGACAAATCACAAATATCTCAGGATATTTATTTACTGTTTCTTTCAATTTTACTTTAAGGTACTACTTTCATATGTAGGGGGATGCTCTGCAGTGGTTAATTAATTATGGCATTATTAGAAAAGTTATCTGCTGAAAATGACCGTAACAGAGACTTGCGGAAAGTCCACAGGCATTTGAAAATGTCCTGCATTCATTTTCAATAGGGAACTTCTCAAGTTCCCACACAGTCTGAATCAGGAAAAAACTCCCTCCAGTAACTCATCACAAGATTTAGCAGAAATCACACCAAGTCTGATGAAAGTTCCATTCATAATTTTGCTGGTCACTGGCTTTGCAACATTTCATCTGTTGTCAGGACACATAGATGATACACTTCAAAATACAGACTTGGAGTTTCTTTTTGTGAAATGCAATGGTTCTGCTAGAGTTCATCACGTACATAAATTACATTTTCTTGCATTATCTAAATGCAGCATCATTCACACGTCTTGGAACATGGAAAAACAATTAACAAAAAGATATTTCAAAAACAAGATCTTCCAACATGATACGTATCACATTTTGGTTTATGTCACTTCAGATAATTTACAAACATTCATCAGATTTTTTTAATTAAAAATTAAGGCTAAAGAATCAAAACAGCATGCACATAGGCATGTGTGCACACACAGAGCACAAAAAAAAATTCAGGTATAACTAACAATATTGTCAGAATACTTAAAAAATTCCAAATGGTTCAAGGCACTCCAAGTTTTTTCTCCAGCAGCCATATGCTTTTGAAATAGAAATTATATTTGTTGTACCTCTTTCTCCTGATCTGAGAACCAGCTGGTGTCTTTACTGGAGCCTTGAGGCAAAATATGAACATCCACCAGAACGGCAAAGTTCCCACACTGAAAGAAGAAAAAAAGAAAAAGGGAAGAGGAAAAAAAAAAGAAGAATATAAAATGTTCAACTGTAGCTGCTAGAAAGCACATGTTGAGCAGACAAGGTGGTAAACAATCAGGTAAGCATATGCACGTAATTCAGAGATACAGCAGACAGAACATAAAACTTCGAAGACTATGCAGTATGGAATTACAAATTTACTATTCATTGTGGGCTTAATGAGAAACATGAGCACCAGACATATTTTGAATAGCTTACTGAGAAGTTTAAACAATAACAGCAACTTCAAGTTGCAGAATTTTCTGCTAGTACATGCCCTTTTAAAATTTGAGTTCAAGCAAATTTTAACATATGAAAAAACAGCCATTCCTTCACCAAATGCCCATACTTCCATTTTCAAAGAACTTAGTATCATGTTAGTTACCCAGTTTGCATTTCAAATTTATAAAGTTCTTTAAAATCTACCTAATATTCTCTGCCATTTGACATAAAACCAATACTTCAGGTGGTTAAATAATAACAAAGTTAACCTAAACACTACATATAGTCGTTAGAATGATAAAGGCTACATCCCAAAACACATTAACTATTCATGACATTCCTGGATTTGAGAACATTTGAGGCTTTGAGGACAATGTGACATAGAGACTCAAATTACTTCCTTTCATCAGTACATCAGTCATTACAATGACTATTTTCTAACAGAAGGAAGACTGAATGACACAAACAGCTCCTTGGTCACATGTAGAATTAACTGAGCCCTAGCAAGGGAATCCTGCTTCTTTCCATCATCAGAGGTACAACATGTGATGTTACAAGCGAACGCTCTTCCCTTCCTTCTACTGTAATACAGCACTAAATATCACTTAGGCATCGTTTAACTTAATTTGCAAGATTCCATCACACTGCTTTGGATACTTGTGCCAGAATTGTGATGCAATAAACTCACTCTTTGAGAAGACTGGACATGTGAGATCATGGTAGTCACAAATCTGGAACGTCTGATGGGATAGAAACAATATCCTGATTCTAGACAAATCTCAAATATGTATGTACAATCCAGCACGATATTGGACATTGCAATGCACATTTCCTGTTTGAACTCTATTCCCATATTTGTTCTTCACTAACAAGTATCTGCAAACCCCACACCAGAATTCCAATTGCAAACGGAATTAATTAGTCCTGGAAATAGTATGAGATAAATATCTAGATATTTACACTATAGTTGTACATCATCTACAACCCAAGAGATACATCCATGTCTTAGGCTTATGGCATGGCAGAAACATCCTTACCTACATAGTACCTATATAGTTAGCACAGATGAAGAACAAGGTTTAGCACTGATGTCATTAATCGTGACAGAATATTTGGTAAATTACAAATCTCTGGGCTAACAACACTTAAGATCTGTAAATTATCCACAGAAAGAGGTATTTATTTAAAGATTTAAATGTAATTAAAATATGAACCACAACCAACATTGTATCATAACTAGAACAGGAAAGTTTGGCAAATGGGACAGGAATTGTGAAGCCATTTTGAGAAACTTCTAAGTTATTTACAGGTATCAGTCACTGAAAGAGCAGAATGCTTTGATCTGTTTTATCAAAAGGCTTCTCTTTTCTCCAGAGAACCAAGAATTACCAGATGGCTGCAAGAACAAACCTCTACTGGCTTTAAATTAATGACAAAATACCACTCAAAAATCTCTGGTGAATCATTAGTCAGCTCCAGCAAGCCTTTGAGTTGACTACTGAACTTCAAAGATTGCAGACAGTACACATTGGAATACCAGTAAATTATTTATGGTTTAGCACTTAAAACAACAAGCAAGTAACTGATACAAGAAAATTCAAAATTATCAAATGCTAAATGCTAAAGTGCAACATTTTCTCTTAACTACAGAAACTTTACAGATACAAACATACAGATCTGAGTTTCAAGGCAGTTATTTTCTTTTGAATGTCAACATTTGTCTCATTCACCAATCTTGAAACAATTAGAAGAAAGAAAAATAATGAACCTGCAAAATGGAACAGTTAAAAATCATCTTAAAAATATTAAAGAGACCAAGCATACGCAGTATATCAAAGAAAAACAAACACATGAATAATGCATAATTCTGCGGCATGGACAAGCTTTCCCAATGGAAGACTTCTATCCCTCTGAGCTCTGGAGCACTCTTCTTGCATACAGCATATTTGGAATCATTTCAACATCCAAAAGCCAACAGGTTTTTTTGCCACTCAGAATAGCTTTGGGACAGGACACAACAAAGCATAACTGTCACAAAGAAAGAGGAATATAGGATATAAGAGAACAGACTTTTATGAGTCATGTTACTGCCTAGTCTTCCTAAGTCCTGAACATGATACAAGCAACAGTTCCCTTAGGGGTTCCTTTGTACTCTCAAACTATACAATACATTGTATACCCTTCACTTGTATTTATACTTTATACGCCTTCATATGGTACAGATCTACGCTCACACTAAGAAGCTCAGTACAGCTTTGGTCGCTCCAACAACAAAGGCAAAGTTCTCTGTGCAGACTAAATTCCAGCACAAATAATTATGGGGAACAGAGGAAAGTGGGGGAAAAAATTGTATACTGTTTATATTAACCAATTTGATGATCCTGTAAAAGTTTCTAAGTATTTTTTTTTTCCCAAAGACATGCAATTCCATGTAAAGAGACTATTTGATTTTAGAAGAAATAAGGCATTGCAGCTGCAGGAAGCAACTCATGATTCCTAAACAATGCAACTGAAAGGCAAACAGAACAGAACCTTCTAACTTTATGTTTTCAGCTTCAATCTGAACAGTTCCACTGTAAATTATTTTTAAGAGATATGACTGCCAAAACTGAATCCTAATCTGCCTGATCTGATGGGAAACACCTTTATCAAGAACAAATAGAATAGTCAGTATCCTCCGCAATTCTACAACTCAAAAACTCTCAATTAAAAAAGATTTTCATATTACTTGTTGTAACAGTTTAATAACATTCACTGTTATTAAACAAAGGGCTTTAAATTATCTCAGAATGTTGCTAGCCCATTGTTCTACAATAATGGCATCTAATTCAGAACATGTTTTCAGGAATCAAGCTGTTCATACAAATACATCGAACACTTCGCAGATTATGCAAATGGAGAAGATAACCAGACATGTAACATAAACAAAATGAATACCAATGTGAGGTGGTTAAGCCAGTCAGTGAAAGTCATCTACTCATAACCTGTTAAAACCTTGGCCCAGGATAAGCATGTATTAGGTAGAGTATTATTATTTCAAATCCCCAGTAAGTAGATAAACCCAGAAAATATTTTTTGTTGCTCTGCTGATCTTTACAGTCAGGGGACTCTTACATGGGTCCCCTCATTTCTTAAAATTGCATCACTTCAAGTAGTGTAAAAACAGTCATTATAAAAAAAAATACTGAGGCTAAGCATGGTGAGCCTGTATTCAGTTACAGCATTCCAAATGTGCTGTATCATTAAACCAGACAGGACTGGAGAGACAGCCTCCCAAGGCACATATTAGCATTTCCCATTTCTGTGATTATTCTACAGATGCAGACTGCAGGGTCAGAATTAATTGAGGCTTAGTTGAAAAAGAAACATATGATAGTTTAGATAACTTTAGGGAGTTGGGAGAAAGGGGGCAAGCTGCAACCATCACATGCTTTTGCTTAGCAGAGGTGTAACTGCAAGCATAAGTGAAACCAACAGCACTATAGTACCACTTAGCTTGAAGTTTGTCATCTCTGCTTCAGATCAGATTGTTGTCTGCAGCACCAAAAGCTTAAAATCTAGATTTAAATGACCAAGAGAAAGACAATACATTTCTGTATGAGCCTCACCTTACCATCAACTTCAAAGATGATTTTGAAACAGTTTTGTAGTTCCACTATAGAGCATACACTACATTGTACAATTCCAGTCTTCCAGATAAGCACGTAAGAACTGTTTCTAATTTGACCCTTTCCTTTAGAGTTGATATTCTGGTAACTTTCTTCTGCCCTCAGACATCAAAAGTTCAGTAAAACAGACCAGATCCTGATGGCTACATGACTGGAATTTTCATTCTTCAGGTGGCAAAAGCATGGCTAAAGATTTTGTGGAGAAAAAAACAATAAATTGTAATAAAATATAAGAAGTGTATTTGAAATATTTTGTCTTATAATAAATTGGAAACTTTCAATTTATTCCATCCTTTCCAAACTGTTTCTAAAAATCAGTAACTGCTCTATATTCAATTACGTCAATTAAAAAATCCACAGCATACAGTGCAATTTTGTACTGTCACTGGCCTTTACGCTTTGCCAACTATATTCAAACAATACCTGGATGCTACCTTTATTTTTCACAGGCTTTTTAAAAGAAAAAAAATTGTTCTGCTCCTTTATTTTTTTACCCCAAAGATAATGGTAGGTTATCTTTCTGTTTATAAATTGGCATCAACAATTTTCAGTATTTTGACTCCTCTTCTAGAATAATAGCAAAAGGCAAAAAAATCATTCGACCATACAACACAGGAGAGACATTTGTCATTACACAAAATTAATTTGCCCTTCACTGACCAATGTGCATAGGAGAACTAGAATTCAAGGGATACAAAGTTTACCAAACTGCAGGACACACTTTTCAAGCAGCACCTCGACCTGGTATATAGATCAGGATAGCTGTTTATGTCATTACCACTGATGACACCTATATGAGAGCAAAGGATGTTTGACATCATACATTTCTTATTCTTTAAAGAAGCAGAGAAAGTTACCATTTGACACATGCACAGCATTTCCATATATTTTTTTAGAATCTCCAGGGCTTGTTTTTTTGGGCTGTTTTGTTTCAATGGCTTGGGGGGGCTTTGTTTGGGTTTTTTTGTTTTGTTTTGATGTTTGTTTGGTTTGGGTGTTGTGTTTTTGGGGTTTTAGTTTGTTTGGGGTTTTTTGTTTGCTTGGCGTTTTTTAAATCCTAGGAAAAAATAGGTGAAAGGGGAAGAAAAAAATTTTTTTTCATCATACCATCAAGTTACAGAAAAAATAATACCTTTCCAGCTACTGTTCCAAGCAAGATGATTACCCAACTTTCACTTTCAGAACAGTGCTTAGGAAGCAGGTCACTGGCGACTGGTTTTACACTTGAGATTAATCAGGTCATCTGACAAGAACTGGTGATTGTAGAAGGATTTCTCACCAGCTGATACAGAAAAAAAACAGAGGGAAGGCAGTGGAAGATGCCACATGCATGAACACTCAAAGAATTAAGTCCATTATTCAGAATAGTCAAGAATTAAGAAACAAAAGTCATAGGGGAAAATAATAAAATACCACTTTTGACTTTTTGTATTTCTGGATAAGAACTACTCTGATCTAGTAATGTTGAAAATCTTGTGGTCCACTGTAAATATGGCATGGCTCCACGGAGACAAGCTGCAAGTCAAATCCATCTTCAACTCAGCATATTGGTGAAGAATCCACAGCTGCTTGTAGGGGATAAGGGGAAAAGATGGAACGTGCTTAACTGGAAAAGTAACTAGAAATTCTTACCTACAGACTAACCTCTGCTACGTTTAAGAAACTGTTGCAACTGTTCCAACAATCAGCCCCAAGCTTTAGAAATTTCAAACGGGATCCTATTTGGTTTACTAGAATTGAAAAATCTTTTGGCAAATAGCTGATCTTGTTAAAGAAGGACTAGAGCCAGTAGCTGACAGCACCTAGATCTTTTTAGTTCCCTGCTTATAAGAAGGTACAGCAGTAAAATTGGAGTAACAGATCAATAGCATAGGAGTGTCTAACTTAAAGATCTACCCTCAAAGACAGCCACACTAAATTAAGTACAAATTCAGCAGGAGCTGGATAATCTATAATGCATCCAGACCTTAGCGAGAAAATTCCCCCTTTTATAAACTGAATTTAAGTAATCTTTTGCAAATGTCTGGCTTGCTTGTTTAGGAGTACAGTTTATGTATGAGAAATTAATCAAGGGAGGAGTGTTTAATTTTGTAGTGGTTTAGCAGAAGAAAAGTAATAGTTATCTGAAAATGCAATCAACAAGCTATAGGAGAATTAACATCACATTCAGAGGTTGTTATGCCAAGCAAAGAGATACAAGCAGAGAATGAGCCTTTAGAACAAACTTTTGAGAAATATAGTTTGAGAACACAAAAAGAATGGAACATCAAGGCAGTAATTTAGACTTTTAAAGGATGCTGATGGCAGGATATCAAACATAAGAAATTATGAGAAAAATAAAACAAGAAATACTTGTGAATGATACAAGCCTTAGGAAAATGTAAAGGAAACTAAGTAGTTTCACATCTAATGGAGATGTGTATACTGGATACCTCTAACCTAAGGACTAGTGCCCTGTTTTTAGAGCACATAACTACAACAGATCCACCCAAATTAACAGATCAAAATTAATTAATGAAGGTACCTCCTTCAAGAATCCCTTAAGTATCTGTTGAGGTAGAAGATATGCATGTTTTTAGCAACACAAGAATGCTTCAGTGCAAACACAGTCCTTCAGCTCATCACCCACAGTCAATCTAAGTAGTAATTACTTAATCTAAACATCCAAACTGGTCTCAGAGAACTGCTCTGTAAGGTACAACATTGAAAAAGAACCCTAAATTGCATGAGAGAATTAAGCTTAATTTAAGTTGTCAACCTGTCTTGGTTCAATACCAATTCTGTAGGAGGTTTTGTAGCCTACATATTGAAAGAAGCCATGAAGCTAGAGCTCAAACAATTGCAAAAAAAGCAAGTTTTTCCTCAGGGTAAAGTCTCCACGTAACAGTGCAATCTCAACACTGTTTTGAAAGAATATATGCCATGTCTCTGCTTAAATCAGAACTGATTGAGGAAAGCAGAAATAGCACTACAGTATTTGTTCAAGATAATAAAAAGATATCACGAGATTCCAACAAGCTGCTTTCACCCTTTTGTTGTAAAATACTATTATAAACCTATGGTACTTTTAAAATCATAGCTAGCAAGCAATGAAGAAATACTAATCTCTGCAACTATCTGAATTTATGACACTTTGGATTGGGGAGATATTAACTTGACAGATTAATATAGCCACGATATATCTAAATGCAATTAACTTGTAAATTTTAAAGACATTTTCTGGGGCTTAGACACACCAAGAGAATGCCATACAGTCATGTGATTGTGCATCACCTGATATTTGGTAAGTAGGTGCAGAGAAAGATTAGAGCTACCTTACCTAGCTCTTACTAGTTTAGCAGCTATCAACAATAAAAGTCTATCAGAATCTGGAAACCACCAAATCCAATCCTCCTGCTAATGTGAGTCAGCTAGATAAAGTCGCACAGTAAAGCGTCTGAGTCGGTTTTGAAAATCTCCAAAGAAGGAGACTCCACAACCTCCCTGGACAGCCTGTTGCAGTGCTCCATCACTCTCAAAATGAAGACAATAAATTGAAACCTCTTGTGTGCTAGTTTATATCTGCTGCCCTTTGTCCTGCCACAGGACACTAGTCAAAAGAGCTCAGCTCTACCTTCATGGCCTCCACCCTTTAGATATTTAAATGCATTTGTAAGATCCCCTCTCAGTCTTCTCAGGCTAAAGAACCCCACATCTCTTTGCCTCTCCTTATAAAAGAGATGATTCAGTCAGCATCCCTGTAGTACGAGAAATGTGACTAACAAGAAGAAGACTAGCCTTGTCACTGCTGATCTAAACTACAATTTGAAACACTATTTGTGGTTCTAGAAAGTCACTGCTGAGATTTAGTTTCTTAACCAGGTGAAAGACAAAGGAACCAGTACACGGCCTTTACAAAAACCTCTGCGTGACTGTACTAGTTTGAACTAACTGGAGGATTTGAGTGAGAAAATTAGACTACAGGCTGAGAGAGGAAAACAGATGATAATACTTCACTCACAGTTTTACTGAGAAAGGAAAAAAAAATTGTTTTAAGAGTTATAATCCAAATATAGATAAGTCAGAGTGCTTCAGGCCTCTCTGGGCTGTGGCTGCTTCTTGCATGGCTACTTTGTTCTTGCCTTTTGTAGTTGATTTTTAATCATTCTACTAACTTCTTTTCCTACTGCTAACCCTCCAGCCGATCTACCTTCCCCTATCTGCTTCATCAACGGATAGTGAGGTAAGATTGGGGAAGGGGGGAAATGTGGTAGGGGTGGTTAAAAACCCCTTTTAGGGATTTTGATCTCTGGGAGGGCTGTGGTATCACCTTTTCATTGTATATATCTATAAATATCTGTTATACATTGTAAATATCTGCCTGTATATTGAGCATTCCTGTAAATATAAAGCTTCATTTATCAACTTCCAGCTGTTTCTGAGTCCTAGCCTGGGTTATATCAAAGGGTGGGTGAGCAGGTAATTGCTAAACCATCACAATGACTGAATCATTCATTTTGCAGAGATCATATACTACAGTTATCAGTACATCATATTAAATGTTGAGAACAACACTAATAGCGATCATTACTTTGATTTCTGCACTGTAGATCAGAGAAGTACCCAACTATCAGCTTATTCAATACTTCCTTGAAATAACTAAACTGAACAACTACAATGAGCAGACCTTTGTAAGACGTAGAAGGGCTTGCTTACAGTTCTGGCTAAGAAACAGAAGACAGGACAAAACCTTCAATGCAAATCTTGAAATTGCAAACAGTTACATGAGAATATAATATTCTGAAGAAACTATAGCCAGTAATAAAATCTCGAGGGCCTTTTTCAGACTTGTGGTTAAATAACTTTCACAGCTTTTCACATACATGCTTTATATGCTCTATTTCAAGATTAATGAGCCAAATTTTAAAGTATAATCAAAACATCACCAATTATGTATAGGCAAGCTATCGATGCATTTGTTAAGCACATGAAAAGAATCACGACAAAGAACAGTGAAGGAGCTTAGTAATGTACCAACTGGTTTTATGCATTACTGCATATGCTAGTCATGACTAGAAAATTAAATATAATAAAAATTAAGTTAAAAAGACAACAACTTCAGTATCGTTTGATGCAAACTGTCAGAAAACCCCAAATACAGCATTGGATAGCATGGAAAACACATTTACAAGACTCCTGTTACGTGAAGAAGAGATAAAAGACAATGTTTGTTTGGGAAGGTAATGTGCACATTACTAAGATGAAGCAAGCAGCAATTCCCAAGCATATGATGCATCCAGTAACACATTTCTCAAGTTTACTGTACAACAGCTGCAGGGATGGGCTGACTTTCCTCTCCCAAAAACAGAACAGGGAAGCAAGGGCAGGTCCCACGTAGGAAATTGTTCCACGTTCCCCAACTTTGCAATTATTTCACAAAGTCCCTGACTCGTTTTTATACAAAGAGGCAAGGTCTCACCTGCTTCACTCTCATGAAGACATTACCTACCGCAGCATGCAGCTACTGAAGTGAGAAGCAGGAGGTAGCAGAAAACCAAATCAAACATCTGTAGTCCATGTTTCAATATAAAATATTTGCAGATGTTAAGTCTTGATGCCAAAATAACTTAACAATTTAAAGATACATTGATTACACATACTTAGAGTTAAGACAAATACATAAAGCAAGCATTTTTCACTTTCAAAAAAGGATTAGAAAGCCAGGCTTTTAAATACTTTTAAATTTGCTTAAGTGGTTGAAATGTTACATTTTCTTAGTGCATAAAAGTTGTTTGGGGGTTTTTTTAACTGTAATTTAACTTATTCATCTTTGAAACAAAGCTAAGCCAGGAAAGTTTTAATTGCATGAAAGCTTTCTGAGAAACAACGTATGGGAGAAAGTGATACACTTCTGGAAAAAAAGGGTATTACAAAAGTGATGCCCTCTGGACAAAATCCTCCCATTAAGTGGAAGCATATTTAGTCAACATAAAGCAGAGGAAAGCTCAGCAAAATAATCATTGCTTTATCTACAAAGTTGCAACGGAGGAAGCAGATGAGCTTTTCAAGTGAGCAAGTGATGCTCTAAATCCTGGGGCTGAAAAAGCAGAATCAATTGAATGAATAATACATTGTATTGCAAACTGGAAACAGGTCAGCAAAAACCTAAAGGAATTACAGGCTGGAAAGTTAAGAAATTTATTGTTTCTAATAGCGAAGGACAAAAAAAAAATGCTTTCACCTGGCATTTACATAATATATAAAAAGTAGAGTTTTTGTGCATATATAAAAGATACAGAAGGAATACATGTTTATAAAAACATGTAAAATATTAACATAGCAGAACATGTAAGAGTTAGTGACAAGCAAGAACAAATGGAGTAAGCATCTCTTCATTTGCCTGTTCTCACCTATTCTGCCTTCATCTTACTTCCTTCAGGGGTTACTGCTTTCAGAACTGAACAGGTACAAGTATTCCCATCTATACTGGTTTTGATAAAACACTTTAAAATGCATAAAAAGAAAAAAAAAGAAAAAAAAAAAAAGAAAAAAAAAACCAAACCAACTCCTCAGTTTGATATAAATAAATAGATCTTAAATAAGACACAGCTGAAACTACACCTGGCTGGTCTAGTAACAGGCCTTCCGGAGGTAATACATCAACTACCCATAACTAAGGCAGGTGTGCAGCAGACCCAGCAAAAACTGTTAACAAAACAAATTAAGAAATCCTTCTGTAAATATTTTTTTTTCTACAACTCAGTTTCTCAGCTTGGAGAGTTAAGTGCCTACCACTTTTCCTCTAAAGACTCATAAAAAAATGAGTAGTCAAGTCTCTTCCACTAGGGGTATAGAAAACCCAAACTAAGTGTGACTGTTTTGAGCAACAGAAACAACATTGAAGTGACACAGAAAGAAACAAATTCTGTATACTTACACAAAAGTAGTTTAATCTATAACTGGTTTTGTTGGTTTCTATAATATTTTTCATACTAAGTGCATTGATAGCTATTATATTCATGTTGTGGTCAACCAAGCAATGAAAATCCAAGGGAAAATGCTTTTTCAATAAAAAGACACTGTGGTTAACACATTGCTCATTTTCACCTGTGATTAAGTATAATAGAAATAACATGCTGCCAAGATTTCAAGTAAGTCCTGTTTTAAAGCTGGGGAGGAAGTGTTAAGAAATACTGAATTATTCTCTAAAAATACTTATCTATTTCACTGAGATCAAAAAAGCTGCTGCCTCAAAGAAAAAAAAAAAAGGCAATACATAATTTTGGTAATTTTCAAAAGGACTATCAGTACCCAGAATTTCAACTGATATTTAAGAATGCAGCTAGCAATAGTTGAAACTTTAAATTTCAAAACATTTTTTTTCAAATTTCCTGTGGACTTTATTAGTAATTAGGAATATGTAGAAAATATTTCTCACAATTATGTTTATAGAAGTCAAGTTCCAGTGATAATTAGCAACAATTGTAACACACATGGAAAACATTAAAATCACTTAAAATTGTAGTGTTGATTTTATATAGAAAAATGTACACTCTCAATATGTAAGAAGTTATATTGGGTCAGTCCAAAGGTCTACAGTGACTTGCATGTCCTGACAACAACTAGTAATAGATGTCTACAAGAAAAAGTTTAAACAGGTAAGAAAATAATTATGCTTTCTTCAGTAGATCTATTAGACATTCAGCAATGCCAGAATCCATGGATTTCCATCCCACAGCTGAGATCTGTATTTAGAAGATGTCAGTGATTGTCTTCTCCTAGAATTTGCTAAACTACTTTATAAAACTGCATGAAACTTTGCATCCACAAGATCCTGTGGCAAGCAGTCCCAAAACCAGATCACATATGCATGAAGAAGCAGATTTTCTATCTAATTTGAAATTATCAGGTCAATTTAATTAAGTGCCCTTGTTTGTTACATTTATATTTTCCTGCCATCTGTGATTTATTAGACCACTATTATTCCCCACCCAGCTCCAGCTTTTTCTCTTACAGGCTGAAAAGAGCTAAATTGTTCCTTATATTGAAGTTCTGCACCTCTCACTAATTCTTAGTTCCACTAAGGAACATAGTGTTTAGACAGTAGATGTACCCCCAATTTGTACCATGGCACAGTAATCATATTACTCATGTTTTCTTCATTCTATTTCTATTAATCCCCCAAACTGACTCTGATGTTTCTATGAATTCAGCTGATGCTTTCAGAAAATATTACAACCTTTAAGAAGTCATTTCTATGTAGTGGGCCTCATGCTCACATCCTATCACCACCTGTATCCGTAATTTGAAGCTGTTCTCCCTCACCTCCATGTTCTTTGCATTCACCTAACAGTCTGTTATTTTATTGAATATTTAGTAGATGGTCTGAGATCTTTTTACAACACTTTGTTGTAAACTTTTGTTATTCAGCTCCATTCTCAGTCAGAAATACAAAGTGTTTGCCCCAGAGTTCCCTGTTCAACTCTGTCTCCATCCACTTTTATCCTTTACTCAGGTAATTGATGTAAGGACTTTTTTTTTTTTTTTTTTCAGCTCACCAAAAGAGACTTTGCTGAAGCATTTGTCAATCACTTTTACAGAATCTGAAGGGGTTATACCAATCACACTTCCCTGTTCCTTACACTCACCAGTTTCTATAAAGAAGCCAGGCGGCTGTGATGCATGACTTCTCTTTACAATGGGTGTTTTGACTTTTCCCCAATGCACTACACAAATCTGTATTCTGCTTTAGTAGAGTTTGTGCTAATTAGCCTACCACAGATGTTAGACACTGATCTGACAGCTTTCAAGTCCTATCATACAAGATCACAAATACACAGAACTCAGACATTTTAAAAATAACAAGATTTTCCAAAGTTTACTATTCACATGTGCACTAAAAACCTCTATGCACTTATTCCAGTATAGAAGACAAATTTTCTAAAACAGATAACTGTATTAAAACTTATTGTTTCTTTGGCAGCTATGAACATTATGAAACTGGATTATAGGTTGTCAAAGTTAATGTGCCCATTTCAAAAATGTCATGTTCTTAATGACATCTTAGTAAACAGCAAGCCTCTAAAAATGCATGTTAGTATCCTCTCCTGATGTGTGCATATAGAGTATCATGCTGCAGCTAGCACTTTCTCCCTCTCGAGGCTAATTCTGTTTCAGCCATACTCACTAAAAAAACAAACACCACACCTTCTGTAAGATGTTAATCTTCTATAAAACAGTTCCTTTTTTTAAATTTTTTTTTTTTATAATTTCCTAGCAAAAATTACATCTAACATTTAGTACACTTCTCCTTACTCAACCAAAAAAATGCCAAAGGACTTCCAATTCTTCACATTTTTCATGAGTTTAAGTTCATTATTCAACATTTTCTCCTTAATGCATCTTCTGAATGGGTGAGTGTTATAGTGAAACTGACAGAAGAAAGCCATCTAATAAAAGGTGTCTAAGATGTCACCTAGCTAAAATGATTAATCACATTGGTTATGTCTATCTACCACTATGCTACAATGGAGAAAAAAAATAAATTACTAAGTGTCTGCAGTACACCTGATTTTCCACAACCTGCATTACTCTGCTCAGCTCAGCAAGGGTGAAAGAAATGGTTTACATGCAACAAACACCCCTATGTGCTGCACTGCAATTTAATGTCCGTAATCAATAAAACCAAGACAACCCTCACAGTCAACTGTTTCATGTCCCACAAGGGATAAATAATTTTCATCAGTTCTGATTCTGCTTCTCTGAAAAATTAAATTCTAAGAGCAATATAGCACTTTGCATTAATCAAAATACTGCATTTCTCTTTTAATAAAAGTAAAATCAGTTGCCAGAACTGTAAAAATTAGGTCCAGTTTACACTACAGGCCAACAAAAACAACAGTTTCTTAACTTGCCAGTCCTTAAAATTTATTACCACAGCAAGGAGATATAACTCAAATTTGTAATGAACAGAAAAATAATTATTGGTACATCAGCTTAAAAGAAGACTTTCCCCCTGCTTGCTGGAGTACAGTTCTGTTCTACATCACTCTCAGTTCCCAAGCCACTTTCCACCTTTCCTTATCTTGGTCTTCATTTTCCCACTGTCAAAGCCTATTTGTCCAGGAAGGAAAGTTATGGTAAAGATGAGGAATATTGTTCAGCACCTCTTTGCCCTTTGGCACTGCTATCAAACACTGGGATTTTATCTGCCACATTAGCAGAGATCTTACAAAAAACACATTCCTTTTTGTATAATGTACATGGTAGTCACTCAAACAATAACCAATAACAGATGTCTGAGTGAGGAGAATGGACTATTTAAATAGAACTTTATAAATTCTGATGATACTTTCCCAGATTTGAAACCTTGGCACTTCATTTATAACTATCAGTATGGCCATATACTTCCCTTGGTGTGTTTATTTCTAGTTCCAACCTCACTAAGTATACTTCGCCCATCATGCTTTAAGTTTCACTATGACCTTACAGATTATCTCACTCTCAACTTGCCTTCATTTAATAGGGCAGAGATAGTGGTAAAGAATGAAAAACTCTTTGCAAAGAATCCAACACCCAAACAAAGAATTCTGACAGAGGCTATGAACTCAAATGCTTACATAAAATTACTGGTCACATTGAGTACTCTGCAATGACCATCTGGGAAAGTTTTTCTTTCAAAGGAAACACAGAAGTATGAAAGAAATGTTAACCTGACAGATTCTTCTCCATTGAAGTTTTAATGTTACATAATTTTCAGTTAGCTCTACTTTCCAGCCATTTATAAACAGATTGTCACTCAATATGCATGTGAAATTAAATAATAATTGCTTTAAATAACCTCACAGTTTAGAATTACCAGAAACTGTAGGAGGTTTTAGAAGAAAATTCTTTGTGAATCTATATATGTAAATCATATCTGCCAAGAGCACTTTTATTCATACAGAAACTAGAACTAAGAATCTGGCATAACACAAAAGCAGGGTTTTTTAAGGCTACAGTCTTTGTAATTACTGGGATTTCACAGTTCCTTTTAATATATAGAGATTCCTATAGGTATTTGTGGTTGCAGATGCTTAAGGAAAATGCAATATCCTTCAAAGTTTCATAAATATTATCTCAACTACAGAAACAAAGGATACCAACAAAAGCATCACCAATGGGAAAGAGAAGCTTTGAAAAGATAAAGTCAAATTCTGCCATTGCAGTATCTCTGCACAGATGCAGAAGAGGTTTACAAACACACACTTTGTACTTGAGAATAAAACATATTCCTCAGTCATTATAACTTGCTGACACATAAAGAAGATCTTGTAGAAATTACACATTTCTGATAAAATTTTAGAAACAGCTGAATAAGACGAATAATAATCCTGGCAAATATGTAAGCCTATAATTTTAAGGCTTTACAATCAGCTTCAATAGCATAAATCCACTTGTATTTTTCTCAAGATGATCAACCATGAATTTCAGGGTCATTTATAGGGAGCATGCTTCTCCTTCTAAAGGCAGTACAGCACTAGTACCCTGTTTAAAGATTTTTTACTGCAGGCAGTAGATAAACAAACCTATGAAGCATTCCTCCAATAGACAGATCATATTACAGGCTGGAAAGTTTATTTTATTCCTGTTACAATATTCACCTGTACTGATGTTGGAAACCCACCAAGTTAAAAAAGACAGGCTGAAAAGGTGGAAAAGCCTCTTTGTATACAACAATAACATTTCTGATAGACCTTAAGCAGTCAAATTTTTTAATGTTAAAATACATTATGATAGATGCTACTAATGTGATTCCATGGTTGGGTTTGGGTTTTTTTAATTAAAACAAACACCAAAACATCATCACCACAACAAAAACATAAAACAAACAACTTCACAAACAACAGCAAAACCCAAACAAACCTCAAAACTATATGAAAATAATAGGAGTAAACCCAAAGGATAAACACATGATGCAGAAATCACCTAACAAAGACACTGGTTGGTAAGACTGCCAATTAGGACTCTTCAACAATATCTGCAAAGGTAAGTTTTCATTTTCTGCAAGTCTCCATCTTTTTAAAGAGCCAAGACAGGAAAGAAGACACTTCATAAATTAAGTTAAAAAAAAGTTTGTTTTTGTTTTTTTTTTTCCATGGACTTTAACAGAAAAAACAGTCATACATTACAGGTTGAGAGGGAATACCCTTTGGAAAGCAATAGGTCATTTTTAAATGCAAAATTTGGTAACACACTAGCCTCACAACTATCTGTGTTAAAAGCAATGAAGAAACAGAGATGACAGCATGTGACAGACTGTAGTTCCTTGATGTCAGGACTTCAGATTACCACAGAAACAGGAACAAGCGAACTCGCTGTCCATTCTATCTGATTCCCATTAGTAAGAGGAAGACACACGCAAAACAAAAAAGAATGAACTTCTCTTTCACAGGCCTGAGAATGTTGCTAAGGCTTCATTATAACCACATACAACCATCTATTTGTATTTAGGCATGATTTTTTGAAGAAACTTAGTAACAAAGTTCCACTCAGAACAGAAGACAAAAAAGCAAGCATTTGTATATAGCAAACACAGCAAAAATACATGTTATGAGTCAACTAATAAGACCTCCTATGTTGTTATGGGACACAGTTAAATGAAGAGGAAATAATTCCTTAAGTGTCTGGCACCAAGAATGAATATATCTGATCTATTGTAAAGTAATTAACATCAAAGAGAACACTTGAGACCGGGGTGTATAAACAATAATTCATTAATATGCATGTTTATCACATGATATAAGTTTTAAATGTTCCAAATCTTGCTGGCTTTAATATGGCCTTAGATCTTCCTTCCTTAGGCTGAAAATCACATTATCAAATTTTAATGTAAATATTTCGAAGTCATCCTGATCTTAACAAGTTACACCTTCCTGAAACAGTCATGAACAGCTGAATAAGTATGACTAGCAAGAAAAGTATTAACAGCATTCAGTCAAAAGCCTTTCATAGACCAAATTTACATTTTTGATGCCTCAGAAAAAACTATAAAAACTCTTAAAATTTCAACTACCAAACACTTTTTAAATATTCAGGGAAATACAGAAATGTTTAAAAGCCATTAAGAGCAACATACACTATTTGGATAAAATGTAAAGTATTTCATATAACTGTAGATTACAAAAACATAATAGAAAATTATTCATGTAGCTTCTCATTTTAAAAGGTGGCTAATTAGTTTTTTAAAGAAGTAGTGCCACTCTATACTATTATGCAGAGATTATCCAAATTTGGTTTATCCTCCATGAACTGATTACCAGTAGGAATAGCTAAAAGAAATGTTCAAGAACACATCTGACTTTTCTCATAAGGGCCTGAAAAATGGACTCCCGGAACAGCTTGCCTATACTGCACCTTTAAAGACTTGCCCTCTAATAAAACACTAAAAGGAATGTGTTTCCCCTCCCCCCCAGCATTACACCTATCTGTTTATAAGAAAAATTCTAACAGTGAAGCAGTGATACACTAGAAAACACACAATATAGTACAGAAAGACTTCTTCAAAAAAAAGTCTAGATGACTGTAGGTAGATCTATCAAAATAGATTCTGAATATTACCTTGATCAGAGCAGGTGGAAAATTGATTAATCTACTGTATGGAGACACAGTGAACAGGGAAATTAGCAGGACTGGAAGCACCACATAAGTCTCTGCCTACTGAACCAATACAATTAACCCACAGTAAACCATCATCCTGGAGAATAGTCCTTAGGTCCTTCTTTCTGGGTGCAAAAGAGAACACAGGCTACATTAAGCACCCAGTTGTGCTCTCCAAATAACAACACTTCCCAGCAGCTAGATATTCCTGATCTTTTTCTATTCCAAACAGTCTTTCAGCCAATTAATCCTGATGATCAAAATCTTCCACCAGTTTGGAGATGGTTTACTACTAATCTGCAAGTCATTATCAATTCCTGTTTTACTCCCTCTGCGCCATACTTTGGAAAAACAAAGGGCAAGCAGGAGACTATTGCCTTGTTTCTAAACCTCTCTCCATTCTACTTTTTTGTTGTTTTCAGGCTGACACTACCTACATAGCCCTTTTGACACCTGTCATTAATTGCCTCCTCATTCCTGCTCCTTTGCACTTTCAACGGTCATTGCTCTTCATCCAAACTACTGAATACATTCTCATGTCAGCCACTCTCAGCCTCCATCCCATAAATAACAAAGATCTTTAGCAGTTTTTTAATTTGTTTGCTTTTTCTGCTGTGTTTTTTGTTTTCAAGTTACCCCGCTTTTTCTCTTTCAAATTAGACTCTACCTTCAAATCTCTGGTGCAGCAGAAGCCACTAAGATCTCAGGAGGTTCACTCTCAGTAGACAATTTTCTTAACTGAAAATTTAATCTACTGAAAAAATGTAAACTGACTTTCCCAGATGTGCATAATTTGGTGGGAAGACTTCCAAACCAATGGCAAAGGGCTCACCACAAAACTCAACAGTTACTGTTGCATCTTAAAACCTGTGTCATTTATTACTATTCAAAAGCTACAATACATCGCTGGTAGCTATGTCTAAAGTCTACCATTTGGACAGAATAAAAAAATTTTTATATATATGTATATTCATATATACATTATAGTGTTTATATAATGCTTCTATATTGAAGTATGCATGTATGTATGTTGAAGAGGCCAGATATTGTCAGCTGACATTGGGAGAGGGTAAAAAAAGAACAAAAAACTGTTTAGGAGGAAATTTGAGAGTTCATTTATTATGCCATAGCATGCAGCTAGATGATTCAACAAGTTTGAAGAAAAGATTCTGTTCCAATCACTGTACCAAAATTCTTTGCACAAGTAAGTTAAATGTCTAAAATCTTGGAAAACAAAAATGGCATCAAGAACCCAGGTTTAACTAGCAGATAATTTGCTGCCTCAAAGCTGAGCCAGAATGCTGAACAGGATTGAGGAAACACACATATTCTGAGGAAACACACATATTCGCTCTGTTCACATGCTGTCTGGGAGAATGGTATGTTTAGTTTTTATTGGGCAAAAGATTAATTCAAAGTTTAGCACTTAAACACCATCTGGTCTGACTGGTATTCAGTAATGGCAGCAGAATTTAAGTGGTAAAGTGCATTTAAGTCTCAAAAATTAAGATATTGAAAGCTTTACTAACCTAGTGACATGTTTATTGATTACTTCATAAAATTAACTTTAAAAACATGTGTCTTTTAAGAGTTTCATATAATAGGTTGTTCTATCAGCTGATTCTTCCTAAAACCAAATTTCCCAAAAAAAAAAATTTAGCTCATCCATGCTGCAATTCTGTATTTTGAGATTTTTAAAGCAGCAGTCAATTGGTGTGCTATCTACTCTATGCTGTTATTTTTAATTGCTTAAATACTCAGCGGAAAGCAAATGCTTTAAACAAACTGTTAAGAAAAGTTCAGTGAAATATTTTAAGAAAGTGTTCCTAAGACCACAGAATTATTTAATGGCAACCTTCTCAGGAGTGGCAAGTTTTAGTTAATGATTATACAACTCCTAAGTAAACACAAAGTTCATACTAAGTTACAAAGACACACCTAGTAAATTTTGGGGTTTGTTTGTTAGTTTGCCTGGGTTTTTCACCAGTAAAACCTCAAAGACACACTGAAATGAACTTCACAGCTCATCAAAAGACATAATATAAAGACAAATATTTGATTATATATGATGTCCATAAAAATGCTTCTATGCCAATTTTTATTCTAATTAGCTCCATACTGCAAACAGATGAACAATATTGCAGAACTTGGAGCCTTCTTGATTCTTTGGGATGAAGATTATATGATACTCAGATAATACTCTGTATGGTCACTGCACTTGAAGTTTCTAATGGTAGTAAGAATGCTGAAAACATGCATTAATTAAGAAAAAAAAAAAAAAAAGAAGTAAACAAAACAGAAGATCTTAAGACGTGTTGAAGCCATGCTGGGTCTCACAATAGACAAGGCCTGAAGGAGGTGTACATTTCTGTCTCTGTAGCTAAATTTGCATTAAATAGTTCTTACAGAATCTTATTTAATGCACTGTATTTACACCTACTAACACCAGTTATTACATTTATTGCTCCAATGTCCCTTTAAAAATCCCAAAGCCAGCTCAAAAATGAAAAAAAACAAAAAAAACACTCCTGTGCCTTACTAAAAACAGTGAAGATGCAAACAAATTCTTTGATATTTCATCTATTCGAACATACTGAGCTAAATGCAGACAGTAATTGCTGACAAATCCCAGTAGTAAACAAACCAATTTTGCATTTTACGTATTATCAAGAGGCTACAGAATGAATGGTTACAGCCAAAGAAATGTTGACACAGTTGCAGATTGAGCCTTAACATGCTGATCATGTTAAAATACTACACAAGAAATATTTTCCCACTTTGTAAAAAGCCAGACTGTTTACATGTGTAAGTGGCTAGAGACCTTATTGGCTGTGTGTGGTCTTAACATTCCAGTATCATAACCATGAATATAAAGAGAAGCAGCATGAAATAAACCATTATGCCCACAGTGAATGCCAGCCTGCCAATATTAGAAGAACTGAGAATTAAGTTTCTTAAAATGAGAATACAGCATACATATACCTACATCTTTACTCCCTTTTAGAAAAGTAAATAATAAATAAATTGAAACAAAGCTTTTGCAGAAGTAAATAGAGAACTCGTATTTCACAGGGGTTTTTTTCTTCCGTTTACATTGTTTTAATAGGAAAATAATTTTGGGGAAAAATAAAAATCAAGGCACTAAAAATAAGAAACATCACCATTAAAAACCAAGACATTCTGAAGCTATGGTAACTTCACTTGCATTCTCTTATTACATAAAATGTGTTGGATTATTCTCATTTTTGTTACAACTGTAACTGCTACACCACAAATCTTGCACTTGTCTTAAATCTCTAATTTGCTGTAGCATATACTTTTCTCCTAAAAAAAAATTAAAGGAATTTTGCTGTAAATTCCTGTTGCTACTTTAGTTAGAAATCACTGAATCACTGCAAAGTGCTTTGCAGCTATTTGTATTTTTTAATGTTATTTAATAAAAACTGAAGGCCTACTGCTCTCATAGTTTGCTGAGAGCACTGTGAAAAGCACATGCAAGCTATCTTCAACACAGAGGTATCAACTCATTGCTTTACCATTCATACACTGCTATCTAAAGGTTGTCACAGCTAATGTATATGAAGCTGTCCCTTCATCTCATTCCATGTCTAGTGCAGAACATTTTAAAACATCAAATTAAAAGAAAAAAATATTCCCTTCAATCACTCAATATAAGACTTCTCAATAATTCTAATTAAGATCTCCTCCCACAGCCAGCAATAAAAAGCAGAAGCCATCACCTTTCTAGCATCTACATGTGAACACCACTATCTCTGACCACAATATCTAAGATCTTATTGAAAAAAGATACATTTAAAGCACAAGATGTTAACAAGAATGAAAATGTAAAATGGTTAGAGAGATTTCTGGTTCTCGGTTTTTGTTTTTTTTTTCTTCACCCTAATGTTAATTTTCATATGTAAGAAGATAAAGTGATGAGAAATTACCTGTTATGTTCTCAATATACTTAAATTCTAGTGATATTTTTAATGTATTCATGGGAATTGAGGTTCTCCAAAATAGTTTATCTAAAATTACAGGATTAAAGTTACAAGAGAAGAATTCAGAGATATAACAGCTGCACAGAATGAAAACTGTGAGACCATTCTAACTGCATTTTGGAAAATATGCCTCCCAAGGTTGCATTCTGTTTCATAAGCATTTAAGAAAAATAAACATGTTACCTAAAGTCTTTAAATGTATACTTCCCCAATTAGAGAAATGATCACATCATTAGAAAATAAATATGTATGAAGAGTAATTCACTATGAAAACAAACATTAAATGACCCTTGGAAGGGGTTCTTCCAAGTTTCCTCAAAGAAAGTTGTACAACTCTGTAACCAGGCAGAATTGAACTGAACTACAAGTCTTTAAAACCTAGAACTTTTTTGTTTGGAAAAGACCTTTCAGATCATCAAGTCTAACCATGATCTAACTGCCAAGTCTGGCCCCATGGCACCACAGCTATTGACCTTTTAAACACCTCCAGGGATGAAGATTCGACCACCTCCCTGAGGAGCCCATTTCAGTATTTAATAACCATTTCAATGAAGAAATTTCTGCATGCATCTCAACATTCACTAACCAAATATCTGTTTTGAAGAGGAGGGCTAGTTAACTAAATCACATCAGAGATGAACAAACCCGGCCACATTACTCTATCTCTACTCTCATACCCATCAATCAAACTGAGTTTAAGTGTTCAAGTTCATGTTGGGCAGAGCTTTGAGCAGCCTATAGTGGAAGGTGTCCTTGCCCATGGAAGTGGGGAGGAGCGGAGCCTCGGTCCCTTCCAAGGCAAACCATTCAATCAAGAAAGGCAGAGGATGCTTGGCGCGCGCACTGCGCAGCCCAGCCGAAGGGCAGGGGAAAGGGCGGCCAGAGCCGCTGTCCGAGCCGGGCCTGGTGCTGAAGCCTCTCGGCTCCGGCCCGCAGCAGCAGCATCACTGCCATCGCACCAACAGCCCGAGAGCCCGCTCCTCCAAAGCTGACGCACGACTGCCTTCGCTCCAGTGCCTGCTGCTTTACACCACTGGTAAAACCAGGCAAACCTCATCACACCGAACTTCACCTTGCCTCACAGGAGGAGTGCAAGAACTGTATGTCACTGCCACTGGACTTTGTAACAATTATAGGTTTTCAGCTAAGAAAAGCTTTATGCTGGGCAGCTCTTCAGTGTGGAACCATTTATGCACAGCTTTTGCCATAGTGCAGAAATTTTCATTGATTGGTCGAAGACAGATGTATACAACAAACAAAGGCCTGAAAAGTTGCTTTGTATAACTCCAGATTGTAGAAGTCTCCTGTGGAATTTGTAACAGGAAGCTCCAGAATACACAAGTATTCCACGACAAACTTTATTTCTGTTTAGGCAGCAGCTGCATCACTCCAATTCCATTACCTGCTCATGTGCTTCTTGTCTGTTCCTTCACATATTAATGGTATATTATTGCATTTTCATAATTTTGACAGTTCACCTGCAATTAAAAAAGTTAAACATACACTTCTGCTATTCAACAGCTGTTATAGAGGTGAAAGCTTATCCCAAAGTTGCTCCTCTGAGAGGACACTGACCTTCCACACTACAGTGAAAGCTCCCAACTCCGCCAATTTTCATTTTTCTCTGCCTTCCCCTAGTTCTGCCCAATTTGTACATCTCTAAATGGTGCTTTTATAAACATGAAAGTAAAGGCAAAGTTCATTGCTGATAACAAGCTCACACAGACCAGAAAAGGCTTTTCATTTTGTGGAAATGTCTGGAATCTTCACTTACAGAAAGGAACCTCCAACACACAGTCCCCAGTAGAACCACTATTTGGAAAACACCATGCTGGTTTTGACCACACTAGTAAGATTACAGCATCACATTTAAAATACATTATATTTTAATAGATTTGGACTGATGTCTTATTTCTTTAAATAGGTACCATACTGACATTTAACTAAGTTCACACTACTTCTGTAAAGACAAGGGAACTAATCCAAACATCTTGAGGATCACTGAACTGATTTGCAGATGGTCAATCTAGAGAAATGAGGGTGCCACTTGTCGATCAAGGTCTAGCCACTAAATCTGTGTGGCAATTCAAAGAGAAAGAAATAGTATTGCAGAATCAAGTGCCAATATGATGACAACCAGCAATAGCAGGGGAGATTTTTCATATGGGCGCTCCTATAAAGTAGATGTTCACCGTGAGTGAGCATACTCTCTTAAATATTATTCTGTCGTCTATTCTGAAACTACCATTTGCATAATTTTAAAGTCACTAGTATCTGTGGAGCTAAAGTCTAGTGCTAAGGACACAACCCTTTCTTACACAGAACAGAAAGTCACAAGGATCCAAGCTGAGGTTATTCCAGGAACAGCTGCATGCTGTTTTGATTGCTTTTTTAAATTGTGGGCTTCACTTTCAAGTTTTGATGTGCCAGACTTATTGCTATCACCTAAATTGTCTGTAAATTCACTGAGATATGAACTGTGACTATGTCACGGTTTAACACCCAGCAAAATAAGAACCAGAGACCACAAAGGGAATAACTCCCCAAGCATGTTTTCTAGTACTAAAATTTACCCAATTGTGATAAGATGATGCAATATGGCAGTGCTGCTTACATTACTCTCCTTCCTATTTTTGTACTACAGCAATGTCAAAATAAAGAAAGGAAAGTTATATACTGCATGACCCTACCAACTGTCAAACCCTAAGATCCTGGCATTGAACAGATGCTCTTTAATGGCCCAAAACTTAGTGCTCTCCCTACAATTTAGCTCAGCAAATATTTTATGTTTAGAGCTATATGGTCCTCTTCTATCAGCTGTTATCTATATGATACAAAGCAGGATAAACCACAAGCATGTATATTTGATTAATTATGAGTGCTATTAAATCACTGGTAAATTCAGTGAACAAAGATGACCCGCTGAGTTTGAAATAGGAGAATATTGGCTTGAACATGAAAGGTTGTATTTAACTGTATCTTATATAAACTACTACTTCCTGGAAACTAAGTGGGGCTGTGCAAAGTGAACCTGGCACATGGGACAGAGCTTAGTTTAGTGATTGCAGCTTTTTAGAATAAAATGAGGACAGAGTAATCAACAATATGAAAATGTTGAGAAAATGCTCTGTGCCTGTATCACAGAAACCAATTATATTCTTTCATTTTTCCTCACCTCTGCTCTCTTCTCACTCTCTCTCAAGACTAAAAACTCATCTTTAATAAGCACTTCAAGCAACATATTTTCAGCAGTTGTCCCCTTGAATGTTATTTCATACATACATGGCAGAAAAAGGAATGAAACAAATTAACAGTGGAACTTCTGATCATTTAAGAATGAATGTACCATCCCACACCACCCTGCATTCAATTACTTGTTGAGAATCTTTTTATGCTTTAAAAACATAAAATCATACACATCTGAAGTTTAATAAATGGATTTTTTTCATAATTCTACTTTCACCTCAAACATCTTCTCGCAGTCCCCAGGCAATGACAAATTGTCAACAGTGAGGTTTTAATTTTTTCTTTTCATATTGAAATTAAAACTGATTAAGAAATACTTTATTATTTGGCCATATCACATTTTGATATCTTTCCAACCTAGCTTCTTCAGACATTTACATTATAGACAAACTACATTTTAAAAAGCCAGACAAACTGAGCTGAGGAAGACTAGGGATGAAATCAGTGTGTCTTTAGTTAAGCTACTGCATCCCACCAATATACTCCTAAAGGCTCTGATCCAAAGTCCATTGACTTCAGCATGGTTTAGGTAAGATCCATCATAAAAAGAACCTAATTCAGTAGTGGTAAATGAAATCTAAGATGTACAATTTGGGTAGAAAATATTCAAAGTAATACTGAAAAACATCGGTGACTTATTCACAGCTCATATAGAAATTTAGTTCCTTAAACTAGTTCCTACTATTTAAAAAAACTAGAATTTATAGTTTTTGCCAACCACATTGTCACAATTTAATTAAGCAGTTGTCTGCTGTTAGAAAATAACTGCATCATCATCTCTTTTAGAAGAACTAGTCTGGGAAGTGAAACACTTACATGGGATCTAAGTTTATGGAGTCATAGTAATGACTTTTTTCATCAGGTGACCGTGAATCATCATTTTATCAGCAGTTTAAAGGTTTTTCACAATAACTGAGCATCATCAGTGCTCATGCTTAGCAATGACTGCAGCAGAAGACTGAAATAGGATGTTATGTCCTGTGGTACCATTATTCAAGGAAATGTTTGGCTATTGAGTCAAGAAAAATATTGCTAACTCATGCTTGAATAAAGTGCTGCAGTGAATAAAAAACGTCCAAAAGCTATGCTTTTATTTGATAATTGAAAACAAGCAATTATTTTGCTGTTAAAAAAAGATTCCTTTTAGGGAAGTTGTGAACCACATGAACGTAACATAAGAAAAGAATAAAAATGTGTCTTCCTTCTTCTCCCTTTTACTCCACAGACCAATCAGAACACACTCAAAGTCTCAGATCTAACTTCCACAAATCAGAATGCAACTACATTGTCTCAGCTAAGAGGTCACACAAAACAATGCAGTAATTTCTATATTAAATTTTCACGATCAGAAGCAAAAGCTGCACCATTAAACTGTTTGTACATGATGATACCAGGTACCACATGAAAGGATCCCTTTACCTCGGTGAAATAACCTCCATGTGAACTGCACTGGAAAGAACTAAAGAATTTCACCTACAGTGCAAGCTGAAGTCTCTCCCAGGACCTAAAGACATTCAGTGACCCCATAGAGCATCTCTGCTAAGCCCTCATGTTTTGCTGGACTTGAGAGATGGAAATCTAAGTTTCCCACTCCTTCCTCTTCCATGCCAACAAGAACTGTGGAAGTGCAAAATATGGTAGTGCTAGCCAGAAATATGGCTCATGGCAACTATCATGGAGATTACACCTCTGAATTAATTACATCTTAAAAAATATTGTATTAGTATCACTTGGTATGGTGAATATTTAGAATCCTGTACGTAGTGGTTTAGCAGTTACCTGCCCCCCCACCTTTTATTAACCCTGGCTAGGACTCAAAAAAACACTGGAAGTTAATAAATGAAGCTTTATATTTACAGCAGTGCACAATATACAAGCAAATATTTACAAGGTGTAACAGATACAAGGTATAACCTCTCTCAGCCAATAGTCTAATTTCTCACTCAAATTCTCCAACTAGCTCAAACCAACATACCATACCACTGTCACAGCTGTATAGTGCTTACAAGTGGTAAAAGCTTCATTTTCTGCCACAACTGGAACTTCTAAAACTAATCAGATTCATTTATTTGAATTACAAAAAAAAAAAAAAAAACCACAAAACTAAGTACCGCAAGTTGAGCCACTCTTTTATTCCTTATTTGAAGTGATCCCTGTGCACGTCATGTTTCCACTATTAATGTTTATCCCTCTGGCTTCCCATTCCTTTCTCCTTCTGCTAACACTTTAATCTCTCAGTTCTTCATCCACTCGTCATTTCCTTAGGCTTGAAAATGAATCCTCTGAGGTCAGTGAGGAAACTTCCATTGACTCCAGAAGGTTTAGAATTAGACCATAAACTTAATTTTTCTTCCTCCCATGTCCCCTACCTCCCAACTTCTTCTATTTCTTCTGAAATTTATTTTAGTCCCATAAAATTGGAAATTAAATGCAGCCTTTTTAGACAGGTACCAACTTTGTTTGTATAGACATGAACATCACAGCTGAGTGAAGTGTATGATGCTGCTTGAGAATAACAATTCCAACCATCTCCATTTATAGCTGCTGTGAGCATTGTTGCTTTAGAGCCCTATCCTTAAAAAAAAAAATCACCTAATGGTTAATATAACTATTCGTTTCTAAAGACCCTCCTAAAGCAAATATAAAAACATCTAGCATACATAAAATTAAACAAATTCTGATCAGTTTGGAGAGCTTTTACAAATTGATTGTAAAAAACTTATTATTTGAGTATCTCTATTGAAATACTTGCAAATACTCCAAGTACAGGAGCATCACATGTAAATGAGCAATTTACATGTGATAATGTATTTATTAGTTACTTCAACTAAGCACTCAAAGAAACCTAGCTCTCAAACTAGAAACCAGTATAAGAGATCAAAACTATGTATGTAAAAAAAGCTTCTACAGTATCAGTCTATCAACTCTATGCAGTAACAATATGAAAATATTAAACAATTATTCTTTATTCTTGCTCTCCACTTGAGAGTGCTGCATTCACGTAAAATGCATTTACTATGCTCCATTACTCATTATATGGAATCAGAGAAGAAATACATGATTAGACAAGAAAACCTACTCATCTACCTTGGTTTGGTTTGGTTTTTTTTTTCCTCCCCAAACAACTTGCAAGAAGTTCACAAAAACAGGAACTTTATTCTGTCTTGCCCACTTAGATGCCACATAAGAGCTATTCCAACTGACACATTTGACACAGATCTTGTTAACATGCTATTGCTGTATTACATTTCAGCTATGTGCCAGAAAAAGAGAAAGCACTGGCAAAGCCAGAGGTATGGAAAAGTTTTAATCTTAGGAAGCTATTAACATATTTAAACACATTTTTAAAAATGCTCCTTCAAAATCAACTGCTCATTTTCTTATTCGAGGCTAAAGACACTAATACTTCTACAGATCTGTAAGCAGACCCCAAAAATGACCCATACAGCACTCTAAGTACAGACCAGCATATTGTCTGACAGGAAGGTATCTTTCCATTTACTTCTACCTACTGTTAGGGCAGGTAACCAACATTCCTCCTATGCACACTTTCTTTCATGGAGCACTTCTAAGATATGTGAAGACAAATGCTAAGATGCCTTTGCATATAAATCAGTATCTTACTGACTACATTAAGATACTTCAACATGAAGTAAAGGACACACACACAAAAGCAAAATTAAGGCGAAGACTGACCACACTACAGTCATAGAGTCATTTGTTTGCCAGTACTCCCATCTTTGTTTTCAGTATTAAACAGAAAAATATGCTCACTGTTTCCAAAGAACTTGTAGTTCAAAGCAAGAAAGGATCAAAAATATTTCACATACACTTCCATTATGCAATAATTTCAATTGCTAACAAGGAACACTGATGAAAAATTGGTTGCAGTGTGGTGCAGATAGAACACTAAAACTATAATTGATTAAGCTATATGCTACCAAAGGCCTACAAATCTGAGACACAGCAGAGGTCTTAATTTTTCGAAGTAGAAAATGTCAAAGCACAAAAAAAAAAAAAAAAGGTTCCATTTGAGCTGAGCTAATGAAATGTAGTAACAACTTCAAGTCTTCAGTGTTTGGCAAACAAATTGCAGAAAACCCTAAATTAAATTTTTCTATGGCAATCATAAAAATTACTATATTTAGTTCTGCAGTCTAGCGTGAATAAAGTAAATTTACACAATCCTGGTTTGTCCAAAGTTTTAAACAATGCTCTAGTGATATATTTTTCAAATCCATACAAAGTTCATGATTTTGCTTTATGTTGAAGTAAAGATTTATGCCTCAGAATAGCAGTAAAATATTTTAGCAACACACAGAGAAAGCTTAATTAAATTCATATGCCTTATTTTCTAGATTTGGATGTATCTTGCCTTGCACTGCTTTATGAAGTATGAATATTTCCTAAAGTTGAAAATGGCTGATCAAATTAACATGTGTAAAATACCATACTGTTGTGATGTCCTGTAGATGTTCAGCCACTTGTCAAGTGTTACAAGTGTGTAGCTCTTGCATTAAGGTTTAAAACTATTTTACTGCACTGTTATTTGAATAATTCTTAATTGCCCATAAAAAGAGTTTTGGGATAGCCTTCCAAAAATAGGCAAACTACGCCCTCTACTGAAAATAACCGAACATTACAATGGAGGTACAGAGACTCACCTATTTAAAAAAAAAAAATAGAACCATAGAAGGGATGAATCATAGAATGGTTTAGGTTGGAAGGGACCTCAAAGATCATTTAGTTCTAACCCGCCGCCATAGGCAGAGATACCTCCCACTAGAACAGGTCACTCAAGGCCTCATCCAAACTGGTCTTGAACACCTCCAGAGAAGGAACATCCACAACCTCCCTGGGCAACCTGTTCCAGTATCTCATCACCCTCACTGTAAAGAACTTCCTCCTAATACCTAGTTTAAATGTGTTGGTAAGGACCATTAAGCACATTATAGGTCTTTGCCTCTAAATTAGGCTGCAGTCAGCTAAGACTGGAAGGACTGATAACATAGACTTTTTGCTCTCTTAGCAGAAAGATTAACATAAACATGCTTACAAATCTAAAAATTTTAAAAATAATGTAGAAGACACAGCATGGAGATGAGGTACCAGCTCATCTTGTCACATTCAACAGCAGCAGAGAGAGTATAGGCTAACATGTCTTCAAAACAAAACACACTTCTCCTAACTCTAACTTCTAACCTCTCCCATGAGGACAGGCTGTGAGAGTTGTGGCTCTTCAGCCTGNTCATCCAAACTGGTCTTGAACACCTCCAGAGAAGGAACATCCACAACCTCCCTGGGCAACCTGTTCCAGTATCTCATCACCCTCACTGTAAAGAACTTCCTCCTAATACCTAGTTTAAATGTGTTGGTAAGGACCATTAAGCACATTATAGGTCTTTGCCTCTAAATTAGGCTGCAGTCAGCTAAGACTGGAAGGACTGATAACATAGACTTTTTGCTCTCTTAGCAGAAAGATTAACATAAACATGCTTACAAATCTAAAAATTTTAAAAATAATGTAGAAGACACAGCATGGAGATGAGGTACCAGCTCATCTTGTCACATTCAACAGCAGCAGAGAGAGTATAGGCTAACATGTCTTCAAAACAAAACACACTTCTCCTAACTCTAACTTCTAACCTCTCCCATGAGGACAGGCTGTGAGAGTTGTGGCTCTTCAGCCTGGAGAAGGCCTCAAGAAGACCCTGTAGTAGCTTTCCAGTATCTGAAAGGGGCCTACAGTAGGGCTGGGAAGAAAGTATTTACAAGTTCTTGTAATGACAGGACCAGAGGTAACGGGTTTAAACTGGCAAAGGGGAGATTTAAAGTAGATGTTAGAAGGAAGTTCTTTACAGTGAGAGTTGTGAAACACTGGAACAGGTTACCCAAGGAGGCTGTGGATGCTCCCTCCCTGAAGGTGTTGAAGACCAGGTTAGATGAGGGCTTCAGCAATCTGTTCTAGTGGGTGACGTCCCCACCTATGGCAGGGGGTTGGACCTAGATGATCTTTGAGGTCCCTCCCAACCTAGGCCATGATTTTAACTCCTACATTAATTCAGAAACAATTAACAGTATACATATGATACTGTCAATTTACGGTCATGCTAAACAGCAAAAAAATTGAAGCAAACATCCCACTAAATGACAGCAACTCTTCTTGGAATGTAACACATAGCATACAAAAATGCAGCATTTGGTCTGCCTGTTGAACAGGTTGATTACCCACAAAGCCAAACTTCAACAGTTTCCATGGTCTGATCAATCACGAGGGTTTTCATAGCTGCCTTCCAAAAATCCCAAGGTAATCCACAGTGTCTTTGGTTAAGAAAATTCTTGAAAAATACATTGCCAAGAGAATAACACATTGGTCTAATAATTTTGAAATGTATGCATTACCTGAACTACTCAAGACATACAGGAACACAGAAACAAGACAAAAGGTTCAAAAGAGAAGGCCATAACTTCTATTGAACAATGAAGGGGTTTTTGTCGCTAAGATGCTGTAGTTTTGGTAGAACAATCACCAAGTGCTATATTTGGAAAGCTTTACTCTTCAGATACGTAACCAAGACCCAGAGACTGTTTGCAAAATAAACAGCAACGACATTTTACTGTATAAGGCAAGTAGTCTCTGGGAGCAGGAAAAGAAACACAAAAGATGCAAATAATGAGTCAAGTGGCAGAAACAATCTGAGAGTTCCCAGTTTAAGGTGTAACAATGTTCTTAAACTATCTGGAAGTACACAAATAATATTGCAAGATTACAGTACGAGAAGAATCAATCCTGAATTTTATTTGTTTTAGTGAGAATCCATGCAGATTCTACTTCTAACTACACAACTTATCACTTCTGGTCACACAGATTTAATCTTCAGCTGACCTCAGACATACTCTGCCAGAAGAAATCGGTGATACAATTTCACTTCCACAGAGAAAAGGTGGTTAAAAAATATGCTGCTATGATCAGAAACCTGAAACTTCTTCCTCACTAACTTCCAAATTAATTAAAATGCATTCTAACCATAGAATCACAGAATCATGGAATGGTTTAGGTTGGAAGGGACCTTAAAGATCATTTAGTTCCAACCTCCTACCATAGGCAGGGACACCTCCCACCAGAACAGGTCACTCAAGGCTTCATCCAACCTGGCCTTGAACACCTCCAGGGAGGGAGCAACCACAACCTCCCTGGGCAACCTGTTCCAGTATCTCATCACCCTCACTGTAAAGAACTTTCTCCTAACATCCAGTTTAAATCTCCCCTCTGCCAGTTTAAACCCATTTACCCTCATCCTGTCATTACAAGACCTTGTGAATAGTCCCTTCCCAGTCCTCCTGTAGGCCCCTTTCAGATACTGGAAAGCTACTGTATGTACTCCACAAAGCCTTCTCTTCTCCAGGCTGAAGAGCCCCAGTTCTTGTAGCCTGCCCTCATAGCAGAGGTGCTCCAGCCCTCTGACCGTCTTTGTGGCCCTCCTCTGGACTCGCTCCAACTGTTCCACATCCTTCTTGTGTTGGGGACTCCAGAACTGTACACAGTACTCCAGGGAGGGTCTGACAAGAGCAGAGTAAAGGGGGAGAATCACCTCCCTTGCCCTGCTGGCCACACTTCTCTCAATGCAGCCCAGGGCACAATTCTAAGCAGTATTACAGACTTTTTTTTTTTTTTTAAATGAAAGCTATGACATTGTACTTACCTTAATAACAAATTTGTTGGATGCCATGATAAATCAGTGTAAGCAGGTCCTAGAAAAACAGAGAAAGAGAAAAACCAAGAAAGATTTTTAAAAATCTTTACGCTTTTTCTTCATAACTGTTTTTCAAATGCTATATTCTGTTTTAAGAAAATCGAGGAAAACTCTTATGTAAAGGAGATGTACTTACCTATTTCTCTTGGTGTCTTTTAGTGAACTTTGTTCAGGATACAACATCAAATACAAAATCAAAAACATTCCAGAATTTGCTCAGAGCAAGCAGCAATAAGCAAACATTAGAACTGAAATACCCATTCATTACCTGTAGTTCTGGTAAGCTGTGGTTTCAAAGTTTAAACCAGTTCAAGAACAAAGCATTGCCACTTTTTTATTTTAGTAAGAAATTATGGTTTCTGGTGCACCCAATATGCACGCATACATACACATGCACTAGGTCTATTTAAAATTTTAGACTACTACAGGCAGAAAGCAATGTGACCTGAGAATTACTGTGGTTGTACAAAAATAAAGTGAACTTTAGTCATCCTCTTTTGCTTATCCCAAATAGGAATTACACTGCTTAATTTAAGATATTGAGTGAGGTACATTTAGTTGCACAGACCTTAATTTTGTCTCAGATCATCACAAGCAACTCAAGAAACGTTAATTCATACCAGATGTCAAATGCACTCTCCCTCGAGTACATGAAGAAACCTTAATTTAATTGATAAGATTAATTAGAAGAACACTGTATCTCACTCAAATGTCTACAAGCTTCAATCTTATTTGCAAAACAAACCACAAGTATAGCCATTCTCTACAGTGATTTCAATTTAACTGCTTTTATGGTTTTCCAAACTAACAACAGTCACAGCACTGAAGCTGCTGGGGATGTTCATCACTCTCCACTTAACTCTCCAGTCCATTTGCCAAAATTAGGTTAAATTCATCAGTCTTCCAGCTACCCGCACAACATTTGGAATCAAAAGAGACACAGAATGGGCCCGATAGTACCAAATTAGTATCTACAAAAGCCCAGAAATTAAAACATTAAGACACATTCTGCTTTCACACAGGACAAGAAAAAAGCGACAGACAAGAAAAAGCCTAGGACTGAAGAGAAAACCAGGTGAATCACAGAATGGTTTTGTTTGGAAGGGACCTCAAAGATCATTCAGTTCCAACCCTCCCCCATAGGCAGGGACACCTCCCACTAGAACAGGTCGCTCAAGGCCTCATCCAACCTGGCCTGAACACCTCCAGGGAGGGAGCAGCCACAACCTCCCTGAGCAACCCGTTCTAGTGAACAACGGTCTAAATATACTGCCAAAAGATAGAATACTCAAACAATACAGTTCAAGCTTAAAATATCAAGAAAGAAAACAAGTCTCAGCAGTTGCTGCCTGAAGAGAAAAACTCTAACAAAAACTACACTGAGAATAAAGCTGCCTTTTACAATCTGAAATTTCCTTAATGATTGCTCTCTTAGAAGATAGAAAAATCTGGTCAATTTCATAAAGGATGATATAGGAAAACAGTAAGATTGCAGGACGACAAACCCATTTTTACTGTGTGCTTCAAGTTACTCTAAATTAGTGTGATAGAGCTGCCAAAACTTCAGGATACAAGTCAGATTGGTGATACGTGTCTCTGTCAGGTACTACACTTGCACATATCAAAATGTAATTGTTATCCTTATTTATGTTCAAAAAAGTGTAAAACGAGATAAAGACCCACTTTACAACTACACAGCATAGCACAGGTAATTCTGATCTTTAGATTCTGCAGCAATCATTTTGAACCAAACATTTCTGCTCAGCACTTCCCTTCTAAATATCCAAATGACAAGATTTAAATCAAATGTGAAAGTACCAAAGGCACAATTTCACATACTGGGTCAGACAAAACTCCCAATTACCGCAATGATTTTTTCCCCCTACTTATCATATCATTATCCAAGCAGTAGGAGATAGAAACAGTAAAAGAATTGTGAACAGCAAGGTGGAAAACAGTTGTTACTGTAATCAGCTTAAAATGAGTTCAAACTGAAAACCATTCTGCATGTAACTACTGAAAATAAACTTCAATATAGTTAAACATTTCCAGCACATACTTGAAAGCTTGAACTTCAGTAAAACCACAGGCTGAGTGGTGAGTGGCTGGAGAGGAGCTCTGAGGAAAAGGACCTGGGGGTCTGGGTGGATGAGAAGCTCAACATGAGCCAACAGTGTGCACACACGGCTCAGACAGCCAACCGTGTCCTGGGTTGCATTAAGAGAAGCATTAACAACAGCAGGGCAAGGGAGGTGATTCTCCCCCTTTACTCTGCTCTCGTCAGACCCCACCTGGAATACTGTGTGCAGTTCTAGAGCCCCCAGCACAGGAAGGACATGGAACTGCTGGAGAGAGTCCAGAGGAGGGCCACAAAGATGATCAGAGGGCTGGAGCACCTCTGCTATGAGGACAGGCTGAGAGAGTTGGGGCTTTTCAGCCTGGAGAAGAGAAGGCTTCGAGGAGACCTTATAGTAACCATCCAGTATCTGAAGGGGGCCTACAGGAAGGCTGAGGAGGGACTAGTCACAAGGTCTTGTGACGACAGGACTAGGGGGAATGGGTTCAAATTGGTGGAGGGGAGATTTGAACGGGATGTTAGGAAGAAATTCTTCACAGTGAGGGTGGTGAGGAACTGGAATGGGTTGCTCAGGGAGGTTGTGTCTGCTCCCTCCCTTGATGTGTTCAAGGCCAGGCTGGATGAGGTCTTGAGCATCCTGATCTAGTGGGAGGTGTCCCTGCCTGTGGCAGGGGGTTGGAACTGGATGATCCTTGAGGTCTCTTCCAACCTAAACCATTCTATGATTCTATGAAAATATTTCATCAGTTGCACAGTAACAGTAAACAGAAAGTTATATCCAGCAAGTTGAATTTCAAATACCACTCATGGAGATAGGAGGTGGAATATTGTACCTCGTGCATAAGGTACACTCTCCCTTGCATAAAGCAGCCCTAGTGCTCTGGACCACTTGGGACACTGTATTTTTAATGCACTCAGGCAATGAGGAGCTACTGTACAGAAGTAACTACAGTAGAACTCTAAGAATTTCTTTCAACTAGGTTCAAAGAGATGCCAAAGAGAAATGGCAGCCACCAAGTGAAAGCCAACTGAGCTTCTAAGTTCCTTATCCCAGTGTGCAAGATTGTATTATTGGTGTTCAGAATTCCAGGGAAGGACTACCCAAACCACCATGCAAAACCATAAAGTAAATAATAAGATATATCATAGTCCTTTCAAAACGCCACAAAACCTGGGCATGTACAACTCATAAGATTATCTAAAAAAAAAAAAAGTCTCAACAGCATCTCAGGACTGGGTTTTTAATTGTAATGAAAGGCTAGTATCCAGAGCTTTATTAATGATCCCTACTTCCTCCCCTTAAGTGACCCCCTCCCAAAAGAGAACAGAAAAAAACAACAATTAAAAAAATTAGGAAAAGCAGAAGGCAAGAAACAGCAAGAAGCATGACAGTATTAAATGGTACAGTCTCTTCTACAAGCAGCTAGAGTCATAACCGTAAGTTAGAAAACCTGTAATTAAAAAGACAATTTGCTGTGGAGCACATCAGCAGCACAGAGCTTTCACAGCAGCAATAAGAGTGTTGAACACACCCAACATATACAGTAAAAAGGTAATACAGAAACACCACACTCCTCTCAGAGATCAGGATCCCTAAGAGGGGTTTTCCAACCATCCTACCACCTTCCCCCCACTTCTCAATCTTATCTCACTATCTGTCTTACATGCCAGAGAAGCGAAAGTAGATTGGCCAGAGGGATTAGCAGAAAGAAATAAATTAGAAATTATTCGGATCCAGTTAAGAAGGCAGAGAGAGAGATGTAGCAGCAGCAACAGTGCAAAGTGATCTGTCATATCTTTGTTTGGATTCTAGCTTTATAGCATTTCAGTAAACAAATGAGTGAAGGAAACACTGGAATGTTTTCCTTTCTCAGCCTCATTCAATTTCTCATTCAAACCCTCCAATTAGTTCAAACCAGCACAATCCACCCCTGTCTACTTCACTCAGAGTTTACTGAGAATTCTGTCTGATCTAAAACAATATTTGCAATAATGAATATTACAAATTCAGTTCATGCTTCATTCCACATGTAAGTGATTCAAAAGCTCACAAAACAAGAAACAGTTCATCTCCTCACAGATGAGATGAGAACAGGGACTCCCAGGTGACACTGGGTTTGTGCTCACTTACTGTAGATTCTCTTGCATTGGACACCAGGAAAAACCTAGAACAGGAAACTCCTAACAGCTTCTATTATACACTCTGAATTTAACCTCTCTCAGCCAAGGTTAGATCTTTGTGCAATACACTGGATTTCACCATTCTCCTGCATTACCCCGTATGTATGACCATGGCTTTCTGCAGAAACCACCCCTCGGACAGGTTTCCCTTTGCCCAAAATACCCAAACAGTTTTCCCTAACAGATTCTTCTCACATACAACAGGAACTCTATCGCCATCCAGTTTGTACCAAATCTGATGTGCAGGTCCTGCTCTGTTTACAGAACCCCTACTGTTTACCCATCAGGTTGCTTGTGCTAAATGCTTGTCCCAGTTCTTCCAAGTTCCACCCACCATGGCTTTTAGGGTGGTCTTAAGCAAACCTTTATAGGCCTTGATCTTTCTGGAAGCTTGTGCATAGCAGGCTATATGGTAGATCCACTCAATACCATGCTCTTTGGCCAGTTTGTAAAGATTTTTCTTGAAATGAGTGCCATTGTCTGATTCGATTCTCTCTGGAGTTCCATGACTTCACATGATTTCCCTTCCCAAACCAAGAATAGTGTTACATGCAGTAGCATGAATTGTTTTCTCCCCCGGACGTTTTGTACAGCCTGTGTCTTCTGGCTAATTGGTGATCACTTCTACCAGACCAGGTCGATCAAGATTACCCATGCGTGCTCATTGGGTTATCAAAGCAATCCATTTAGACCAGGTTGCATCTGTGGCAAGATGCAGTGATGAACCTTTGCCAGTTCTAAACTGAATGTTCAAAGGCTATCTAGGAGTGATAAGCAATTGTGACTCAGTTCCAATCACTTCAGAAGCTGCTTTCACTCCTTCATAGGCTATTATTTCTTTCTCTGTGTGGTGGTTTAGCAGTTACCTGCCCCCCCCACCTTTTATAAACCCCAGCTAGGACTCAAAAACACTGGAAGTTAATAAATGAAGTTTTATATTTACAGCAATGCACGATATACAAGCAAATATTTACAAGGTATAACAGATATTTACAGATATATACAGTAAAAGGTAATACAGACACCACACCCCTCCCAGAGACCAAAATCCCCAAGAGAGGGTAACCAAACACCGCCTACCACCTTTCTCCCCTTCCCCAACCTTATCACACCACCTGTTGATGCTGCAGATAAGCTGAAGTAAATTGGCCAGGGGAATTAGTAACAGAAAAGTATTTAGCAGAATTACTCTGAATTAGCTACCAAGACAAAGTGCAAAGCCGTAAATATAAAGCTTCATTTCCTAACTCCCAGCCGTCTGGGTCTAGCCTAGGTTATTTCAAAGTGAGGGGGGGCAGGCAACTGCCAAACCACCACACCTTTCTTGAAGACTTCCTCAGCAGTTTGGCCCCACACAATGATGTTGTAAATGAACTGTATGTGTTCTGGAGCTTTACCTTTCTCCAGTGCATTGTGGATCACTGAGTGACAGATTGTTGAACTGGTACTGGATTCCTCTCCAGGTGAATGCAAATTGAGGCCTGCATTTCTTTGTTATGGGAATAGAGAAGAAAGCATTAGCAATGTCTATGGTAGCATACCATTTGGCTTCCTTCAATTCCAGCTCATACCGGAGTTCCAGCATGTCCGATACAGCTGTGCTCATAGATGGAGTCACCTTGTTGAGGGCAAAAAAATCTATTCTGAGGTGCCAGTCACCATTAGCCTTGCCAAATTGGACTGTTCAAATGTGAATGAGCTTTCTTGATGACCTTCTGACTTTCCAGTTGACAAATCAGCTGATGAATGGACAATAGAGTCACGGTTAGTTCTGTATTGCCTGTGATGCACAGTTTGAGTAGCAGTTGGCAGCTTCAGGTCCTCTATATCATGATGTCCCACAGCTGCAGATTCATCTGAAAGTTCAGGTCTGATGGACAATTTCAATTTACCATTCTCAATTTCTACAGAACCCTTACCAGAGCAGTAGAATAGCTCATTTGATTAGTAATATTTTCTGATTTATTAAAAGCATCAAAAACAGTACTGCTAGCTATCTCGGTAATATTAAAACCAAATCAGGGAAAAAATATAGTCACCAAAATTCCAAAATATTCTTCCAATCTTCCTCCATGCCAAAAACCATAGAAAACTACTAATTTCAGCCACAAGCCATCTATGTAAAAACCACATTGTTACAGAAGAAAAAATCAGATACAAAAGCCAGGTCATTTTTAACTTCCAGGATTATTTAGCAATCAAACAAATGGAATTTAACCTCTGCCCCACACTGAGTAAGCCAATTAAAAAAGACGTGGTGGTTTGGCAGTTACCCACACCCCTCCTCCACTTTGAACTCAGATGGCTGGAAGTTAAGGAAATGAAGCTTTATATTACAGCTTTACACAATATAGAAGCAGGTATTTACAATATGTCACAGTTACTTACAGATATATACAGTAAAAAGGTAATACAGAAACATCTCACCCCTCTCAGAGATCAGGATCCCTAAGAGGGATCTTCCAACCACTTTTCCCCCACTTCTCTATCTTATCTCACTATCTGTCTTATGTGCCAGATAAGCGAAAGTAGATTGGCTATAGGGATGAGCAGTAGAAAAGTAGGCAGAAATTATTCAGATCCAGCTAAGAAAGCAGGGAGAGAGATGCAGCAGCAGCCATGGCGCAAAGCAGTTTGTCTTATCTTTGTTTGGATTCTAACTTTATACCATTTCAGTAAACAAATGAGTGAAGGAGATATTGGAATGTTTTCCTTTCTCAGCCTATAGTCTAAGTTCTCATTAAACTCCTCCAATTAGTTCAAACCAGCACACTTGTTTAGGAACAAACAAAGCACGTGGATAAATCAGCTGAATTTACCCTGGCATCAGAATTTATTTTTTTTTTTTAACAATTTACCATACCACTGGAAAAAGTCTGCACTGATGTGAGAATAACTGCTGGCAGGCAGAAAACATCTCTAAATCAAATTTACAAACTAATACAAGAAAATAAACCCAAACAAACACCTTAAATGAAATCAACACTCAAATCAACAAAGAAAGCACAAGAAAAGTTTGGTTCAATTGCCTCTTCATAGGAGTAAGCAGACTTTGGGAGTTTGTCAACTATCTCATTCTTTGCATTGACCATACAGGTAAAACAAAGGAAATACAGCGGACAGAATAAATATAAGTAAATCCTTAGGAAATAAAAAAACGATGTACCTAATGTGTGAACCACCAGGAAAGTCACTAAACTGTCACAGATGAAAAAATACCTGAACATTAAGGCAACCAAAAATGAGGAAAGTCAGCGAAGAATTGCAGAAGACAAACCAAATACAAGCTCTAGAATACATTTTCTCGGTTGAAAAAAAAGAAAGAAACAAACAAAACCCCACCATAATAAAAGCAGCTCTATTAAAATTCCTGCTATTTGGTAGCAAGACTCTGTTTCATGGAATATGGCATCTGTTGCAAACTAATGTAAACCTCTAAAGAAAATTATACACAAGGAAATGCAAAAGTAGGTAACAAAAGAAAAAAACTTCTCACAGAAATTATATATGCACATTTTTTAAAGTCTTGGTATGGTACTTCAACATTAACTTTTGTATAAGGCAGTCTGCACAAGAAAACATGCTTTAGAATTAAACACATCAGCTCCCTGCAGTTAGAGCAAGATGCTTCAAAAATAGTGTGGCAGAATATCTTTCTGCCCTAAATACAGCATTAAGTGAAATGGCAGACACTCAGAAGTCAGGAAACACAGCCTCCTATAGAGCAAGCTAAAGTATTTTCTGCCAGCTGATGAATTGTTTCTTACCTTAGCAAAGAAGTAGCTTTATGCAGTGACAGAATTTAGAACACAGCTGGAATGAGGAAATGAAAACTCCTGACACACATGCCCACTTGTGGGAGAGACGGGCACCTGAAAAGGGGAGAAACCAAACAAGTGCTGATTAAAGGACTCTCTGGAATACGCTAGGTGTTTTTGTAGCTTAACATTAACTGTCACAACACAAAACAGTTTTTCTAAACTTTCCAGTCTTTATGTATGAGTCTCAATGCTGTCCAGTTCAGACCCAGCATCACTTATCAGTTTCTGAGAGCTGATTCCAAGCTTAGGAGAAGCAGTGCAACACTCAGTTACCCATATATTCAGTAAAGTATTTCTAGAAAAAAAACAAAAAAAAAAAAAACCCAAACATACCAAAAGCTTTATATTTTGTATTTTAAGGATTCTTAGGCCCTCTGCTGCAAAATTTTCCATGTAACTTTTGGAAACAACTCTTCCAAGAGGTTAGCATATTTGTAGCTCATTATCTACACTCCATTCATGAGCTGCCACTTCGCCTTAAAGATGAACAATCCATTCTCAGAAACGACTACAGAGAACTATAGGTATAGGAGAATCTGTGCAGCATCAGATTTGCTACTACCTTTTTGCATTCCTGAATGAATTATTTTCAAAAGTTTTATGGGACAGATAAGTTCATTGAATGCACAATGACCGCTACATTCAGCATTTCCACAAAAGGTTTGTTTGGGTGTTTTGGGTTTTGTTTTGTGGGGTTGTTTTTTTGTTTTTTGGGTTGTTTGGTTTTTTTTTGTATGGAGAATGGACATAAAACACTTCTCTCTTTAAAGCTGAAAACTGCAAAAAAATACACCCACTAATTAACATATGAATAAAGCACCAGACATTCCTAACAACGAATGCCAGGAGTAGAGAGAGAAAGCACAGCACATACAGAAAAAGTGTTTTGGTTAGGGCAACGGTGCCCACCTGCAAATAGGTTCAATCAGGCAAAAGCAGAAATAACAATATGCAAGTGCAACAGAAGTTAAGCAAGGAAAGAATATCATGGAGACGCACAACAATTTTAAATGTGGCCGGTGGCGGGACGGGAAAACTGACGCAAGGGGCGGCGCCGAAAGGAACCAGTCGAAGCAGTGCTGGAGCCGCCTGGCACCAGCGGCACCGCAGCACCTCCCCTAGGACGGCACCTCAAGCATTTATCTAGGAAGAAAAAGCGAGACTGAGGACCAGTACCGGGATCAGCGTCCCAGCCAGGTAGCAAGGCTACCGATGGAGTCGCGCCTACCTTCAACGCTTTTAAAGGCTCCTGCCCCCAAGTAAGATGGGTCCCTCAAACGAACTTCTTCTCCCCCATCTAAAATGGCTGCCGGTTGTAGCCGCCGCCCGCTCTTCTCTGCCCGAACGCAAAATGGCCGCTGAGGCAGCCACACGCCACTGAGTCTCCACGAGAAAGCGAGGGTACGTTGCCTCGTGATAGAGTTTGGCCAATGGCGAGCGAAATGAGGAGCGCTCTTCGTGCCGGCCGCAGGCTGGGTGCCGGCCAGGGGCGGGGTGCCGGCAGCGCTTCCGGGCCGCCCGGGACTTCTTCCTGTTGCAGGCTGCTCGCATGTAGACCTGGGGGGCGTCGTGTCCTTCGCCTCTGCTCCGAGGGTACCCCGCCTCGCGTCCTGGGGCCGAGAGCTGAGGTGAGCGCCGGAAGGGCGACTAGAGTGGCTGGGTAGCGTTTCCCTTACCCTGCCGCTTTTTGCAGCGTGAGGAAAGGGGACAGAAACCTGAGGTGTAGTGTCCTCCTTCGCTCTGGTGCTTTGCGCTGGCCCAGGCCTCGTCAACTGTCTAGCCTGAGAGGAGCCGTTGCCTTGTAAGGTGGCCGCGCTGTAAGGTCGCTGGAACACACGACTTTAGTACGTGGTCAAGTATGTGTATTACTGGTAGTAGTAGTAGTCGTACTGTCGCAGTATGACCGAGGAAGAAGTCCCAGCCGTTCGTCAGAGAATGAGCTGCTTAGGTCGGGCTGCAGTCGCTTCTTACAGTACCTCTTCAGCTGTCTGCAGCTGGAGTGAGGCTGCCTCATGCACATGACCTTAGAGCCTTCTTTGCTTGCACACGAATGGTCTGAGGGTGTGAAATTATAGCGTGATGAACGGGAGCTTAGTAGGACGTTTGTCAGGTAGATGAAGTAGGACAGATGTAGAAGCATTTACTCTGAGCTGGCTTTCTACTCGTTTAAACCAGTAAGTTATTCTGATACAAAACCTGAGTTAATATACATATTATTCCTCTTCTCCTCCCCCACCCCCCTTTAGTATTTGTTTTGTTTGTTATTTCTTAACGAAATCTCGAGGAAAGCAGAGGTTTGTGCATTCTTTCTAGATAAAGGTCAGTTATTGTGTTTACTGATAGTGTTGTAGTCTCAAGATAAAATAGAGGACAAAGGCAGGCATAGTCGCTACTCTGGACAATGTAAAGTGATGTCAGAAGCATTGCAACTTGTTTGGCCTGCACACTACAAGTTCCGTATTGTGTTAGGAGCTTGGTTAGTCATTGAATTTTGTTAACTAGGGCGAGGCGAGAAAATGGTGCATTTTGAAACTGGTTTGTTTTACACCAGATACCCTCTCAAGTAGTAAGGTTTGTAGTTAGGTGAACGTAGCAAAGCTTTAAGCTTTAGCAAGTCAAAGCTTGAAGCAAATGTAGTAATTAACATTTCAAGGTGTCTGAATTGAGGTTATTTTTACAATATTAAAAAAAAAACGACTTCTTGGTATCATTTTGTGTTTTAATCACCTGCTGCACTGTAATTTAATATTTTCAAGTTCATCTGTTCTGTGCTATTCATGAAGAGTACAAATATAATTTCTCAGATATATTTAAAATAAATTATCTTTGTCTAGGTAGATGCAACTTGAAATGAGTCTTAAAACCATCTGGAAGGACTACAAAGTTCTGATTGTTATGGGAACTGGCCTTGGGCTGGTACACTGGGGGTGGTTGCACATCAAGTCCAGTCCTATTTTCCAAGTGAAGACAGAGGACATTGTTGCAGAACCTGGGATTGTGTCATATGTGATGCAAAGTGATCAGAAAAATAAGAAGAAATAGCATCAGCCTTGCCTGTGTATTGTGGGTAAGTCGCATAATTACTTGTATTCGTGTTTTTGAGGCAGCAGATGAATCAATTAAACCAGAATTTTCTAATATTCAGTCTTGCTGATCTAACTTTAGTTTTCCAGACTTTTATTCTTTTTTTAAAAACTGAATTAATCTGGTACCTATATGGACTTAAAAAAAATGCATCATACATCTCAAAAATAGCTGCTAACTCCCATGTGATGGGATCTATTAAGTGATGGTGTTACAGGTTTTAAATCTGGGTTAATATGAACTCAGATAGCTTCAAGACAGCAGTCTGACTCTTGTGAGGGGTCTGCCAGAGTTCCCGTCTCCCCAGAAAAGTGACTTTACACAATAACTGTGTTCTTAGTAGAGATGCCAATTACAATAGAAAACAAACGGAGTATAACAGAACTCTAATTATTGTAAAGATCATATGGAAAAGTAAATAAACATCCCTTTAAGTTTTGAAGGCATCTTGAAGTGAGAAATCTTTAAGATACAGTGTTCTTAAATTTGTTTGAGGCTTAAAAGCTTTTGTTTCTCAAGTGTCTGCCTGGGAAACAGTGCTTAGTAATTCAGATGTTTTAGTCCTCAAGTAAAACCAGTTAACATTGCTACAGTTTTGACACTTTCATATAATTTAGTGCAATTTATAGTGGGCTGGTACTTCACATCAACATAGAACATTAGGGGTTGGAAGGGACCTTGAAAGATCATCTAGTCCAACCCTCTTGTTAGATTAGGTCCACAGAAATGCATCCAGGCAGAGTTTGACTATCTCCAGAGAAATGAGACTAGCCTCTCTGGGCAGCCTGTTCTAGTCCTTGTATCATCCTCACAGTGAAAAAGTTTTCCTTTGTGTTTAGGCAGAACCTACTGTGCTCCAACTTGTATCCATTGCCCCTTGTCCATTGGACATCACTGAGAAGAGCCTGATTCCATCCTCCTGACACTTGCCTTACACATCTTCATAGACATGAATGAGGTCACCTCATCTCCAAGCTAAAGAGCCCTAACTCCCTCAGCCTTTCCTCATAAAGGAGATGTTCTATTCCCTTCATCATCTTTGTGGCTCTGTGCTAGACTATTTCAGGTAGTTCCCTGAGGCCCTTCTTGAACTGAAGGGCCCAAAACTGGACACAGTATTACAAATACAGCCTCACCAGGGCAGAGTAGAGTGGGGAGAAGACCTTCTCTTGACCTACAAACCACAGCCCTTCTAATACACCCCAGAATAGCATTGGCTTTCTGGGGCCCATTACTGGCTCACAGGCATGTTGTCGTCCACCAGAACTCCCAGGTTCTTTTCCCCAGAGCTGCTCCAATAGATCAGCCCCCAACTGTACTGGTGCATGGGGTTGTTCTTTCCCAGATGAAAGACTCTACACTTGTATTTCATTAAATTTCACACTGCCCATCTCTGCAGCGTGCCAAGGTCCTGCTGAATGGCAGCACAGCGTTTAAGTGTATCTGCCACTCATTTTGGTTCTGTGTTGTCAGCAAACTTGCTGATAGTGTCATCTCTTTCCTCATTCAGGTCGTTGGTGAATTCATTGAATAGTACTGACCTCAGTACCAATCCCTGAGGGACTGCCCCTAGATACAGGCCTCTAACTAAACTCTGTCCCGTTGACCACAACTCTCTGGCTTCCTCCATTCAGCCAGTTCACAATCCACCTCACTACCAGATTGTCCAGATCACGCTTCCTCAGTTTAGCAACAGGGATAAATCTAGATATAGAAGAGCATAAATGGATGGTCAGAATTAATACATATCTGCCAGGTTAGGGTGGATTTGCCCCTCCCCTCCTCCCCACCCAGTAAACTCACTACAAAATAGATTATTTTGGAAAGTCAGGAAAAATGAAATCGTATTTTCTTACAGTTTGAACTAAATATAACAGTATGAAAAGAATATACTACTACAAGAAAAGTACACCTTAAGGACAATGGGGAATGGGACAAGTAGCGGCAAAGCAGCAGCCAAAACAGCGGCGGGGGAAGATAGTAGCAGGTGCAGCAGAAAGCAGCAAGAAGGCGAAGAACAAGCTGTGCTTCCAGACATAAGGCTCTTGATGCTCCAATGAAATTATATTAACTTATCCATTGTTGCTGTCACATAACCTATCCCTAAAATGTTCACCTCTTCACTACTTTTTCCTACGTCTCAGCTAGAAATCTAGCTCAAACAGCCATATCACATTAAGAGAGATATTATATATAATGTTAATAGATCAGTTTTAAAATGAGAAGCATTCTAGTTTGGTGCTTGGTCCTTGTGTCATTTTTTTTTTTGTGAAAAACAACAGTTGAGGCTGTTACACAGTGTGATAAGATTATCCTTACACTGTTTTTTTTTTATTATAGATGTAATAGCTTCGAAGCTTCTCCTCTGTGAGTGTTACCAGAAGAAGAGATGAGGAAAACTAGCTGGAGTAGAAAGAACTTTCTGCTTGTAGCAGGACTGTCACTTGTAGGTGTTCATTTTGGAAGCATGCTTGTAAACTTTGTTGCAAAAAAGTCTGCTCGATCCCATTCAGAAGCTAAAAAAGATCGCCAGGAATAAAACAGCCTTCTGCTGTCATTATGTATCAATTGCACAATATGATTGAACTCTCGCTTTAAGAGATAGGTTATGATCAGTCACAGGAATGTTATATATGCTCTATGTACTGTTTCTCGTTTAAAATAAATGCCAAGAATGAAAATATACTAATTTAAATTTTAAAAACACTATGAATTACAGATACTGAAATAAAAATTAAATCTGCTTTCTTGGCCAGAATTAAAATGTTGCTTTGAAAATGTCTCGCATTGAAGCTAAAAAGCCTCCATTGTTCACGAGTGAGCCTTTAAGTAAAGATGCAGTTAGTCAGTCGCTGTCTGTGCTGAATGGAGTATTAAAGTCTTGTTATGGTCCAGCTGGTAGACTCAAACAGCTCCACAATGGAGTGGGTGGCTATGTTTGCACAACATCACAGTCTTTAGCTATACTCCATCATCTTTCTGTCAGTCATCCTGTGTTAAGGGTTTTGACAGCCTCTGTACAGAACCATATATCCCGCTTCAGTGACTGTGGTTTATTTACTGCCATTCTTTGCTGTAATTTGGTTGAAAACTTTAAAAGCCTAAATGTTGGAGCTTGCACTGTCATTAAAATAAGTAAGCATCTTTTGAGTTTGTGCATGGACTACCTCAAATCTGAAGCCTGTGGTTGCCGAGTGTCCATGGATTTTAGCAGTGTTGGGACCCTTCTTTGTTTGGTACGTAGCATATTGACAAGCAAACCTGCTTGTATGCTTAATAAAACAGAAGTTGATCATCTCACCATGCTGATTTTAAAGGCTTTTATGTTTACTGTTCCCTGTGATGTTGAGATGAATGCTGTTTTAGGAAAGTGTATAATAGTACCTGTGAAAGGCAGAAGAGTTGCAGATTCTACAGTTCTTCCTGGACTACTCATAGAAACACTGGAAATTCCATTGGCAAAACAGCTCACTATCAAAAGAACTTGTTCAAATGTGATCAAGGTGGCACTTTTCTGTGTGTCTCTGTCAGGAGACTGCTTCGACTCTGAAGAAGGAACTGTAACAGTCCATCATGGAATTTCCCTAGAAATGTCGGAGCTGAATCAGTTGCTTAACTTAGGAAAGCAGCTGGTTAATGATGGGGTTGGCCTTGTAGTGTGCCAGAAAGTCATCCATCCATCTTTGAAACAGTATCTGAAAGAGAACCATGTCATGGCTGTGGACAGAGTTGGGCTATCTCCAATGGAACCCCTGAGCCAGATGACAGGTAAAAAGCAACTTCTGTGCTAAAGAGTCACCTTTAGCATTCATTTTGTAATGAAAACCTGGATAGACAGATGTTGTTGCAGAGTAAGGATTCTCTTGTTTCTGTCTGTATTACAGTTTGACAGCTGAGCAAGAGTTGTTCTTTTCTAGTCTGAACCATGTATTAAGGTGAGATTGTTTTTTTTTGCAGGCTCTGATGATGTAGTGTACATGTGATTACTGATTGCTAAGTGAGGAATATCCAGTTATAGTAACTGCAAATGTAGATTATTTGTGAACTCTAAAACAGTGCCATTTTTAGTCTAACTCTCGCTTAGGTCTTGCACTTTGAACATGCGTTGGCTTTCTTCTTCTGTGTAGGTTGAAATGTTAGGTGATGATGAATATATACCATTATAAAAGCTAAGAGGGAAAAAGTATATGCTTTATGAAATGGAACAGTTTTGATAGCAGCAACACTGTTCTTTGCTTTTCTTAACACAGGTTCAAAGCCTATAGCATCAGTATGTTTGTTGTCTCCTAGTAGTTACGGCAGTTTGAAAGATGTGCGCCTTGAGAGTGTGGCTTCAAAACATTTCCTGCATCTAATTCCTAACCACACAGCTGTCTGCAGCTTAGTACTCTGCAACAGAAATGAAACAGCATGGGATGAATTGAAGGTAGACAAATTCTCGTAATCTTTCTTGAAAAGTCATGTTTTAAATGGCAAAATAATGAGAAATTCTGTGAGTTTAGGAAAGAGGTTTTTCTTCAGTACATAAATGTAGCTTAGAGTTCAGGTGCTCAGTTTCAAGAAAGCAATTCAGAAGCATCCCTGTTTTCAGAATTTCAAAGTCCTTAAGGTGCTCATGCTCATTTAATGCCTTTGTTTTAATATGGGAAGTTGCTTAGAGACAAATATTTTTCACCTGCTCTGGAGGCCAGTAAAAATAAGCATTTTCATTCTCATTACTTGGTCTATAAAAGCATAAAGGAAAAATTGTGCAGCAAAAGGCCAGCAGCAATGCCTGTAAAGGCATTCAAGCATAGTTTTGCATTGAATAGTTGCTATAGAAATGTCACTGATACTGATTGGCTTTTTATATATCACCCTGTTTTGCAAAAAGAAAGACTAAAAGGATACTTTTTGTTTCTCCTTTTCCATTCTGTATGTGGGCAAATAAAAACAGTTTCTCAGTAGGTAAACATGGATTTGGAAATCACTCAACAGCTTTGTATTCACACATAATTCATGTTTAGAAGTCTGCACCTGAAACTACTGAAACTTTTATTCCAGTAGTTTTGTCAGTGAGGGCAAATCTTGGTAATCATGGTAAGTCTAACGATAAGTCTGTATGGTTTTCAGCGTGCCTGTGAAACAGCAGAACATGTGTTGCAGCTAACAGTCAAGGAACCTTTGGCATTATTAGGAGGTGGCTGTACAGAAACTCACCTGGCTTCCTACATAAGACACAAGGTATGTAAGATACAAGTTTTTTTTAGAGCTGCTTGATATGTTTAGTAAGTCAGAATTTATGAAATTGCTACAGTTGAAATTCTTGTCTTTCCTAAACTCATGTTGCATTTTCGCTGACTGCTAATATAAGATAAAGGGGTCTGTTTGAAGCACTCAGCGTTATTTGCTTCTTTCAGACTTGTTCATACTGTATCTGTACTTGTTAATCTTAAGTATCCATTATAGTAAATATATAGGCTTTAAGTATTAAAAATGCAGACTTTTTTATATTGAAAGAATCATGTAGAAATCAGCTTCGACTTCTTTAGAGTTCTTTTGTGGAATAATATGAACAGATTTTGGGTTTGTTTTGTTTTAGTTAGGACAGAACTGTCTAGGAAAACAGTACAATATACTTTTAATTAAAATTACATGTTTCTGTGAAAGAGTGTTCTAATTTTCTGCTTTCCCTTTTTTTTATGTTGTTTGTTCTGTTTGTGTTTATTTTAGAGTTATAGTCTGTCCAGCAGCAGTTTGGAAGATGTAGATTGTTCTCGAACACAATACCAGTTGGTTGCTGATGGGTTTTGCCGTTCCCTGGAATCTGTAGCTTGTTCTCTCAATCATAATGATGGAGAAATTCTTACTGATACAGTTTATGGACACTGTTGGTTTGTTCCATCAGGTTTTCCTTCTGACTCCAATTGGTCAGATTTAGTTTCAGACTGCGGCTGTAGGATTAGGGGTAAGACTGAAAATCTCAAATGGAGGCTTTTGCAAGGCCAGTTTGGCTCTCCAGTTATACAGGGTTGCCCTAAAGAGCCCTCAGAAAAAGTTGCTGACTTTCTGACTTTGGACTGTTATTCTGCAAAGTGTAGTGGCCTACAAGTAGCTGTGGAGACAGCCAGTTTGATTTTGGATCTCTTCTGTATCATTGAAGATCAAAATTAGCTCTGATCTTATATGAATTGTGTTGCTCAGCAAGGTAATAAATTGAAAGCACAGTAATGTATGTTAAGATACTTTAAGTGGTTAGAATATGGGTGCAAGACATGAATTTTAAATCAAAGTTGGCCTTTTGATTGTTAATCTACTGTGTCCTAAAACATTTTCTAATGTTTAATGTTTTATTAGGAAATGATTAGCCAAAAATACAATGAATCATAGCAACATTATGTAGTGGGTTTGCAGTTACCTGCCCCCCCACCTTTATAAACCCCAGCTAAAACTCAGTAAAAACACTGGAAGTTAATAAATGAAGTTTTATATTTACAGCAATGCAAATATACAAGCAGATATTTACAAGATATAACAGATATTTACAGATATATACAGTAAAAAGGGAATACAGACACCACACCCCTCTCAGAGACCAAAATCCCCAAGAGAGGGTAACCAAACCCCCCCTACCCTTCCCCAGCTTTATCTCATCACCTCTTCATGCTGCAGATAAGCTGAAGATCAGCCACAGAGATTAGTGGCGGGAAGGAATTAATGGGTTTAGTGATTTTACTCTGAATTAGCTAAAAGACAGAGAGACAAAGAGGGATCATGCCAGAGAAGCAGCCACTGCCAGACATAGACAGAAGCAGACTGTTAATCTGGATGTTTTGAGAACAGCTCTTAAAACAACTTTTTTTCCTTTCTCAGTGAAACTTGGTGAAGTGACACAGTGTGTTTAACTCTCTCTCAGCCAATAGTCTAATATCTCACTCAAATTCTCCAATTAGCTCAAACCAACACACATGACTTTAAAGTATCCAAATTGGTGTACTCAGAAGAGTGAATGACACTTCAATACTCCCTCTGCATTAAGCAAAGTTTTGGATGTTTGTTATCTCTGTGGCATATTCAAAGGAATGCGGAAAATGATTCACTTACTGAGAACATATGTTTAATATTAGAATTTAGGTAGTCTCAGCAAAAGCTTTACACATTCAAACAGGCTTTTGTGCTGCAGCAGGACTTGATCACTGATATTTTTAATTTGGTAGGTAAGATAAAAGGCTTTTCTTAGCAAATATCTTGACCCTGTTACTCTCATATGTACATATGTCACTATATGAACTTCCTGTTTGTAAATGCCTGAAAGGTTTTAATGCATGCCTGTAGTTTATTTAGCAAGTCATTAAAACCCCATCCTGAGATCTTAAGGTAATTATATAATAGAATGTGGTTTCCTTAAGATATATAAGGTAATATTTGTAAGATAATATAGGATTTGAAAAGAAATGTCAAACTCTCTGGGAAAAAAAAAATTGTAAAGGGGACCTTGATTGTATTCTCTTCTGTGCAATACAGGATAGTTTCTAAATAATGTTTCTGTCATTTAAGCAAAGCTGGAAGGACGTAAGTCCCACTTACCATTCAGTTAACTCTTTGACTGTGTGTAGCTTCTTTTCTTTTAATGAAGTAAGGCTTTAAGCTGCTTAAGCTTGTCTTGATCTTTAAATAAGGCTGTGGACTAAATGATTGAAACTTTTTCTCATTTTCAACTTGCATGCAAGATCAAAATGGGCGTTACAGTTCCTTGCTTAATCTCACTTTCTTTGCCCTTTTCCTTCTCTCTCTTTGTTTTCAGTCACAAGGGACAATCTGCTCATGACATGCTTTTCCAGAAAACATCAGAGTTAGTTATAGACTACTCTGCTTATTTGTTTCCTGCTCTCTTAAGTTTTTAATGTATTTACTGAGTATAAGCAGTAAAACTGTTGTATAACTCAGTTTTGAAATACGTAATTAAACCCAGATCTTTCTAGCCCTTTTGTACAAAGTCCTTTTCATTTTAAGAGCATAAATAGTCACTTTCTCAGTGGAAAAAATGAAGTTATTTAAAGTTCTTTATCTTTTTATGACCTGAAATGATTGCTTCACTGCTGTAAGGCATCATTTGGGAATTTGTGGAAGAATGTTCAAAGTTGGCTACTAAAAAGATTGCTTTCGTATCGTGATCCTCCCCCTGTACCATGAACCATATGAAAATATCAGCAATAATGAAGCCAAATAATGGCTTCTATCTTAAGGCACAGAAGGATCTTGGTAATTCTTCATCTAATTATGAGTCTCTAATTTAGAGTGTTGCATTTGAGTATTTTACTTTCTATAGTAGCAACTTGTTATGCAGTGCAAAAATGTTGAGTTTAGTGACTGCAGCTGTAAAGTAAAAATTAAAACAATATTTAAGTAAAGAAGTTACTACTATTCTTTTGCATTGCTTATCTGAAAGTTGATTGAGTACTCCTAATAAAAACCATTGTTACCTCTGATTGTGTTCTTTTTGTCTCTCCCTCTCAGGGTTAAGAACTGCATATTAGGAAATTGGGGGAAAAATAAAATTGGTGAATAGGTATTTATGCTTGTACCAAAGATTGTTTCATATATAGATAGTTCTAATAGAAATGAATTTTTGTATCCCAATGTGACTGGAAAGGATATAAATAAGCAGCTGGCAATGCTGCCCAAGGGCAGTTCAGATTAATTTCACAGTTGGGCTACCATCTTCCTGAACCTTTAGTGGTTATTGTTACCCTGCTTCAAATGGATAACATTGGAGGAATACAACTTGGGATGCAGTTTAAAATGCAAGTAAATAGAATTTTGACTACCAATCTGAAAGCAATGTAATTTTTATCAAGAAACATGGAAGTTTATTTTTAAGTGCAAAAATGGTGGACTCCTGTGTTTTGAACTGACTTCCCGACTCGTAAGGCCTCTGAGAAGACACTATGATTATTCCTGCACCTCCTGGAGTTTAAAGTTTGTTCAGCAGGAAAAATTAGTTACCCAAGTATTATTAAAAGCCTAGTGTTTTCTGATCATGACCCCAGTTATGTCTGTTTGTTTCCACAGATTGCCACAGACTGCAAAATTTAAATTTTAATACATCTACTGGTAGTGCACAAGAATAAAAGCATTCATCTCAGCCTTCTCAGCTGTATTAGTGCTCCTGGCCTAGCAGGAGCGAAAAGAAGTGCTGATATTTTAATCACTCAGGCCAGCATATTTAAGTAAGATGCTAGTTTAATATAGTTACTCTCCAGTACTGTGTTTCAGTTACTTTTTGGTAATTAAAACCCCAAGGTGAAGAAGCCTCTTCAGTATTTACATTATTGTCTCCTGTTTCAAGTAGACATAATATTAAACATTACTATTCTGGAACTGGCATAGAATGCACAGTACTTGCTTTTCACTGATCCAGCTACTAATTTGTGCATATGTAGATTGGTTCTGAGCCACATCCGAAACCTTTTTTTTGTTTATTTTCCTACCTATAAAACAGGAACAAAGATAACTCTTCTTGATGCATGGATATCTGTGAGTGACGAGTTCTAAGCAAGATCCAAATGTGAACTGAAGAACTAGTTGCTTCACAGGAACAAAGGATAATTAAAATTTGAATTCTGGCTAAAATATCATATTCACTTAATTAAGTGAACATAATTAAGTGAACTTTAACTGGGATTTATGTAAGACTCAACCTAATCTGCTTAGGTGAAACACCTGTTCTTCTGCTGTATTGGACTTGGATGCTTTTTCTCTGAAATTTCACCAACCCTGCATTCTGTTGCTAACAACAACTTAATTTATCACCTTACATATTCATTACACACACCTGGAAAAGTGACTGTAAATCCATATGCAGAAATGATTGAACTTCAAGATGAGCATTTTCAGACATCTCAGCAATCCTTACTGTCATGCGTGTCTTCATAATCTGTGCTTGCTCTGCATGTTTTTCAGCCCAAATGCTGATCCTTGAAGACAGGGTAGAAACAGATACATAAGTTTGAGAAACCTAACCTTACTCTATTGAAATTGTAAGCTTGTTTGTTGGGTTTTTTTTTTTTTAATTTTGGGGCTTTAAATTTTTTTATTTATTTATTTTTAAGAAATGTTTGGGCAGCTGTTACTGTATTCAGTCTGCTCCAGTAAGAGTGCAGTCTTTTAATACATGGCTGCGTGGAGGGTGTCACCGCCATAAATATGGTTTCTTTGATAATGGCATGACCTTTACAACACCAGGGTTGCTGACACCAAACAGGAGACACTTTTCTCAAAGAGTGAAGAGGGTCCTTGCAGAGGAGATAGCAGGGCTGGTTGACCGGGCTTTAAACGGGCCATGAAGGGGGAGGGGGACAATGTAGTCAGACCTCCATGTGGTAAGGTGTGGGAAGACAGATCAGTGTGGGAGCAATGGGGGTTTGGTGATGGTTCTCAACCTGCTGCCCTGAAGCATCCTGGGGACAGATCAGTGCATCAAGGGTTCTGCAGAGATGGGCCATATCCAATTCAGGTTTTATCCGCCAAGAGGGAAACATCAAGTGGTAATTCACGTGGTAGTAATGGCATGAGGGATAGAGATAAGCTAGTAGATAAAGATGTGTCTGAGCGTAGACAAGTCAAAATACTGACTGAGGAAAGCATGCTCAAAGAACAGGATAAAATCAGTGAGTGAGTCAGCACCAATAGAGGCACAACTGAAATACCTCTACACTAATGCAAGGAGCATGGGGAACAAC
>VWZI01014522.1:353578-375058 GCA_013396835.1 Psilopogon haemacephalus
GAAAGCCTACAGGGACTGGAAGAAAGGACAGGTAACCTGGGACCAATACAAAGACATTGTTCATGCAAGCAGAGATCAGGTTAGGAAAGCTAAAGCACAGCTGGAGTTGAATCTGGCTAGGGACATAAAGGGGAACAAGAATTTCTTCAGGTATATCATCAGTGAGAAAAGGAGGACTAGGGAGAACGTGGGACCCCTTCAGAAGGGAAATGGAGAGCTGGCGACAGGGGACATGGATAAGGCTGAGGTGCTCAATGACTTCTTTGCCTCAGTCTTCAGCAGCAAGTGCTCCAGCCACAATGTCCAAATACCAGAGGGCAAAAGTAAGGGCTGGGGGAGTGAAGACCTTCCCACTGTAATTGAAGATCATGTTCGTGAGCACCTAAGGAACTTGAACGTGCACAAGTCCATGGGGCCTGATGAGATCCACCCACAGGTCCTGAGGGAACTGGCAAATGAAGTTGCCAAATCACTGTCCATTGTATTTGAAAGGTCATGCAGACTGGTGAAGTTCCTGCTGACAGAAAAAGAGCAAACATAACTCCCATCTTCAAGAAGGGAAAAAAGGACGACCCTGGGAGCTACAGACCAGTCAGCCTGACCTCTGTGCCTGGCAAGATCATGGAGCAGATCTTTCTGAAGGCTCTGCTGCGGCAGATGGAAAACAAAGCAGAGGTGTCTGATGCCAACCAGCATGGCCTCACTAAGGGCAAATAAGTGAGTGCTGTGCTATGACTGGAGTACTGTGTGGAGTTCTGGAGCCCCCAGCACAAGAAGGACATGGAACTGCTGGAGAGAGTCCAGAGAAGGGCCACAAAAATGATCAGAGGGCTGGAGCACCTCTGCTATGAGGACAGGCTGAGGGAGTTGGGATTTTTCAGCCTGGAGAAGAGAAGGCTTCGAGGAGACCTTATAGCAACCTTCCAGTATCTGAAGGGAGCCTACAGGAAGGCTGGGGAGGGACTATTCACAAAGTCTTATAATGACAGGATGAGGGGGAATAGGCTCAAACTGGCAGAGGGGAGATTTAAACAGGATGTTAGGAGGAGGTTCTTCACAGTGAGGGTGGCAAGACACTGGAACGGGTTGCCCAGGGAGGTTGTGGCTGCTCCCTCCCTGGAGGGGTTCAAGGCCAGGCTGGATGAGGTCTTGAGCATCCTGATCTAGTGGGAGGTGTCCCTGCCTATGGCGGGGGGTTGGAACAGCATGATCTTTGAGGTCTCTTCCAACCTAAACCATTCTATGATTCTATGATTTACTGTTGTCAAAGATTGCAAGAAAAATACTGCCTGGAATGTCACAAGCACAGCAGAGCACATACAAAGCAAATCACCTTACCCAAAACCTGAACTTTTGAATTTTATTTGTGCTCATGTTTTGTTGTGCTCATTGGCAAAATGTGCTATTTGTCACATTTTCAGCAATGCCAGGTGAACTGAGTCATGTAAGTATTACACTCTTCAACCTCAGAAAAGTCAGTATTCATGAGTCAGCCACTGTCATAGGAAGGAATTTAACTAGATTTGCATTTATTACTGTTCTGAAGATGCAGAAACAGTCTGCTGTTTTCATTGCAAAGAGACTGTCTCCAGCATGCTCATAATCTGTGCAAACAGGCTTTTTGAGAAGTTGGTTACTAGCCACATTAAAATGTTTGCTTTGAGAGTTCTAGTAGCTTTTATCCTGCAATTTAAATACAATTTATGATCACCTGCTTATAAGCAGAGACAAGGTGCACAGTAATAAGAAATAACTTTTTGTCCAGTAACACTGTGATCATATGTTCTCAGTTTAATGCTTTTACTTTCTGTCTATATTGCACTTTATAAATTAGTCACATTATAAGCTGAAAAGCACATACAGATTTATTCTTTATGCTGGTAGAAATACAGCCACAGCATATCTAGACAGAGCCACCATGTCATTAGACCAGACACCAATAAAATTAGTTGCAGAATAGGTTCCATGATTGAGCTGAGCACTCTTTAATTATGCTGACTGGCATTATTGGCCTAGATTTACATAAAACATATACAGATGTTTTGTAGGCATACTTCCTGCAGAAGTTTGTTTCCATCTCTTACTACAAAGATCTTTATAACTTTCAAATCTACTTGCACATGAAAACCTTTCATCCAGGCTTTCATCATGTGCCTTGAAGGAGACAGCTGTGTATTGTCTTGCTTCTGGAACCTTGTTGCTGGTATTTTCTGTTCTGACAACAGTGGCTCCCTTCAGGTACACATTAAATACACATTAACAACTAGCTGTTTATTATGCTAACAATATTCCATGTTTGTTAAGCGTTTATGTGGCAGCATACCAAGCTTCGGCAGCTGTTCCTTATCAATAACTTCATAAACCATTAAGTCTTTTTGCAACTAGAGGAGTTGAAGCACCTCAATTTTTAGAAGCCGTACTTGGTATTTTCTCCTTTAAAGCTTATGGTACTATTGTTGTAATTTGTTATACCTGGTGTGTACTGGGTAAAAAAAGTGGGAGTTCAGGGGGGAAAAAAATTAGCTTCCTACTCTGTGGTGGTTTCTCAGAGTCCTCAGTTGTATGAGGCTATGTAGTGATTTTCATGGAATGACAGGAACTGTGGTAGTTCCAGTTCTTGAAAGTCTGTGACTGTGAGAGGCAGAAGTAGAACGATTGCGCCCTTGTTTATTACACCTCCTTCATATGCCAGCAGACCCCAAACTCTAGCAGGGTTTGTCTTGAGCTTTCCGGTACGTTGGGTTGTGGGTGCACTTTTGCAAGTGGATCTGTGTGGGATGTCCATGGCTGGCTGCCTACCTACCCAGCAGCTCTGACTTTCTGCTGCAACAAGCGGAGGAAGACAACAGGATTAATAACTTCTTGTGTCAAGATAAACTTCCTCCTGCTGTTTCTCGCTTTCCCCCCTCCCCTTATTTCAGACTGCTGAGTGTCATTTTGCTCTTGCCAGCATGGTGGAGGGGCTGGACTGTGCCCTGTGGAGCAGCTGCTGCAACCTGCACATCCTCTGCAGCGCCTCCTGCTGCTGCCTCTGCTGTGCCTTGCAGGGCGCCATTTTGTGAGGCCTCACGTAACTGTCGCTGGAGCATATGGGGAAACTACTGAAGAATATGAAAATATGTAAGTAACTTGGGGAGGGCAAAAGAGCCCAGGAAGATCACTAAAGGTGTTAGCAGTGCCTGATCCTGGATAAGGTTCTGGGAAGAAGATTTTGCTTGTGGGATGGACACATGAGGAGAGACAAGTGCTACTGGAGAAGAACCAGACAAAATGGCCAGCTTCAAAAGACAGGCAGGGGATGAGGAAAATCCACCTCTTACTAGATGTTGCTGATGGCTGTTGCTGAGGGCATGTGGGATAGGGTGCCATGCTCCTCTAAGAGGCAGATGACTGAGACCAGTTTGTGGAGAAGTAAGGGACTGATGGAGTGCTTAAGGACCCAGGAGCTTCCTGAAATGAATGCTTTCTGAGAAGGCTGAGATGGCTTCTCTGTCTATGAGAAAGAACGGCCCAAGGACCATGTCATGTGGGGCATCCTGGCAGGAGTTTCAGATTGGAAGACCACCTACCAACACCTATAAAAGCTTTCTTAAGCGTAGTCTGAGGATACAACCATGTATGTGATATAGACAGAAAACCAATCCACAGCCTTTCTGTCATCACCTGAGCGCTACAATCTAAACAGTGAGTTTTTCTATATTTACTTTGCCCTAGCACCGTGCCTACTAAATAGGGGAGTGTGTGACTTGCCTGTCTGTCTGTGCCAGCTTTTTTGTTCTCCTTTTTTTTTTTTTAACTTTCCATTTTTTCTTTTGAAGCAAGCAAGCAAACAGATTTTTTTTTTTCTGTAACTATCAAAGGCAGAAAGAATACTTCACTTGGTTTTACATGCCCTAACAAGGCTTTACTTTGTTACAGTCAGCCAACAGATGTGAGAAAAAGAAAATTAGGGTGGGTTGTTTTTTTTTTTTTTTAATTTTAATTCTTTTGAGGTATTTAAAATTGTGATCCTAGGAAATATTTCCTGCAAACGTCTCTCCCTGTATTGCTGAAGTGTATGTAGTTCTGTAATCAACTTCCATACTTTGTGTTTGGTGCAGATACCTTCACTGCTCTTGGACTGTCCTGTCATGATGATTTATTTATAAACATTAATTTCTCCATGAATGTTGTTTTTTCAGTATTTCACACAGATACTGAGGTGGTTGGTCTGGCCACTCAAATGTGCTAATGTTGCTCAGCTGGGAACATTTCTAATTGAAAGTTGCCGTCTGCTGATTAATTAGCAAATACCTGAGAGATTAGATGATGTCCCTGCTGTATCTTACCTCTGAAATAAACTGGTTTATATGTGCTGGTAATTAGAAGAATAGAATGCAAAATGCTAGGGAAGGGGAATAATTAATCCCTGCATTTGACTAATCCAGTCCTTTTTTGTTGTTGTTGGAGTTTTCTTTGTTTGTTGGGGTTTTTCTGTTGTTGTTGTTGGTATGGCACATGCTTTTGCAAATAAAGTGTTCACCTCCAAGGCAAGGCAGCAGGGAAATTTGTTGAGATTTTTTTAATAATGAAAATTGCTGTGCAAAATCTTTCTTTGAATACTAAAATATTGTAGGGTCAAAAAAAAAAAAAAAGATAAAGTCTGTGCACTTCCTGTCTTTGTGAATGCAGAGTCTTTTCAAGGACTTCTTTGTAACAAAATGGAATAGTATTCTGGGAAGAGTGTATGTGTCTTGGTTTTAGGTGTTAAGAATGCCCATTGCATCTGTTTAACCAAAATGGCTGCTAAAGGAAAAATCTTATTCCTGAAAATGCATGTGAAACAGCAGATGTCACTCCAGTCTTTATGTGGACCAGAGAAGAATTTGCTCCTCTAAAAAAGTAACTCCTGCATGCAATTACTGCTTATGTTTAATATAGTGTGTTTTAAGGAATAGGTTTTGATGCAGTACAGAATTTCTGAGATTAGCTATGGATTGCTGCTTAACATACTAGAAAAACAATCTTTCTGGACATCTTCATTTGGATCTCTTTATGTTGGCACAGAGTGGAACCTATTTATTAATAGATGTAGGTAATGAATAGCTTTCTCTAATGCATGGCTTATATTTGAGACTGTGGGCTTATTTATCAACTGATAAAAATATACACTTGCATGGCTGAATTGTTCTAAGCAATTGTGTTAAGGTTACATCATGGTTCTTAAGTTCAGGATGACATTAACATTTTAAGCAAACTACAGCAAGTCGAGCAGTTCTCTTCAGTGTTCATAGCTTGGTCATAATTGCAGAATTCATGAAAAAAACATTTGAATAGTAATATAGAATGCAGTCACTTTCTTTTAAGTAGTGCTGGTTTAAATATACACAAGTTGTAGGACTTTGTGTATGACATGCTGCAAAATATAGGCAAAAAATCTCATGGTAAGGTGGCAAAATTAGTTTTGTGCCTCACAAGGAGTATCGTAAGTATTCGCAATCTCATAGGAGGTGCTATGAGTGATCAGTGCAATCTTGAAAATGTACTTTTCGATGTGTAGATGGTCTGGTTGGTTTTTCATGCTGGTGAGGATCTAAAGCCCACCTCGCTATTTACTCTAAAGATCCTAGAGTAGAAAGCAAGATATTTCTTCCTTATAGATTGTTTTTAGTTGCTTAAAACTCTTACTTAGGGGCATAAAGTCGCTCAGGACTGCATCTGTCTGAATCCGGTGCCTGTAGAAGAAAGAAGATGGAGTTGTTCCTCCATTGGGTTGAGAAATGAAAAAAATATTTTTACAATATCAAATTGTGCTTTACAGGAAAAGAACTGTGATGTTTTGGTTCTGAACTAAAATAACGGTATAACCCTATATTGTCCTGCTTTAAGAAAATTAGACTCATTGAACCTATGTTGCTACAGAAGACAAAAGCTTAGGACTTGTAAATATCTTTGGCACTGCATAAAAGTGTCCAATGCCTATTTACCTGTAAGTTTAATCCTCAATTAAGAGTTTCTCTCCTGAGACCTAGATCTTAGTAATGTTTAAATTCTGCTGTTTTAAAAGCTTTAATGGAACATACAGATTCTAGTCAAATAAAGTGCACAATTTGAGTTGTGTTAATAGGTCTTGGTATTTTAAATAACTCTTTTTTTTTTCTCCTACCTTCAAATTCTAAATTTTCATTTTAACCTTGTGATATTTTGAGAGGGATGAGAAAGTGAGTTTTCCCTTCTTGATTTTTACCTTTTTAAAAATTTGCTCTTTTTAAATCCACAACATCATTAAGTGATTGAAAAGACCTGAAATTAAAATCTTAAAAACAGTTATAAGAAAATTACTTTGAGGCATTACATGTGATTTTCTGGTGTGCTGGAAAAAATATCTGAGAGGGTTCTTCACGTGATGGGTTCGAAGACTGTCATAGGTCTGGTTATTGTCAGAATATGGCAGGCTGTGCTCTCTCTGTAGGCCTTAAAGGAGAAGCTGGAGACTGAAAAGTGACTCTTCCATAAAGAGTCACAGCTCCAGCCAGATGGTAGGTGCATGAACTGCCATGTTCTCAGGGTTTGCACAAATACTTAATGGTTTATTTTGGCCTTAAAGTAGTTGCCAAGAGGATGTTGTCATAGTGTGTTCAGCTTATTTTACAAGAGCTGGAGCTGATGAGATTCTAGCCTTTTAAGAACATGGAGTGTTTATTATTACATAGACTGTCTGATGAGTTAACCTTTTTCTTTCCCTTCTTAAAATGGAGGGATTACAGTGACTTGTAAAAAAACCCAAAATCTCATTTCTGCACTACCCTCTCCCCTCCAGTTTTTAAAAAGGGAAATATCCTAAATTTTTGCCAGATCTTAAGAATGTCAAGGAGACTTTTGTTTCCTCTGTCCTAAAAGTGTGGAAAATAATTTTTCTACCTCTATGTTGAGAATTTGTTCTGTTCTTTTATACAGTTTGAGTATAGGAGGCACAAAACAAAGTACAGACCAAAAAGATGCTCCCTGATCTCAAAGGATGTGACTGATGATGAGGCAAAGTAAGCACACTCTGAGAGGAGTTACAATTATCTTTATTTCCTGCAGTGGCCTTTAAGTGCTGAGGGAAGAACAGAAAGAACTCTCCTGGACTGCTGTTTTAGCTTCTGGTGATTAGCAATTTAAGGACTCCCTGGGTCAGGCCACATCTGGATCATCAATTTTAACAGGCACTGTTAGACTGTTTCTCAGTTATACCTCAGTTTGGGCTTCTTTAGGTATGTCCACATAACGAACAACTATTTTAAAATTTGGCTTAACAGAAAGCAAGGGGTCAAAGCAAGGAAGTGCTTAACTGAAATTTCAGTCCCCAAAGAACTATGTCTTGGTCTGGTTATTGCTTGGACTAGTCCTGACTAACACCAGTACCTAAAAGCCACAGCGAAATGTCTGGAATGACAGAATGAGATACAAAAGTGTTAGCAAAGACCATCATGCTTTAGTGAGAGATTTTAAGGCTTTGCCTTGGTGATAAGACTCGAAAGATAATAGAAGACACTTTCCTCCAATTTGGGGACAGGAGGTATGAATTTAAGATCCAAACCGATTTATTTGATTCCTGATGCATAAATGATTGCATTGCTTTGAGTCAACTAAGTTGTTATAGGGATTCAAAACACAGAATAAAACCCACAACTGCAATGCACAGTGTAGGCTGGACAAACCACCCATAATGGACCACTGTTCTTTGCAGCAGCAGCACCCTTGATTTATTCACAGTACAAGTGCTAGTACACACTTGAGAACACAAAATGGATGTAATGGATTTTTTGAACATACACTGGGGACTTTGCTTTGGACCTATTTCTTGTTGTGATAATAAATACAGTAAAATAAGCCCTATTTGCCCTTTAAAACAAGGGTAAAGTTAGGAGAGGCCTTCTTCTACCAAGGGCATTCACTTGGGAATTTAGTTAAAAGCCTTGTGCTGTGACATCATTCCAGTCCATGGCAGTGTCCTAACTGCCAGGCTGAGTCTTCTGAAAGGGAAAATAATCCATGAATATTTTGTGGTTTTACTTTTAAAAAGCAAGCAAAAATACTTTTTCAGTTGGAACTGGCTGCTTATAAAATAAAGGTCAGAGTCAGGCTTACTTACTTCCTTTGGTAATCCTTACAACAGAGCAAGTACAGGAAGATATGGACACATTTATGATGCTGTAGGTCACACCTTTGGTGAGAGGAGGTGGTGTTTGATCTTTTGTCTCATGAGTCCTAAACTCATGTCTTAAGAGGACCTGACATTTTCTGCTTTACCTCCATGTCCTTATAAATTAAAGAGTGAATGTTCATTTGATGGGGGGAGAAGGAAGGAATTTGGAGTAGTCTAGGACAGGGGGTTGTTTGTTTGAATTTTTTGTTGTTATAATTTTTTTTTTCTTCTAATTGCTAGGAAAACTATAAAAGAGAGGAAATCTGTGCCATTTGTTGAATTTTTGTCTGGAGTAACTATGCAAAGCAAAGATCTGCTGCTCTGCTTTTGCATCTTCCCTCCACAATTTGTATACTTTAACACTTTTATCAGCTGCAGATGGGCACTAAATGAGGGACAAAGAAAGTGGCAGGTATTCAATCCAGTCAAATGCAATCTAATTTTAGAAAATAAATAAATTTGGTTGTGATGGTAAGACAAAGTCACCAGTTACTCTGATTTACTGCAATATTGTCTTGGGAGGGTAGTCAGGCTGCTGCAGTAAGGCAGGCACCTTGCTCCTAGTCTTTTGGTTTCATTTGCACAAAATGCTTGTAAAATTTGGAATAGTGATAAAGTTTGGTTGCAAATGTACATTTTCTGTTTCCCTTGGAACTGAACATTTCTATGTTCTTGAAAAAGGGAACCAGAGCAGATAGCAATAGGGGAAAGTGTAAACTCAATTTTAAGTGGACAGTAATGTGCTCTAATGATCTGCACTGAGCCGTTAGCTATCTGAGTGATATGCTGTGTTCTAACAAAGAGCTAGCCTGGCTCAACAAAGGAGCTGAAACTGAAAGTTTTTTTCACATTGGAAGTGTTTATTTGGATCTATATTTATAAGCACTTTCTTTAATAAATGCTGCTGTTTAGGAGGTAGTGTTATGCCATGTGTTCCAACACATCTAATATCAAACAAGTCCTGATGGCTGAAAAGCATTTTATGAAACATCTAGCTTTCTTTTTTTTTTTTCTTTTAAGTAGATAAAAACAATATGTGAAGTCCTGCACAGTGTATCCAGATGCTGCTCTTCTCCCAAGCTCTGTCTGTAAAAATGTTATTCTTTTGTGGTTTTGAAAGCAGAAAAACTAGAGATCTGGGTTGGTTTGAATTTTCTACCACTGTGTCCGAGATGAGGAGAAATAGCTCTTTCCATAATGACTGGGTAGAGCATGAATGCTCTGTTTTTTTTCACATGATCAAGCTAAAGTAATATTTTGGGGTGCCAGGCACTAATTCAGTTTGTACAGTAAATTTTATATTAAAATTACTGCCTAATGGGTTAAACTTTTCTTTTCAAATGCAAAATATAAAGTAACTTCCACCAAACATATTATTTTCCCCTCCATATCTGACCATGATTCTGTCTCAGGATTTCTATTTTTAAGACAAATTTTTTAACTCACTTTCCTCGTGCAAGCTTGAAAATGTTCTGATACAATTATTTTCTTTTCAAATGTATTTGCTAGGAGCACCTATTGTTCTGTCCTAATTTTGGTGGTGGTGAAGTATGTGGGGAAATACTTTCACAAGGGATCTCCAGCAGTAAAAAGCCAGGGTGTGTACCTGGGGAAATTGAGAAACTGACTTCTTTAATGCTTGCCTCTTGGTGTTTGAATTGTACAGACAGGAGCGTCATGAGGTTCAGAAGACTGAGTTATGTGAGTGTCCAGTGCTCCTGTCATGTGAAGGATAATCATAGCCTTGCAGTAGTGTCATATAACATATCTCACCTATGTGGCATGACCATGGCTCAAGCAAATCTCCTCCCTGTAACCCAGCATTTGTTCTCTCTTTTAAAGTAGGTCTTTCTGTACTAGAGAACATATAGGGTCACTTCAATACAGGCTCGTTACTGCGGTTCAGTGCTTAAATTTGCATATTTATTACAAACAAAATCGTCGTGAGCTATACGCCCTGTTAAGACATCTTGTGTAATCTTGACCTCATGTATTTCAGAATTAAAGTGACTATGACTTCATAGTCAGCTTTCATAGCCAAAGGGTCCTGATCTGTAAAAGGTGCCAAGCATTAACTTCTCAAATGGCAATGTTGAGATTTTTGCAGTAGTCACACGCTGATTCATAGCAAAAAATCACAAGTCATATCTGACCGTTGTCATCCTGTGATAGGTTTGTGGCTTTCTAACTGCTTCACACCTACTCACAACTCCTTGTTGCTGTGAGTCAACAGTAGGAGTGACTCTGCATTTCTGTGATTGGCCTACAGCTGTGCTATTTGTTATATTTTTATCAATTCATGTCTAGGCAGACCTCTTTTATATATATTTTGATTACTTGCTATGAATCAAAGGAAAAGAATGAGCTAGTGAAGGTCTGCACAGGCCAAGTGCTTGTTCTGAGCTTACTATGAATGTAGGATGTTGGTGGTTAAGTGGTCAGTGGGCCCCCTAGGTACTCTGCCTGCTGCAGGCTGTCTCTGATGATCTCTTATAGTTAGCTGTACCAGAATACAGATAGTTTCCCCTGAAAAATAGTCAATCTGCTCTCCAATTTCTTGCATGTCTTCTCTGTATGCACTTCTTATTTTCCAGCTATCCCTAGCTATCTTCTCTCTGAAGCTTATTTGGTGGTTGGGTGATATTACCTGAACATGTCATTTCACCAGCTTGGTTAATTTGATATGGGAATCTTAAGGGCAGAATTGACAGAGGTAAAATATTCAATCAGCTCTCAGAATTCAATGCTATAGTGTATAATCTGCTTGCAAAAAGAGAACATTCTGGGCAATACTATGTATTTCTGTTACTGAAGTAATCTTGTAATGAAAATATGGGTGTTTTGCAAAAAGGAGAAAAACCAAGACAAAATCCAAAGTCCTTTTTGTTATTGTTTTAATAGCACAGAGCAAACTGAGTGCTTATCATGAAATACAGATAAGATTAAGGTAATCATTAACTAGACTAGTTTCCCTGCAGGAACTTGATTGAATCTCTTTCAGCCTATTGTTTTGTGATTTTTTGTTTCCTTTTCAGTGTGTTCTAGATTTAAAAACAATAAAATGATACTTGATTACCCAAGGGTTTGATGAAAAGAGGATTACTGGAGAGTGTTTAAGGGAAAAAGAACTGGTGTTCTGTAATTTAAGAGTTTAGACACTTGAAAGGTTGCTCAGTGAGTATTGTGTGGCTGCCTTAAGTTATTACATAGCAAATACAAGGACTTTTTATTTTTTTTTTAAACACAAAAGATGTATCATAGGTATAGCTAAAGATATATTTAAATATACAATATCTTTAGATATCCATATGGTGACAAAAGATATGGATAAGGCTGAGGTGCTCAATGACTTCTTTGAGGTACTCAAAGACTTCAGCAGCAAGGGCTCCAACCACAGTGTCCAAATTCCAGAGGGCAAAAGTAAGGATGGGGGAAAGGGAGATCTGTCCACTGATCATGTTAATGAGCACCTAAGGAATCTAAACGTGCGCAAGTCCATAGGGCCTGATGAGATCTACCCACGGGTCCTGAGGGAACTGGCAGATGAAGTTGCCAAACCACTGTCCATTACATTTGAAAGGTGATGGCAGACTGGTGAAGTTCCTGCTGACTGGAAAAGGGCAAACATCACACTCATCTTCAAGAAGGGAAAAAAGGATGACCCTGGGAACTACAGACCAGTCAGCCTCACCTCTGTGCCTGGCAAGATCATGGAGCAGATCCTCCTCAAGGCTCTGCTAAGGCAAATGGAAAACAAAGCAGAGGTGATTGGTGGTAAGCAGCATGGCTTCACCAAGGGCAAATCATGTCTAACAAATTTGGCGGCTTTCTATGATGAAGTCACAGCAACAGTGGACAAGGGAAGGGCAACTGATGTCATCTACCTGGACCTGAGTAAGGCCTTTGACTCTGTCCCACATGACATCCCGGTCACCAAACTGGAAAAACACAGACTTGATGGGTGGAGCACTGCTGGATAAGGAATTGGCTGGATGGTCACACGCAGAGAGTGGTGATCAGGGGCACAATGTCCACCTGGAGACAGTGACAAGTGGCGTCCCTCAGGAGTCAGTTCTGGGACCAGTGCTGTTGAACATCTTTGTCAGTGACATGGACAGAGGAATCGAGTGCAGCCTCAGCAAGTTTGCAGATGACACCAAGCTGTGTGGCACAGTCGACTTGCTAGAGGGCAGGGATGGCATCCAGAGGGACCTGGACAGGCTGGAGAGGTGAGCCCAGGCTAACCTCATGAAATTCAACAAGGCCAAGTGTAAGGTCCTGCAACTGGGTCGCTGCAATCCCAAGCACAACTCCAGGCTGGTTGATGAGTGGCTGGAGAGTAGCTCTGAGGAAAAGGACCTGGGGGTCTGGGTTGATGAAAAGCTCAATATGAGCAGGCAGTGTGCAATGCAGCAGGGATAGCAACTATGTGCTGGGCTGCATCAAGAGCAGCGTTGCCAGCAGGGGAAGGGAGGTGATTCTCCCCCTTTACTCTGCTCTCGTCAGACCCCACCTAGAGTACTGTGTGCAGTTCTGGAGCCCCCAACACAAGAAGGACGTGGAACTGTTGGAGTGAGTCCATAGGAGGGCCTTAAGATGATCAGAGAGCTGGAGCACCTCTGCTATGAGGACAGGCTGAAAGAGTTGGGACTTTTCAGCCTGGAGAAGAGAACCTTCGAGGAGACCTTGTAGTAGCCTTCCAGTATCTGAAGGGGGCCTACAGGAGGGCTGGGGAGGGACTGTTCACAAGGTCTTGTAATGACAATTGTTTAGCCGATACTCTGTCCCCCCACCTTTGATATAACCCCAGCTAGGACTCAGAAACAGCTGGAAGTTAATAAATGAAACTTTATATTCACAGCAATGCACAGATACACAAATTGTGACTCTTGATATTTGTCCTGAAGCAGCAGAAATGGTATACCTGCACTTCCTGCAAAAACCTCCATGAGCTTGAAAATATAAATCCGACAGTTTCCAAACAGTTGAAAAGCTGCAGCTGTAAACCTTGTCTTTTGGTTTACATTATTATAAGGGAAGTGGGGGAAACGCATTGGAGGCTGTTTAAAGATGACTAATATTGATTTAAACATGTGGGTTAGATTAGAGTATGTCCTAGAGAACCCAAACGGGGAGGCATGATGAATTTTTCTTCCAGAAATGCCTAAGAAGTCTATTTGCTTTCCCCACTAATGTATTCCCATGGCTCAGATGGTCATGTCTATTAGTTCTGTAGTTACTGTGAGAGGGTTGTTTGCTTTGTGGCTTTGGTTTTTGTTTCTCCCAGCCCTCACATTTTCTGACTTTGCTGTATCCATCCTGGCTTGGGGAATTGAACAAGTAACCCTTCTTCCTTCCTGTGGGCAATGAGTGTAATACTTCTTGGAAATGTGAGACATAGGCACAGCCTATTCTCTACTGTAGTGTCACACAATGAACTCCTAAGACCACTGCCATGTCTGCAGCAAGACGACCAGTTAGAATCATAGAATCAGTCAGCATTGGAAGGGACCACAAGGATCATCTAGTTCCAACCCCCCTGCCATGGGCAGGGACACCCTACCCTTAATTAGGCTGGACAGAGCCTCATCCAGCCTGGCCTTAAACACCTCCAGGGAAATGGCCCCAACCACCTCTCTGGGCAACCCGTTCCAGGCTCTCACCACTCTCATGCTGAAGAACTTCCTCCTCGCATCCAATCTGAATCTCCCCACCTCCAGCTTTGCTCCATTCCCCTTAGTCCTCTCACTCCCTGAGAGCCTAAAAAGTCCCTCCCCAGCTTTTCTGTAGGCCCCCTTCAGATACTGGAAGGCCACAATAAGGCCACCTCAGAGCCTCCTCTTCTCCAGACTGAACAGCCCCAACTCTTTCAGTCTGTCCCCATAGCAGAGGTGCTTCAGCCCTCCAATCATCCTCATGGCCCCTCTCTGGACACGCCCCAGCATGTCCACATCCCTCTTGTAACAGGGGCTCCAAAACTGAATGCAGTACTCCAGGTGGGGTCTCACCAGGGCAGAGTAGAGGGGGAGAATCACTTCCCTCTACCTGCTGGCCACACTTCTGATGTAGCCCAGGATCTGGTTGGCTTTCTGGGCTGCAAGTGCACACTGCTGACTCATGTTCAGCTTCTCATCCACCAGCATCCCCAAGTCCCTCTCCTCAGGGCTACTCTCCAGCCAGTCACTGCCCAGCCTGTATTTGTGCTTGGGATTGCCTCAACCCAGATGCAGGACCTTGAACTTGGTCTTGTTGAACCCCATGAGGTTGGCTTGTGCCCACCTCTTCAGCCTGTCCAGGTCCCTCTGGATGGTATCCCTGCCCTCCAGTGTGTCTGCTGCACCACACAGCTTGGTGTCATCAGCAAACTTGCTGAGGGTGTATTCAATGCCTCTGTCCATGTCGCCCACAAAGACGTTGAACAAGACTGGTCCCAGGACTGATCCCTGAGGGACTCCACTTGTCACTGGTCTCCACTTGGACGTGGAACCATTGACAGCCANCCCTCATCTATTAATGTTGTGACCTGTTCATAGAAGGCCACCAGGTTTGTCAGGCAGGATCTGCCTTTGGTGAAGCCATGCTGATTGGACCCAACCACCTCTTCATTATTCTTCTGTCTCAGTAGTGCCTCCTGGAGGATCTGATCCATGATCTTACGAGGCACAGAGGTGAGACTGACTGGCCTGGAGTTCCCCAGCTCCTCCTTCCTACCCTTTTTGAAAATGGGAGTTATGTTACCCCTTTTCCAGTCAGTGGAGACTTCACCAGAATGTCAGGACTTTTTGAATATAATAGAGAGGGGTTTGGCAACCTCATCTGCCAGTTCTCTCAGTACCCATGCCTGTATCCTGTCGGTTCCCATGAATTTGAACACTTTCAGGTTCTTCAGGTGATCATGAACCTGATCTTCACTTATGATGGGCAGCTCTTCCTTCCAGTCCCTGCCATTATCTTCCATGGCTCCAGGAGTGTGGCTGGAGGCCTTTGCAATGAAGACTGAGGTAAAGAAGCTATTGAGAACCTCAGCCTTTTCTATGTCACTTGTGACCATTTCACCTGTTTCCATTCTGAGGGGGCCCACACCTTCCCTAGTCTTCTTTTTACCGTTAATATACCTGTAGAAATTCTTGGTGTTCCCTTTGACCTCCCTGGCTAGATTCCATTCAAACTGTGCTTTGGCTTTCCTAACCAGATCTCTGGCTGCTTGGGCAGCTTCCTTATATACCCCCATTCTAGCTGTCCTTTCTTCCACCCCTTGTAGAGTCTCTTTTTGTGTGACAGTGTGTCCAGGAGCAATTTGCTCAGCCAGGCAGGCCTTCTGCCATTCTTTCCTGCTTTCCTCTTTGTTGGTGCACGTTGCTCCTGGACACAGAGGAGGTGATCCTTGAATACTGTCCAGCTGTCCTGGGTCCTTCTTCCCTCTAGGGCTTCATCCCATGATACTTTGGCCAGCAGATCACTGAAGCAATCAAAGTCTGCACACCTAAAGTCTAGGGTCGTAAGCTTAGAAAATGTCCTCCTGGTTGCCCTAAGGATTTTAAACTCAACTGTTTCATGGTCACTGCAGCCAAGGCTGTCCCTGAGCCTCACATTGCTCACCAGCCCTTCCCTGTTGGTGAGAACAAGGTCCAGCATAGCACCTTTTTTGTTGGTTCCTCTACCATTTGGAGGAGGAATTTGTTGTCTATGCAATCCAGGAACATCCTGGATTGCTGATGCCTTGCTGTGTTGTCCCTCCAGCAGATGTCAGGATGGTTGAATTCCCCCATGAGGACCAGGGCTTGTGACCTAGAGGCTGCTTGTAGAAAGCAAAACTGCACTGATTTTGGTTTGGTTTGTGTGGGGTTTTTTCCTCTTTTGAGAGAGAAGGTGCTAACTGTCAAAGGCATAAATGGGTCATGAAGCTGCTGCATCTTAAAAATTAAAACATTGGCAGACTTCCATGGCTGCAACATAATGTGCTGAATTTCAGTCAAAATCACCCAAATGTACAGAGGTTGTCAGCAGCTCAGAATGCACAACATAAAATACTGCAGCATACATTTGTAGGCAATGTCCATGCCTTTTGATTCGCTTCTTCATAAATCTCTTCTCAATCAAACTACTTTATATTTTCAGACAAATATCTATATTCTGAACTGAGAAGCATTAATAATACTCTCTGTTTCCTCTGCCACACCCATACAGGGAATGACAATTTCTTGAAAACTATAAAACACATTCTTCTGCAAACATTGAATATGAAAGGCAAAGAAACCTTCAAAAATCAGTGGATTTGAAAGAGTGGAAGAAAACAGCTTATTGTCACAATATCACTTTACCAGACAGATATGGGGACTAACTTGCTCATATTGTTGAGGATTCTTTTTTTTTTTCTCTTTTTATTTTTTTTTCTGTAGTGCTTTTATGTTCTAAAACTACCACAGATATGAGATAGCAATATAGAATAATTGGATTGTTGCTGGTTAACTACTGTTCTGTTGATGCTGGCATTTTTCCCCATGCTAGTTAGCTAGTAGTTAATTTCTACCATGTTACACTCCTGTCCTAGTACAGTGCCAGGTAATATATACAAACATACTACATGTCCAAGGCTGTCTCATCACCTGAGCCTGAATTCTCCATTGGTGTCTGCCTTTAGCATGAAGTGTGGGTGGAACAAAATAAGCATCAAGCCCCATATATTTTAGTTCCTTTATCCACAAGTCTTATAATAATCTTATCTAAAATTTCTAGCATTAGTAGTAAATTGTATAAGGCAGAGGAAGAGATGATGTGTGCCTATGGGTGGCAGTGGCTTCTTGGGCTGCATATCTCATCTACTGTTGAAAAAGGATGAAGAGGTTTGATTCTTCTAAGTGCATTTCCATCTGGAAGATACACATCCTTTTCACAGGGAGGAATCTCTCTCTAGAAGGACTAGAAACATATCAATAAATTCCCCTAAAACCTTGCCACTTATGTCTGAATAACACACAGCAGGTTCTCACCTTTCCTGTTGCTGGATAGCACAGCAGCATCTCAGAAGATGAAGATAGGTGTTTCCTTTCCTTTGACAACGTCATGCACAAATGATACTAATGTATGTTCAGTTCTGTGCCTCAGCTTAAACTCAGTGACAGAACTGAAGGACAAGCTTTAGGAGAACTTGTGGCTGTGATTTGACAAGTTCATTTATGAGGTTCCTCAGGAATGGAAATCTTGACAGTGGTCAGCAACTGATCTCTGGGACTGGTCCATCTACCAGAACTACAAACAAAAGGGAAAGGCTCTTCTCTGAATGCTGAAATCACACACATTTAGTTACCACACAGAGCATCTGTCTGCCTTTGACATTTTATCTGATCACTGCAGACAAATTATTCATCATATATTTTTACATTAGTTAGCACTTTCTTGTGTGAAGTTTGACTGTGGTAAGAAATGTGTGATAACACTGAACTGTTGGGTCATATTCTCCAAATACTAGCATTTTCTTGTGTAATACCTAAAGGGGATGCTAATCACATTTCAGTATAAATTAATCTCAGTTATGTTTGTTTTGAAAACATTAGCTGTCTTGTCTTTTGTTCTTCTCAGTGGTTAATTTTCCCATATTTATCCTAGTCGTTTAATTGGCAGCTGGGTTAATTTAAATTGATAGAAGTCCCAACTCTGAAGGGAAGTATGTTATCAAAATGCATAGAATAATCTTATTAGGTGAAAGTATTTTTGTTTAAATGGAAAATGATTAGGCTATCTTCAGCATCTTTTCAAGAGTCGATATAGCTAATTGCTGTTCCTTCCCTGGAGGCTCATGTGGCATTTCCTGAGTCAGGTAACTGTGAACAGAGAGGTAAAAGAAAATGGTTTCTCCTAATTGTAAGTGCTGAACACTCTATTGCTTCGCATGCTGAAATCACCGTATTGTGTTGTTTTCAAATATCACTGGAATAAGCAGTATGAAACAGTGCATGTTGGGAAGTATATGAAATCCTCTTTTTATCCTCTCCCTAACTGAATCCACTCTGTTTTATTTCTGGCTGTGCCTGCAGCTGAAGTCATGTGGTAGTACATCTGCTTTACACCAACAGGACCATTTTATGTAATTCTTTATGTGCAACACAATGTCAGCTGCTAATCTGAGCTAATCCAGCACTTTCCTGAAGAGCTGCATTAACAAATGTTACTTCGGCATCTTCAGCTCAACTCCTAAAGGCTAGAGGTCCACTGGAGAGCATGTGATGCACAGAACTTGGAGGAGGTCAGGCCAGGGTGTGCAGAGCCATCAGTCTCTGTTCATCTCTGATGACCACAGCCCTCCAGGGCAAGGCTGCAGTAGAATGTTATAGGCTGTGCTGCTGGACTTGGTCCCCAGCCCTCCGCCTGCAGAGGTGACAGCAGCACAAGTAGGTGTGGTGCCTGGGAGAGCCAGCACTGAAAGCAAAGAGCTGATGTGCCAAGACAGTGACTTCTGCATCAGTGGTTTCTAAAACAAATCCTGATGAGTGCATATCTGGGGACATACAGATTGTGGTGTGTGTCCTTACATCTCTGCATGGCCAGATGCAATCTTTCCCTGAGGCGAGCAAGGGGTGGCAGTAATTTGTGCAAATTGAAAGAGTGTAGTTTGGGGAGGAGTGTGAAGGTTGTGAGGATTTTTGTTTGCTTTTTGGCTTTTTCCATACCTTAGCTGTTAGGAGACTCCTGCTAGCATTTGGGGAAAGGAAGCTCTCCTACATGGCAGTAAACACCTGAACATATGCTCTATGAGTGGAGCCAGTGAAATCTGTGAGTTCAAGCTGTACTCCCACAGAAACCATGTAATTTCAGGCTACTGCTTCACAGCCCTATCTTACTGTTATGAATCTTAGCATCTCTGAAAATTACAGGCTTTAAGCTGTTTTATTTCATAATTTATACCAACAAATTTTTCTTTTCTACTTATGTATTTTTATGGCCCTACTTTCCTGAGGTAGACTCTGTATTTTGGCCCTGGCTGGAAATTTGGAAGAAAAAAGAAATAAAAGGAGGGGGAGGGATAAAAAAAGAAAAAGTGGAGCTTATTATTTAAATTTTTCCCTTTTTGGCAAATATAGATGTTTAGGTCTGCCTTTTTTCCTGAAACTGTTCTCAGGACTCTTCCCAGAGTCAAGAGAACACAGCCTGGCATAAAGCTATGCCATAGATATGGACGTGCAGAAGAAATCACTACCCTGCACTACCTGTTATCAAGAGCAACTCCAGGTCAAGTTGGTGCATTTTGAAGATAATTTGGTGCACAGCCATAGGGGTCTCCTGAAAGAGTCTTCTGTCCTGGCAGCCAAGTCCTGTGGACAAAGACTAGATAGAGTATCCCTAAGTGTTTTTGCGGTGCTATCCTTAGATCTATGTTGTGATATGCCATAGTATGTGGGAAATAACTTTAAATATCATTAGGCAGACAGCATGTGCTTTATGTAATGATTAACTGCTTGTACAGCCATACTGATTTTAACGGGGCTGCTTAGTACTGGGAGGAATGTCCTATTCTCTTATGAAGTATTTGTTCAAAAAATAGCAATAACAAACCACCTAAACCACAAGCCGAGAAAGTGTGACTTCATCTTCTCAGTTTTCTCCATGCTGTGCTGGGCAGAAGAGCAGCTAAGACACTTGCAGATGCAAAAATATGCTTCTTGGACTTCTCCCTGTGGGAAACCATTGCTGCACAAAGGAATCATCTAAACAGCTGTTGTTTGCCTTGACAATACATTTTCTTTACTCTGGGCTACAAAAGAACCTTTTTGGCAAAGTTACTCACATCTGTTAAAATCAGATGCTGCAATATTTGTCTCTGCAAGTGTTGGGCGTTTATTGAAAGAGACAGAGGTTATTGGAAAATGGAGGGATATTTTGAAAAGAAAATATTTTTCTGCAAAAAAAATTACTGATTTGAATTTAAAAGGGAAAAAAAAAGTGTAGTTCACCTAGAAACCAACATAAAATTTACAGGAGTGGTGTGGGAAACCACAGTAGTATTTGACCCAGAAATGCTTGCTGTTTGCTTGGTTTTGTTGTGTTTGGGGTTTTAAAATTGTTATTATTTTTACTTTTCACTTAACTGCCACTCTCCTTACCTCCCCAGGCGCAATCTTCCTTGTTCCACATTACTTCCTATTACTTATGATTGAACCCACACTGCACCTGTCAGCAATGAAATTCAGCTCAAACATAAGTATAAGAACAAGTGGTAGCACTTGTAAGTTTTGAAATCACTAGACTTTGTTTCAGACATGTCTAAACAACATGTTAGTGTTTGCTGTTTGTTTTGGTTTGGGGATTTTTTAAACAGAAAAATAAAAGTTCTTAAGGAAACACTTCTTAGGAAAAAAAGGCTCAAAATACTCAGTTTCTTTAGCATGAAAATTTAATTTAATATGGCTAGATATTCAAGTAAATAGAGAGACATTATAGTAAGAAATACCCATGGGTGGGAAAAAATACCAGCAAGAATACTCTGTAAGACTAAGTCAGACTATACCAAACCCAAGAGGTTTGGGGATTTTGTGTTGCCTCTTGTGTTCAACTCTGAATGAAGTCCTGCTAGACACTTCTCACTGAAGGGATGGACAGGGTTTATTGCCTTAGTTATTAATATCTTTTATGCTTATGTGACTTACTGGTATCAAGTTAGTGTCCTTGTGTATCATACAACCACTTACTTGTACATTTCCATCATATTTAATTCTTGTTACTTACATGATACGTTAATTTTGAGTTCTTCCTGAATCAGCAGCTTCATAGAAAGCTGATTGTATCAGAAGGCTGTACAATAAACTGGATCTTTAATTCTAGAGATTTTTTTTCAGGACAGTGACAGTTGTTCATGTATGTTATAGGGCTTGTATGGACTTGAACTTTCTTTGGTTTTCATCCCAAAAAAAGAGGAAGGCAGGTAAGAATGCAAGGAGGCCTGCATGGATGAATGGAGAGCTCCTGGACATGCTTAGACACAAGAAGAAAGCCTACAGAGAGTGGAAGCAAGGACAGGTAACCTGGGACCAATACAAAGACATTGTTCGTGCAACCAGAGATCAGTTCAGGAAAGCTAAAGCACAGCTGGAGTTGAATCTGGCTAGGGACATTCAGGGGAACAAGAAGAATTTCTTCAGGTATATCAGTGAGAAAAGGAGGTTCAGGGAGATTCTGGGACCCCTTCAGAAGGGAAATGGAGAGCTGGCGACAGGGGACATGGATAAGGCTGAGGTGCTCAATGACTTCTTTGCCTCAGTCTTCAGCAGCAAGTGCTCCAGCCACAATGTCCAAATTCCAGAGGGCAAAAGTAAGGA
>VWZI01014522.1:377272-413969 GCA_013396835.1 Psilopogon haemacephalus
AAAAAAAAAAGCTGCCTTCACTCCAACTTCTGCACTGTCAACACATTGCCAGCCAGACTCAGCTAAGATTGTACCTTTATTGGTATAGGTGACTGAAAGAAGATAGCCCTTAACCAATTCAGTTTCTCCCTCTGATCTGTGTCTATTGCTTATTGAGCAGATTTGTTACATACAGTTCCTTTTCTCTAACTATACTTTTGTCTGTCTTGTCTGTTGAGACTGGAAGCTTGGCTGGGGCAGTGACAGGCTTTGTGTGCCTGTACCAAAGGTCTGCTGACCTCACCAGGACTCTTGAGGTGCTGCTGAGACACAAGATCTGTTGGTGCAGAGGATTTTATGTGCAGGGAGAACATCTGGTTGGCACCCAATGCATAATAAGTCAGTCTTTCCTGCAGAAAACTGCTAGTGAGTGAAACTGAATTGAGTAGGATTTTTTTGGTTCTCCTGATTGTCTTTAAACAGAAATATTTTAAAGACGGTCATAAGTAAGTATTTTGAATAAGGTACCAAAATACTTTGGTAGACTTCTCTTGTTCCCTAGGTTGGTTTTCTTGGTTTACTTTTATTGTTGAACATAATCTATTCTGGAGTAATTCCAGAACCCAGTAATATTCAATCCGCAGATTTCCACTTAGTATCAACTGTGCCCCTAGTCTTACTCAGCTGTTTGCTCCCTCAAGTAGCTGCCAGTTTTTACAGTGGTCTCTACTATCAAGTCCTTACTCTTTTCTTCACTTTCTATGTTTTCAAATGAGGGAGCAGAGCACTATTGCAGGTCTGTGGCTTTAATTCTCGCTGTCATCACATCCACTGCAGCAGCTTGTGGGGGTTTTTGTGTCCATTTTCAGCTTTGATTTCTTGTCCTCTACACCTTCCTCTGGCCTCATCCCTTTCACTCTCTCCAGCTGTCTGACTTCCCATTGCTTCTGGGGTGAATTAGGCATTTGAAATCTAATTATACTTTGGTTTTAGGACAAAAAGGCTTTTTATCTTTTCACCTCAAGGCCCAGCAAGAGAGTGAATATGGATTGTCTTCTGAGGATGAGATTGTAAGGATTGCCCCCCAAAAAGCAGTAGTTCATTACATTTTATATTTATGTTTACTTTCACCTCATATTCTAATTTAATCCAAGAAACAGAAATGTGCTTTGAATACTGAAAATGTTTTAAGATAAGTGTTTAAGTCTGAATTTCAGAATGACAGCTGCTGTTTCTTCAAATTAACTTCTCAGCGTGTGTTTTCATGGAGTTTGTAAAATGGACTCTAGAGCCACTTAGGTTTTTTAGGGGCCCTGCAGAACATCAAAAGCAGTTAATAAAATACTGTCATCAGCTGGATTTATTTTTGCTCATACAGTAAAGTCAAGCCAGGTAAGGTTTCTTAATGGTATTTTGCTCATGGTTGCATACTTTTGGTTTTGATACCCAAGAATACCCCCAGTGCAGTGGTATTTATGGATGTGTGTTTTAAGAGTCTAATTATTCCCCCATGAATGAGTAAAAGAACCATTTTATTCCTTTTAATAGAATTTACATGGAAAGCCTACTGTGCTGTAAGTGGAACTTACAGATGCCTGTATTTCAGTTAATACTTAGCAAATTAAATTAGAACTGCCTATAGAAAAGTTTCTGATGTACCAAACAACAAATAAAAAACTCACAACCAAACAAACAAAAAACTCTTTTTAGTTCTAATGAATGAAAACTGGAGGAGGAGTGATTTTGCCAGTGTTAGACAAGATTCTCTAGCTGTCTCTTGGAGAAACACAGCTATCCACTAGTGCTGTGAACAACAGGCATCAAATTTAGCAGACTTGGGGGGGCTTTCAGTTATTGCATTCCTATAAAATACCTATCCAGTGCTCGCAGGTCTACCCTCAGCTTTCCAAATGTCTTTGTATGCATCAACCTATGGTGACAGTTTAGATCCTCTTGGATAGACTACCCAAAAAATTCAGCTGACAGCATACATGCTGTCAAGACTGAGCAGTTTTTTTGCACGTCACTCCAGGTGACACCGCCATGGTGCTCAGCTGTGGAGTGGAAAGAAGGAGGTTGATTGTTTCTTCAGTGCTTCTCCTACAGAAGTCATGGAGGAGAGAGACTGACTGAAACCCCGGGGGTGAAAAATGTGCAGATAAAGGGATGTGAAGCAAGTGAAAGAAGAGGCAGAACTGAAAATAGACTGATTCAGCAGAAGTACAATGGGAGGGGAATAAGCAACTGGGTCGGTGCTGTTGCATGCAGAAGGGAGTGAGGAGAGATCCGAGAAGCTGGGAAGAAGAGGACAGAGGTGCAGGGTCCACTGGAGAAGGAGCAGTATGGAGTGAGCTATGGTCTGGTAGGTGGGGAAAAAAGTTCAAAGCTGGGACTCTGCCTAGAAAGATCCCCTACAGCACTGTTTTAGCCAAGACAATAGCTGAGCCCTAATACTTGAGCTGCTACTTTTCACTTTATGCAAGCAGCTGTGCAGCCCATTGGGCAAAAGAGCATCCCCCTCCATCTGCTCCCCACTGCTTGGCCAAACTCTTTACTGCATTAGGTGCAGTTTTTGCAGGGCCAGCAATGATCTTGGAAAAAATCTCAAATGTGTGAGAGTCAGCATGGTGCCACGTAATGATTTAGTTTTATTTCCTTTCTGCTATCTTGTGTGATGTTGTGGGGGGGTCATTATTGGGTTGGTTTTGTTTTTTTATTTTAGGGGCTATTAAAAAAAATATTAAAAATTAAACACGTTAAAACTGTTTGGTATTTTGCAACACAAGCATAGCCCTCTGAAAACTGTTACAGAGAGGATCCAACATGATTTGGCAAATACTTTGCAAAATAAATCAGCTAGAGTCTGCCTCCTACACCCCCATCAAACCTTTCCAACACTCAGCACTGTTTATCTCCCATGTCTGCATTTCTTATAGCTATTTGCAGGTTTAAAAATACTCTGTTTATGTTCTACTAACTTCCAAACAAACTGTCCTCATCTCTTTGTAAAAAGGCAACAAAATGGCTCAGAAGACAGCAGTCACGTCCTGCACACCTACGCCCACGGGCACACACAGCAGCAGTGCATATGCTTAGGCTGTCTCTAACTCATATAATTTTCCTTATTACTAAGTACTTGTCTCCCCCCTTTCAGTGCATTTAAATAAGATATTTATATGTGCATATATACACACAAGATAAGAAAGAGGGAGGAAAAAACCCAAAAGGAATGTATTTGTCTGCCTCTGGATCCCTCAAATAAGTTATGAGAAATCTCTCTAGATTCAGGTCCAAACAAAAAAATAAAAACCAGTGGAGATTATCAGTTAATTATGTGGTGTACAATATTTTGGAGGATAATTATACTTTAAATCTGAAAATACAGATATCTGTAATAAGTATCACATGGTACAGTCATCTCTCTAAGGTGGTGCTTTACAGTTTGGCATGCAAACTCTGACATATTTTGTTCTTCAGAAATGAAGGATGCATTGTATTTCATCCATGTAAGCTAATAAAATTTAAAATTCTTTTAAAAACCCAACAAAACAACCTAAACTCATCATGGAAAATTCCATTCAACCCGTGACATAATTACCAGTTTCTCTTATACACAGAAAACCCACCAAATCTTCAAGAAATATTAATTCCAGCCTGTTTAGGATCAGGTTGGATGAGGCTTTGTGCAACCTGGTTTAGTAGGAGGTCTCCCTGGCCATGGTGAGGGACTAGAACTAGATGATCTTTAAGATTCCTTCCATCTCAAGCCATTCTATGATAATTTCTCCCTCTGTACCTCCACATCACATTGATCTCCTTTTCATAAAATGTGCTCTACCAAACCAGCAAGTGCTGCGTATCATCCAGAGTTTCTATTTATAAGTTTGCCAATCTGCAAAACCATAACAATGTCTTTTAAGTTTAGAATTTGTGTGTTTATGCTAAGGTTAATAGTCATTAGCATCTTAAAAGTTTTAAGGTTTCTTTGTGATAAGCCACAGAGATTTCTTACTTAGTTTTTTCAGTTTTCTCTCCTAATTTTCTCACTGCTTAAATCATACAAGGTATTATAATGAAGATTTTTTTTTAAATGTTTATTTTGCTTGAGATACTACACTGTTTATGAATTTTGTTCTGTTGAGGAATAACATTAAAATATCTTTCCTTGGGATTATCTTGAAATGCCAATTTCCAGCCTAAACTAGAAGGAGATGAAAATGAATGCATGATATGTCATTAATTGTAGATTTATAAAGCTCAGCAGTACTTTTTCTTTCAGTTGAACTTCAGTATTCAAGCAAAAAATTAAGTAATCCTTCTGGCTAATTAATTCAGCTGTGGCACCTGAGAATATGCCAAAACATTTTCCATATGACCACCCCAAACCAAGACAAATGTGAAAATCTTGTGAGGTAACAAACTCTTGGTAAAATTGTATTAAGAGTCTAGAAATGAATTATATTTCATGGAGCGTTTTGTCTCTATATACCCTCTTTTTTCTTTTCCCCTTTCAAATCTGGATTTCCAGATGGCACTGCTACAGAGATAAAAGAAGTTACTGACTGGAAAATATAATATGGTCAACAGGAAATTTCTTACCAGGAAAATAAGACTTTGCTTTCAGAAAACCAAAGTGTTTTGTTTCCACAACCAATTTGACCATTTTATCTTAAGAGAGTTGTAATTCCAGTTCCAGCTGTGCTGCTTTCCTTTCAGTGAGCCTTGCTCCATAGCAGGTAATTCTGCGTTGTGCTCACTTAGCCTCAGGAAAAGTCTGCAGTATACAATGGGAGACAGAGCCCAACCAGAGGAGGAAAGGAGGATGTGCTGGTTTGAGGCTAGTTGGAATACTATAATCAGAAAAATTAGATTATAGGCTGTGAAAAGAAAACAAGGGTGATGTCTAGTTCACTCATAGGTTTGCTGAGATGTGTAAAGACAAGGACATAAACATAGATAAGACACTCTGTCTGTGGAGGCTGTTGGTGTATGTCTCTCACTCCCTGGCTTCTAGCTGGATCTGTGTAACCCAACTAATCAATTCTGCTTCTAACTTCCCTTGCTGATCTTTCCAACTGATCTTGCACATAAGGCAGATTCTGGGATAAGAAAGGGGCATGGAAAGAAGGTGGAAGGGTGGTTGGGAACCCCTCCTGAGGACTCTGATTTCTGAGAGGGGCATTGTATTTCTGTATTCCTTTTAACTTGTACACTTCTGTATATAGCTGTAAATATTTGCAATATATTGTAAATATCTGCCTGTATATTGTGCTATGCTGTGAATATAAATTTTCATTCCTTAACTTCCGTCTGGCTGAGTGTAGTCTGGGTGAATTCATTGTGTGTGTTTGTGTGTGTGTTGGGGGNCTGGGAGGTAACTCCCAAACCATCACAGAGGAAAAATGGGAAATTCCACATTTGAGGCAGTATTCTGCTTAAATCATATTTTTAATTTTTTTTTCCTACTGGGTCAGATGGTACATCAGGGATCATGCAGAAGTGGATTGTTCTAATAACTGCATGAGATCAAGCCTTTATTTGAATTATTTCAAGAATAATTAATTCTGGAAGAGGATTTCCAAAAACATCAGACTTATTTACTTCAGTCATTCTCAGCCAGCTCCTAGGACAGCCTGCATATAGGGGGGAAGGATACAAAGAGAAACGCAACAGAATATTTCTATATTTCTATCCTTTAAACCTTCCATTTGGTAAAAAGTTCCAATAGCTTAGGTTTTGATCTTGGTGCAGGACAAAAACTGATGTCAAAACATAGTGACTTCCTTCAGAGCAACAGCTTATATTTTTTAATTAAGTTTATGGGGTCTGGAAGTATGATCTTCTTCATATAGATGCAATCCTGTCAAATAGAACAATACCTTAATTTATAACTTTGTTACTTTCTTCCTTATTTCTTGCCCTTCTCATATATTCTTGTATTTGTATGTTCCCATACCAATGCATTTTCCAGCACAGTTACTGCCCTCCTTCAATAGGCTTGGACATTGCAGGGAGATAGTGCTGTCACAAATACTAGAACCTCTGCATGAACAGCATTGGAAATGGTCAGGAGATTAAAAATCTCTTTGTTTGAGGTTTAGTCTTAGCTCTAAAGTAGTGAGAGGGAGATATTTGCATAAATATATTTTCAATAGGTATTAAAAATAAAATATCTTGTCTACATTATCATGCCATTTTAAGTATTCAAGCATTTATGTTCTTTGTGCATTTTGAGTCAGGGACATGTGAGACACATGTGAGAACGGTCACAGGCAGAATTAATCATAATTTGCCCATATAGGGGGAAAAACCTTGGGAAAAGATAACAGTTTTCATTGGCAGTAAATACTAGTTGTTGTATTTATAGTTATAGTCATTTGAGAAAACTATTCTTAGCAGGCTGCAGAAATTCTGTAGTTCAAAGTGTCCCCTGAAAAGAGGTATGTTAGCAAGTTTACTAGATTGACTGTGAGCAGAGAATTTCTTGACTAGGGAACTGTATCTGCCTGCACCGTAGTACTTATTTCAGTTTTTCTTTCCCTTGAACAGCATATATTTTGATCAGTGTTTAGCAATCCAAGCCAGGTTACTTAAAATAATATTCACTTGGAATGCTGGTTGTAGAGTAAGCTGCTTTTATACAGTATTGCAAACAGAAATATTTTCTTTCCCATGTGCTACAGAAGCAGTTTGTAAAGAGTCTTTAGACACCTTTTCCCACAAAGTGGCAAATAACTAGTTGTCACTGACACATAGGGCAACAAATGGATAAAGCAAGCATGGATTCCGAGAGCTATAATTTTTAATAATTTTTAAACTAGCTACAAAATGTCGATCACTTCACAAACTGACAGGAGACATAAGGAATTTCATATTACATGCTGTAAATTATATTTATCTCACAGTTATCTAGAGTTCATTCATTTAGAATTTTAATTTTTTTTTTTTTAATTTAAGTCAGCTACTAAACATCTTAGCGATTTGGTGTGCATAGCTCTAGGTAAGCAACAGAGAACTGTACTGATAACAAACCACATGGGGATAGCAACTAGTAAGAGAGAGCCTTATAAAAATTACATTTCTTTGCACCATTTCATATGGTAGTCGTTTCCTCCAAAAGATAGTCTTCAAAAGCAGCAGACAAACCCAGTATAATACACTTAGTTCTTTTTGTCTTTGACATATTTTCAGCCAAGCTTTTATTTTGCTGGCAATGGCTAAATGGTGAGTGCCAAATCCCTCCTTTTTTAATAATAAAAAAAAATGATCATGATTAATAACTATATACTTATCAACAAGAAAAAAGTGGCACAACTGCAAACTTGCTGGTATAACATAGTCCCAAGAGTCCGAATACTGAGCATGCTTTTGTTGCCATTGTTGGTGTGCTACTGCCATGGGAAAAGTCTTGTTTAAGTAGGAGTCTAAAAGTCTATTTATTCCTCATGCATAAATGCATAAATCACATCACTTTTTAGTGCAATGCTTGTTATAGTAATATAATTCCACATTGTCTAATCATGAAATCATAACGGATAATGGAGATGAAGAACTGAAGACAGCAGGTGTAAGTGCTTAAACATCATGGTACCCAAAGACAGGAGCATGGCAGTAGCTCTGTGGAATGTCACATTTTTACAAGAACAATACTGTATATATAAAGGTTAACAGCACGTTTAGCATTCCAACAGTGTTGTCATTCAGCAAACATTATTTTTAGAAATAATAAAACAACAACAAAACAAAATGAGAAGAGGGAGAAAAGGAAAGGAATTAAAAACAGAAATAAGGAAAGGAAAAATCCCAGAAAACATCATAGTGAGCTATAGCCATCAAATCAGCACTATGTACAACCTTTGGAAAGAAACATAGCTAGAAAAAAAATAATTACAAATATCATTTTTGGAAAGCTTACAAACTACACAGGACAACATTTACAATGGGGTTGATATGTGCATGTGTGCAAACCTAGTAGGTAAATACCATGATAAAAGCATGAAGGTACTGCCCTGTTGGACAGTGGTAAAAGGGAATGCACTTCACTGCATTTAACCACTGCCCAGCATCTTTGTTGCACGCTGGTTGGCTTCATCAATCCTGGTTTTGTTGGAATCGGCCTAGGGAAGAACAAAAGAAAGAAACAGTTGGATACAGGGTGGAAAGAGGAAACATCTGTAATGCTTGGTGCACACTTCTCTAGTTTTGACTAGGTCAAGAATAAAAAGAAGCTTGAAAATACCAGAGAGCTGTCTTTCATAGTTGTATACTTAATTTTTTGGCTTTGTGATACTTCAGTAGCCTTTAAGTAGGGCTTTCATATTATTCACATTTGCTGAACTCTTCTAAGTGCTGTGCCAAATCTGTAGCTGGTGCTATTGATAGTGCAAGGGTTGCTGATGGTAATGGATGACAGAAGGGGATCTGGTGATATATGCATGGATTTCACTGGTGAATAGCTCCAGTGCTCATTAAGATTCAGTCAACCTGAACTTCATTCTAAGTTAGATCACCAGGCATGTAGTCAAAACTAAAATTTTGGTCAGTGTAGAGAACTGTTGGAGAAGAGGAGCTGAATTATTTGCTGTAGGCAACCATGTCAAAGATCAATTTATTTGAGAATATATTAGTTTGGATCTCTTTACTCTACATGTGAAGGAAGAGTATAGGTAGGTGTGATGCCTTTTCCTCTCAAAAGAATTTATGGCTGGAGTTGCAAGACAGAGTAGCCTCTCTGCTTGGGCAGCAGCATAAACTGGGAGGAAGGCATTCCACAGTTTGAAGCAGTCAAACTGAAATTTAGTCCAGCACAATCTGAACCAGTACCTTCACCATCTTCTGTGGGATAACGTTTGCCATCATTAATAAAACAGCACCACTTGGTAGGTGGGAAGACACTTTCACCATGGCTTTCTGTAGATCTGGAGAAGTTAGTTTTGGAGACTACAGACACTGTTTTATCTGACAAAAATTGACAGAACTCCATTAAAGCCATTATAGTAGCACTGTGACTAGATAGAAATGGCTTTCAATTTTCAAAATCAGACCTATGGAAAAGGTGAGAATTCTGTTACTGCTTTAAAAGAATGAACTCAAATAGCAGACTCTCTGTGGTTTGATGGCCCCATTTTGTTAGTTTTGGTTGTTGTTCCCACACCTCTGGGGTGTATCCAGATTGTACAAATTTATTTTAAATCTCAAATTTGCAAAGACAGAACAGTGAAGCAACTTTCCCACGTATATTTAAAAGCCTTTAAAACAGTTATATTAATGTGCAATAATTCTTCTTCAATGTCTTGGGTTTTTTTCTCCATAACTGTTTTGGAAAATGCTATGTGGATTAGTATATTTAGTACAGAGGTGTGTGCCAGATCCTCAACAAGCACAAATCAACATAATTTCTCATTATAAGCCACACCTTTATTTTAGCCAGAAGTTTGACCTTGTCTACCACAGAACAGTTTTGTGTGCTTTTGCCAACTGCCTAAAACACCAATTAATGGCTTTGGAAGCAGTTATGTTTGTCATTAAATACATTAATATTGATTGATATTGATTAAACATGTTTATAAATAAGAATACTAAGGTCTAAGTCTGGTGGGTGATGTTGCATCAAAGTCAGTAAGAGTCTAAATGCAGATCTTCCCATCTAGGTGAAAAATAGAATGCTTTGAGCTTTTCTTCCTACTTTCCTCCAAGACTCATTTTAGAGCCAGGGTCTTCTGATGATAATATCTGGGCATTTAATTTGCTCATCACATCACCATTTCAGTTTTGGTCCCTTTCTCTCTGATCTGAGAGAATTATAAAGCCTTTTCTTCATTGCTACCCTGATTATCATGGATAAATCAGATTACATATTTATATTTATAAGGTTGTCCTGCAATGTGTTTGTTTGCATGCATGTAGAGAACATAAATGCTTTGGGAGCATTTGTGTAGCTTTCCATGCACCCCAATTTTTGCCAAGTGTGTTGGCCGAGGGTCTTTCTAATGATCATCGCTGATCAAAATCACAATTTTCTAGCTGCTCAGGGAAATAAAGCAGATCCAGCAATGCTGCATAGACTACCAGATAGGAATGATGGTCTGCTGGCACATTTCATTGCAAAATGGATATGTATGCATTTGTGGTTTCAGTATTAGTCAGCTAACTGTCATTTCTGTCCTTTACAGACAGAAAACTGCATTTCTTTTTCTAGTATCTCATTACTGTGTATCCTTACTCTGAGAAATATGACAGATATTCACTAAGACTGAACACTTTCCTGGTTTTGTGCTGCTTTCGTTACTGTCTACTGAGTGCAAGGCCGTCTTTCAGAAATGTGTCACTGTTGTTTAGCTGAGCACCCTACCTGATGAGGCCTAACTTTGAGGCTGGATGTAATAAGTCACACTAGCTTTCAGTGTTGATTTTCTGTTGCTGTATGAAATGCCTAAATCCCTAAGAAATCATATAGCTGTAGAAAGCCAGCACTTCAGTTAGCCAACTTCTCTCAACACTGCTTAAATATTTAGCCCATGTCCACTAACTGCCTTCTCAAGGTTTTCAAAATCCAGATGTTTTCAAGCTTCAACCAAACTGTGCCTTGTTGTTAGGTTTGCTGTGGTTCGTGGTAGTGTCCTGTAGGCACAGATAGGACACAACTGATTTCTACACATAGGGCATGTCTACTGCCACTATGTTATATATGTCAAGTAAGGGAGCTGGTAACATGTCCTTGTACTTGCTCTATGTAAATTGTATCTATTCTAGGCTTCTTATTTAAATGTAGTTGTGATGTAGGCTGTATAATCTACCCCTTTCTTACAATGTAGATAGATACCTACTAGTACTTTTCATATGAGTAACAGTGGTAAATCCTTCCCCTCCATGCTCCTGTTTTCCCCAGAAATATGAAATGCTTCAGAATGACATTGCAGAAATGTTGTGGTTTTTCCGGTGCAGCCAAACTAACAGATTCAGCTTTGTGAAACAAAACATTCGAGCAATGCAAAACCACATGCCTGTCTTTCTGTCAGAGATAATCTTCCCCCATTTAAGTCAATGTATACTTCACACAGTTGTCTCTGGGATCAAACTCCAATGAGGAAATCTATCTGGCTGAATCTCCCAGTGCAGTATATTCCTTAGTCTTTTTCTCTAGGCTCTGATGTAGTTAGTTGACATAGGAAATAGGCATGGGCATCCTGATCATGTGAGAAGGCTTGCACGTGTAAAAAGGCTCAACAGAAAAAGCTCTACCACTTAAGGTCAGCATTAACTCTCAGCAGCACATGTAAGTCCTTGGGTTAGATCCTCAGGTTGTATAGATCTTAGCTGAAGTCGAGTACTGATTTTACACCAGATGAAGATCTAGCCTCTTATGTTGCTTCAGCCTGGCTGTTCTTGGAGCTCTGCCAGTGGGAGTGCAGATGGCTTGCATATCTTGGGACCTGAGGATGGCAGAGAGTTCCCAGCCGTGGATTGGAGGGTGCTGAGATCTGCTTCAGAAATCTGCAATGCAGGTCTGGCACTAGAATGGTGCTCTCTGCCTTTTTAGATAGTGAATTTACAACAGAAATGATGAGCCTCATATATNAATGTGGTTATAATCAGGCAGTGCAAGAAGAGTGGCTGCACTGTTACCATACAGCGAAGCCTTTCTTAATAAAGCCTCATCTTCTTTTTGGGACTACTCCTCCAAACAAGTTATCCAAGACTCAATAACTTGTAGAATTTCTAAAGGAAGGAAAGACCAAGAAAGCTTAAAACTAGCCAAGAAGTGCCAGGACATTCAGACTCAAGCCCTGCAGTTCTGCATGATTCAGGGCACTTCTCCTTTCCCAAACCTGTTGCAGAAAGAACGCTGATTTGTGCCGATTCAGGGCACTCAAACTTGTTGCAGAAAGAATGCTGATTTGTGCTAATGGGGCCTGTTATCAGCTCTTGCACTGCAAACCCAACAGTGAGGGTTCAACTGGACCTGCACTGAAGGTTACTGAAGATCCATAGCAGCAAGTTCTTCTGTGGCCCAATGATTTGAGGGAGAAGAGAAAGGAGCTCTAGCAGCTTTTCCAGTTCCTTGTCCTTCTCTGAGGTGAATTAAAGTTGCAGCATGGACAGCCTATGCTGGCAGAAAGGAAAACACAGCCGCTTTTGGTATCCTCTTATAAATGAGATCTCTTACCTTCTCCATGATCCTGTCAATCTGGCGATTCTGTGTGTCGATCTCATTGCCCATGTCCAGGGCCATGTGACGTAAGTTGCCAATGATGCCACTGACCTGCTCAAGGTTCTCATCCATTTCATTTTCCCGAGCATCATTTGTTACCCTAGGAGGAAAAAAACACTATCATTTAAAGCAGAGGCAGAGGAAGTTTCTCCCTGAAACTCTGTTCTACCTGAAACCTTTCCTGTGCCCTCCTTTACTTGTCACCTGAGGAGCATGGTGCTTTTCTCAGCTTTGATGAAAAGGGATTAACAAGTAGCTATCCTGTAAAGCATTACTTGCTTAGTTTCTGGTTATTTGGATTGTCTGGGTTCATCACTGCTCTATTTATACTTCTCATGTCTGCTCCTAGAAGTGTTGCAGGCTGAACTTGTGTATAGCACATGCTGCACCTCTCTGCTAGTGCTGGTCCATCCCACATCAAGAACAAAAAGGTGCTCTGTTACACCTGTATATGGTTAGAGCACATGGAAAATGCTGGAGGTTGGTGGAATTGAAACTACAGTTGCTCCTCCTCTTGCACTACAACCAAGCTAATGGGTACTGTCCCATCATACACTTGGGACTCACTGAAATATCAGGGAAGAACTGTTTCATCTGTGAAAATCCTGACCTCACATCCTAATGAACTATTTACTGTTTTCAGAAAATGACAGAAGGATAAGGATCTTTTCTGTCTCATTTGTAGCACTGTCTTTTCAGTTGCATGGTTTTTGGAAGAAAATACTTGTGTTTGAACCAATGTCCAGTTCAATGCTTCACTGACTGGCGGGGCATGTGGTGACTGTACACTGGGAAAAACAAGATCCATGAGTCCCACTCAGAAAACCACTACTTTGACCCTGTTGTGTGATTTGTGTTCATGTAGGTGCCAACAGCGTGCTACGGGCTATTTGCAGATTAGTTATGGCGCAGCACAACTTCCCCTGCTGCTGTTCTATTATCATGCCCCAGCCCCCATTTTGGTGTGGCAGCCTTCCAGAAATCAGAAAAAAGAAAAAAAAGAAAAAGAGAGAGAATGGCAGACTGAGCAAACTTAAATGGCAACTGCATCCCACACTCCAGATTGCATGACAGCATTGTCTCTAGCACATTGATTTCCCTTTATCCCAGCAGCCAAAAAAGTAAGTGGATAATAGTTTCTGGAAAGATAATTACTTATTAATCTGGAGTCCTTAATCTTCAGAGATCAAAGATTTGCCTACTGGTATGCCTCTATTCATTCAGCTGATAGTATTGTCATCTAAATACATGCTCTATAAGCAATGTAATCAGTATGGACTCATTGCTGGATCCCTGCGTGCTGCTGAAAGTTTGCAGCTCAGGTGCCACTAGTCTAGCTGTGTGTTTCAAGCTTGCTTTCATCTGAATGCACAGTGCTTACCACTAAAGCATCATTGTTTCTCCATAGCTGTTGGTTTACAGCAGCTGAGCAATGACACATAATTTCTGTTCAGTGAAGTTTTGTGGATAGATATAAGCAGGGAAGCAGTGTACTTCTAGTTAAATGTGTGCTTCACGTTCTGCACTTGGCTTGGTACTTTGGCAGGGAGCCTCAGGCTTTTTTCCTTTCGAAAAGAAAGGGAGGAGTGCCAGGTGGTTTGGTACATCTTCTGGCAAGGATGGATAATGAGCAATATGTATCTTGAGACGTAGAAGTAATAAACTAGTATTTACCTAACACTTCATCTCTGAGGCGTTTTACAACTGTCATTAGTGAGACATATTAATGAGGCCTCCAGGAAAGGTGCATTGTTCATGCCAGGTAGCTGGAGGGCAAAGGACAGTGCTGACTGGCTGCGAGAGTCTGCAACCTCACATTGTTGATGTGAAATTAATGCATAGGTCTTATTTCTATTTCATTACTCCCCAGATTTGTGCAGTTCTAAGGAGGAAGGTTTAGGGCCATGTTTTCAAGCATCTTCTGGTTCTTAGGGCTAAGACCTTGACTAGCCTGGAGAAGCACCCAAAGAACCAGGGGAAGCCAGTGGATGCAGTAAGCCTTTACCACCCGTCTTAATTACTACCAACCTAGTTCTGAGCTCCCACCACTTGGTGGAAAACACTGGCTCCATCACATTACCCCACACCACTGAAGGAGTTAATGAGTATCACAGAACTCATGACCATATGGAAGAGAGCTAAATATATCAGTGATGAGGCGAATAGAAAGAAAACAGTGGATAAAAAAGCTCACCTGCGGATAAAGCCACCACTGATGGCCATCTGCTCCCGTTCATCTACAACACGTGCAGGCTGGCTGGCTACGACACCATCCTGATTATTACCCCAGGCTTTTTTGTAAGCATCACTTGATTTAAGCCTATGCAAAAAAGATGATGAGTAACAAAGCATCAAGTGGACAAGGACAAGTGCAAAATTCTTTACTTCTCCAAGCTAAAAGCTGAATCAAGCAAATGAGTTTTCAGATAGAGGGTCATTGATTATATACCGATATATCATAACCCAGGATAAAAGGAGCAGTTTGGGTTTTGATTTTTTACTTTTACTGCCACAACAACTGTGATGGTCAGAAGTTTGTTTTCCAATAGGGTGAATTGCAATTGTCAAGTCTACAACACTGCACACAGGTTTTTGGATGTTGACTTAAGTTTCCAGAAAGAAGGAGAGAAAAAAAAAAAAAAAGAAAAAAAAGAAAAAGAAAAGAGGAAAAAGAAGAAAGAAGAAAGAAGAAATACAGATAAGTAGAAAACACTGTTTCATTTCAGTGACACATATGTTTTGACACCAAACACAGAGAACGTACTGGCAGACAGACATAAAAACAGAACTGCCAAGTTTAGTGTGTACATCACATCACAGCAACACACCCTCTTAGAGAAAAATGGATTTGGCTGGACTTTCACATTTTACTATGTGGAAGATTTGGCTTCAGTTGACATCTTTTTACATATATGTGGCATAATAAGCATTAAATGCCACTAACTTTATGCAAGGTGATTTGGGAATAATTTTAGCATATAGATCATAGGGTTTATTAGACTTTTCAAATAATATATCGGTACTTGAAAATAGTTAATCATACATCGACAGTTGATGTACAAACCTTTGTCCACAGAGACAAAAAGTAAAATAGGCAGAAGTGAAATGAGTGCAGGGGAAAAGAGAAGATACGAGCAATCTAGCATCAGAAAGGGAAATTTTTCTACATTTTCCTTCATGCACCAGCTACAGGCATGAATAAGAACTGAAGCATTCTCATTAAGCACGGTTGCCCCAATAGTTCATCATACTCTTAATGCATCAGCAGTAACAGCCTTCACAATAAGCAAGACACAGGCAAAAATGGATCATCAATTCTATCAGGAGGTTTAAACCACAGGACTTTTAAACAGCCTAGAAATTTGTTGTATCTGTTATTTATGACGGTTACATTTGCTTTAAGAGAGCCATTTTTGACTGAGCTGCCGTGAATAGAAAATTAAAATCCAGGCATACCGTCAGTGGCAGATTAACATGTACATCATAATTTTTTTGCTGTCATTGGGATTGACACATGAGACTGAACACTTTAATGGTAGAGTGTGAGTGTCTGGGATCTGTAGATATAAGATCTTTTCTTTTATTCCAGAAATGGAGAAGTTTCCAACAAAGCTGTTTGGGATTGCAAATCTCAGTGGTTTCCTTGTTCTTCAGCCAACTTCAGTCAGTTATATAAACAGCCCAGTGTCTTGGATTTTGGGGGAGAAACTGAATGTACTTCTGGGGGATTTGGGAAAGGGTGCAACAAGACCACCTCTAGTGTTACGTTCTCTCCATGCCCCCTGAAGCAGCTCAGCTTCTATTAAGCCTGAAGATGTGTTGCATGTTCCAATACAGAATTAAAATGTAGGTAATTAGGATCTTTCCTAACCTGTTTTGGGGCTTGTTTCCTATTGAAGTTTGTGAAGACTGAAAATTATGGTGGTTGATTTGTTTGTTCTTAATTCTCTGAAACTATGCATCAGCTTCTAGAAATGAGTGAATTTAGTTTTCTTCTGCACATACATCCCCCACCCCACTGTTCTTTAGACCTGTGTAGCTTTTGAGAGTGAGACAGTCTCTGTGTTTGAAGTGAATTATTTTATGCACCCATGACCTGATCTTAATTTTCTTGTAAACCTCCCATTAAAGTTGACAAGTGGATTCTGGGTCTGCTCATTATCAGTCACTGTCCTTTTGGATGCAAACTGATCAAGGTTTCATGTTGTGGACATTTTGTGTCTCTTAAGAATATAGGACTCACAGAGTTGTATTTGTTTTGTATATTGGAGTGTAGTTGTGTGTGAAATGGTTAATCTTTTTAAAAATGTAGGCTGTTTATCTACCATTGGCCAGAAAAACATTAGGGAATCATGGTGATACTGATACCCAGAGCTGTATGGAATTCTCTCCTACAATCCACTTCTCAGAATATCATCTTATTTGTACCAGTTGAGTCCTGGCATAGTGATTGAAGGAATGGGCTCTAAAAGCCTTGTTCATCCATACTCTGTTTCTGATTAGCAATGCCAGTTTATGAAATCTTGCTGCAGATTCCAGAGTTCAGGCTACTGCCTTAAAGCAGTGAAGAGACATCCTTCCAAATGAACGTCCCCCATATCAAATGTGTGCACTGATTTCCTGATACTGCCATCAGAGTGAAGTGGTATATGTGTCAAGAGTCAACCCCATCCATGCCACATGTCTGGATGTCAGTTCTGAGCCATACAGAATATTTAAGTTATTCTGAAAAATTATGATTCCTGCAAAATACATTGGAAATTTTGTGCAATACATTGGAATCTTTGTGCTTCAAGGGTGAACTTTTAATGTAGGCATTGTGCCAAGTTTCTCCAGGAGCAGCAATCAAGACAGTGTGCCTCTTTGGATTGCTACAGCTTTTAGAAAGTGGAAGATATAAAATTCCTGCAGCATTCTCTTGTACCTGCAGCTCTGCATCCTCTGGTGCAGGCCAGCAGAGCTAAAGCCTGTATCAGAGCTGATAACCGATCACACAGTGTTCCACTGACAAAGGCTCTGTTTGTGTGTACCTCTTTCAGTTCCTTCTTGCCTCTCTCACAGTGTACACACCAAGATTACAGTGCACACATTCTAGGCAATATGCTTACAACAATGAAGTACTCACTGCTTGGAACACAGGAGCAAACTTGATTTTTTAAAAACTGAGGCAGTATCTGTATTGTATCTGCATTGTGTCCCAGGGGAATTAACTTCAAAATAAACGGTGACTGGTAAGACAAAACCCCAGTCCTATCATTCTGATTTCTGGCAAAATGACCGCTGAACTCCATGGCTCTTTTCTTGAGGCTTGATAATTGTGGTAAGATCAGGCCGTGTCTGTGAACAAGTATCTGTGCCATGCAGAAAGGGAGTGTGATAATACAGAACCACTGCTTTCTGCTTTGGCTCCTAAGCAGCCTCTGGCTAGCCATTTATGAGTGTTTTCACAATATCCTGATCACATGCCTGCATTATGGATTCATGAATCCTCAAGGCCTTCTGCTTGGTTGACTGTGTCCCTGATTTCCAATCCCCACAAAACCGCACATCGCATTTTCATTGGGCATTTAGAACAAGCTTTGCATTACTTGGAGAACAATTTCGTTCAACTGTGATGGCATGCAAGCAAATTCAATGCATTTCAACATTTCTGCTTAGTGTACATGCTACCCAAATGAGAGAAATTTGGTGTTTCCAGGTTTTCCCAAATTTGTTTCCTGTGGCAGGATGAAAACCGTTTCAGGTTGGGTTCCAATTGTGAAATGTCATGTCTCACTCAAGATCTCATCAAGACTATTTCTGATGAAAAATTTAAAAAAAAAAAAAGAGGTGTGATTTTCATCCATATTTAATTTTGAGTAATGCTTATTATGACCTCTTCCATATTTTTTTTTTCTGCTGCTTTGTTTTTTATTTATCAAACTCAATTGTCAGAATATGTTTCAAAATTTAGAGTCTCCAGGAATAAGGTAGCCCCAGGGTTTTTATTCACTGGAAAATGGAACCACTCAGTACACTTTGTGTAAAATGTTGAAACTTTTACCATTAAAAGGTGTCGACAGTGAAGCTTTCACTGCAGTATGCCTGATTTTAATGCATCTACAGTAATTCCAAGTCAGTTGTCTATGCTATGAGATGAATGCATTTGGATCAGAATCGTTCTTTCTGCATGCCACATGCTCATCCTGTTCATGTGTCTAGCAAGGATGAGCTTCACAAGGCCTTTGGGATCAGCCTTAAGTGCTCAAAGAGATGAGGCAGGCAGCACCTACTTGTTACATGGACAGACACAAAGACCACAGAATTTTCCTAGGTCCGTCAAATTCTTTTCTGCTTCTTTCATGTCCTTATTGATTTGGTCCATTCCCTCTTCGATGCGCTCCAGTTGTTCTGATTAAACACAAGTATTTTATCCCCACAGAATGAAGCAGATGGAAAAGGACAAAGAAAAAAAAGACAAAAACTTCAGACATTCACTGTGACAAAAAAAACTGGACACCACATAGCAGAGCCGGTACCCAGTACCTACTTGTTACAAGGACATATGAAAAGGCCACAGCATTTCCCTAAATCTTTTAAATTTTTCTCAGCCTCCTTCATGTCTTGGTTGATATGGTTCATGCCTTCTTCAACACGATCGAGTTGTTCTGGTCAGGACAAAGGGATGACAGTGTGGAATGAATTGTATTTTTGTTTGCTTTTGTCTTCAACAGAACATGAAAAATGACCATGTAGAACTGAATTAGTAATGACATTACAATGCATTAATCTGGGCTGATGCATTGTTGAAAGGATGCATACTGCACTGGATGCTGAAGATGTTGTTTATTAATATGGGAAGAGTAAAAGAAAGAAGGCATTTGTTTGAAATATATTAATTCAACAAGATGTAGTGATGTATAAAGGAAGGGTCATAAAGTTAAAGGTCCAGAAACATAATACAATACATCCACTTACTAAGACACCAATGGTATCCAAGAGAAAGAAAGACAGTGTTATTATTTTGCATATATGTATGTTAATACAGGAGAAAAGTTGTCCTACCGTGAAAAATCAGTTACTTACACTTAAAATTGCCTTGGAATTAGGTGACTTTAGATGGTATAATTGCTCTAATTAGTAAGTAGGAGAGCTGCTAGTAATGGTATTGGAGATGGAGAGAAGTATTAAGAGTCATGTCCAAGTACTTCTTTTTCCAGAGACTGAGGAAACTGACACCTGCCACTTTGACACTGGATATTAATCTCTAATCTGAGTATAGCTTCAAGGATGCTTTTCTTTCTGGTACAGATGTTGCAAAACACGAGTAACCTCAGTGAACACAGAGCAATCACTCCAGGACTCTGATGCTCACTCAAGGAGGACCACTGGCTGTGCTGTTTGTCATCTCTGTCCCCAGGGGACCTTATGAAGCCAAGCTTTGAATGAAGACCCTTGTTTTCAGTGGGGTCACTTCTGCTTTGCTCCAGAGCAAGTCACAAAGCATGAAGGCAAGTAATCAGCCATATATAGACATTGTCTCTCCACTGGCATCAAACAGAATTTAGCTTATTTCCATTTAAGTCTAATAATGATGTAGGTTTTCTTAGTAACTTGGTATCTCAAGATAATTTAATGTGTTCATTTCTTCACTATTAAAGCTGGAAAAAATGACCTAGAGGAACAGAAGTATGTAAACCACAATGTAAACTTGTAAGAATGGATTCTCCACTGATGTAAACAGATATGGATTCACTGGGATCAGGAGTCTTCTATGACTGGTACTCACAGCATTTCACATGGGTGGAAACCCTCACCATTTGTTTCATGAAGGTTAAAACCAAACAAGTATTACACAGGGTATGAAAGTTACTTGGAGTGGCATTTCAATCCAATGAAATTGCAACTGTGACAGATGAGGCAAAGTAAAGCAATCCCAGTAAAACACAAATACATTCTAATTATTCCTTATATTGAATAGAAAAAAATATATATATAAACAGCAAATTAGACCTGAGAGGAGAGGAACTAAAAGAGCATGGGTTATAGAAGGAATTGAATGTCATCTCTGAGGTTAATTTAGTCCTATCCAGAAGGAAAAAAAAAAGGTTGTTTTTTGTTTGGTTTTTTTTTTTTTTAATACTTTATGGAGAAAAAGGTCTTATGCAAATAGACATCAGTACAAAACTCCCCTTGACTTCTTTGCAAACATGAATAGGCCTAATTTCTTACTTGGGTTTCTAATAATAATTGAGATTTACATTTTCAAAGCTTTCTGGGGGATTTGGATACCCAATACCCATTAAAATTAATTAAATAAAATTAATTTTAATGGGAAATTGGTATCTCACCCCTGGAGGACTTTGAAAATCCTGACCTAAATTATTCAAGCTGAAATAATTCCAATATTGAACTTGTGCTTTTTATTTAATCCTTGCACGAGGCTAGGTTCTGAGAAGGAGAGGACCATGTCAGTACTGCCAGCTGCATCTGCTCTTCAGCTGTCAGTTCTCCTTCTCCTCAGCTGGATGTGCCTGTCTCCTGAAACCACAGGAGTTATTGATCCCAAATCCAAAGGATACATTTAGAGGATCAGAGTTACCTGGCACCATCCTTTAAAAGGGGCACATACAATGTGGGCAAAGAACTAGGAAACTGACAAGGAAACCTGAGAGAGACACACTATACGAGATTTCAGATAAACTGCTGATCCAGGAACTAGAATGATAATGTTGGATTGGTTTACTGCACATTGTCATTTTAACTTTGGTTGGAAGGCTTTAGCAGTAGCTTTGGTTAATGTTTGTAGCCACAGATTGTCAATTTCATTAGAAATGTGAGTGGTAGAAGGTGATACTCATCTAAATGCTTCTCACTAACTCAGAGTCCTGCCTGCTCCTGAGTGGTTTAGCAACACTTGCTGCTGTTCTGGTAAGCAGTTGTGGGAGTGTGAGCTGACTTTTATGCTGGTTCACGCAGTGCACTTGGAATTGCTATATTTCTGTCACATACTCCCACCTCCTGCTTTTGAGAGCTGTATTTACAGAACCCAGATGGCTTCCAGGGCTCTCAGTAAAAATAAGGCTATTTCCACCTGTGTATTTTTACACTAGGAGGAATAAAAGGTAACTGACCTTTCTTTCACTGTTTTTGCTGCCTGTGTTTCTCTAACCTTGGCTGGCCAGTAGAAAAAGCTGCTGGGAGCAGTTCTAGATCTGGTACCACTAGAGGCTTTCAGTTTAAGCATGTTTCCTTGGTCAGGTGAACATTCTCTGAAGCAAGGTTTGTAGGAGGGCCTTTCGAACTTTTTTTTGCCATTTTATACTCTGCCTGGATACATGAGTGCTGATTGAAGAGTGTGTTTGATGTGACTACAGGACTTTCATTTAAAGTATAGTTCTCTCCAGGAATGTGACTTAATTTATCCTGCTTCGGGATTTGTGTGTGGTGCTTATGCTGTTTCTGAATAGAAAAGAGACCCACAACTGATTTATCTTTCATTAAAGGAAACCTCATCAGTGTAAGAAGCCCATGTCATATTTGTAGCCCAGAAGACTAGACAGCTGGCTGCTGATCCTAAAATTATTTGCTAGTTGCTAATGGTGTCGGCTGGATTGTTAATTGGTTCAAATCACAGTAGTTACACTGACTTCATGGAGCAGCAACAATTTATACCTGTCAAAGATCTGGTTCCACAGGCAAAGAAATAGATTCATAAGTCTAATCACAGTTATTTAGGCATAAATATAGAGGAATTAACTTAATGGGGCCACTCTATTTGTTTTGGCATAACTGATATCAAAATCTGTCCCAGAATGAATCACTGCCAGTAAGAAATAGGATGGCTATCCTAAAGGGATATTTAATATGATATATATTAATATATTTAATGTCTGTTATATAAGGTCTTCTCTATTCCAGTTTTGCATATTGTATTACAGGCTTCAGGGAAGACAGTCTGCTGGCATATACTGCTATCAACCTGCACAAATTCACACCCTCAAAAGGTTATGTCGTTTTTTCTCCCATTTAGCAAAACTCTTCAAGTTCAGCTTTTGAACATCTGGTAGTTTGTTGCAGTATTCTTTGAATATACTAGATCTGTGTCATGTATGATATATAAGAGAATTGGCATTCTCTTGAGGCAGAATACACATCAGAGGTATGGTCCACTGAGATGTCCCTCAGTTTTTACTCTAGGAAGCTTTGATGATTATTAGTCCTTTTTGCATATTGATACCCTTTTATGTCTGAGAATGTAGCTTTGATTCAAACATGGTGATCTTCCAGATCTTCTGGCAAACTAACGGCATGTCTTAGGGTACCTATATTTTTATGCTTATGAATTAATTCTGTATTAAAACCATAAACAACTGAGGGACCATAAGCTAGTCTGGTCAGTTCTTCTGTAGCATTATAGCCCTTTGCCATTGGGTCTTTGCCAGGATATTCCATGACACCTTGGCAAATCCTCCTCTATGACTGATCTGGGGAAGTGGCTGGCAAAGGGAAAGTGTAGCAAGAATATACCTCATCTGCCCTGTGGTCTCTTGAGCAACTGTAGCTGCAAAAGCTGATGAGGACAGCACTGAATACAGGACCAGGACAGGGCAAGAGTGGGGTTGCTCCACCTTTGCATCCCTCATCCAGAATTTACAACTTACATTCACTAGACTCCCAGATTTGGGGGCTGTGCCTGAATGTCAGTTGAATTCTTGTGAAGGGAGCTTGCTCCTTTTTTGTTCCTTTGTCTGAAGTATTGTGCAATGAAGCAATTTCCACAAAGGACAATTTTAATTAGATTAAAAGAGGGGAAAAAAAAAGAAGAAAGAAAAGAAGAAACATATCTAAGAACATACTATAGTCATCTTTGCATACAAGAAGGCTGAATTTAAAAGAATGTCAGCTGATCAATGATTTGCAATGATCCTCAGTGATCCTATTTTCCATAAAAGAGAATCAAGTCAGAGTGTAGTACATTTCTAGGACAGCCTTCTCAGAAATTATGAGTCCTGACCTAGCTTCATGCTGAAAGTTATTGCTGAACACAGGTGTGAGTGGAAGAAAGCTGAGGGACAGTAATTGTGAGCCTGTGTGGAGCTGTGCTAAAAGTAATGTTAGATAAGGCACACTCTGCTTTTGGAGGAATTTATTTTTCTTTTGTTCTGCACAACACTTTCCAAATAATTAATACCATTTCCCTGCAGAATCTGGAAAAGGCTTTTTGTGTTAATTGGCAAACAGTGTCAGACCATGATCATCTCAGCTCATAGATGCTGGAGCACCTCTAGCAACTCTACTTTTGACATCTCACTGCCTATCAATTTTCAAGGTAGCTGTTGAATAGGAAATAAGCTGGGATAGGGGGCCTGTGCAAAGGAACATAATTTTCATTTCTGATGGAAAGAAATGGTATTTACTGCAGTTGTTTCTCAGTACCATAGAAATGAGTCAGCCATAACTCATATAAAACTGTGACAGTCCCAACCACAAAAAGAACAGAGGTCAGTTAGTATGGATATCATCAAATGATGCTAACACTTGCTGGTGCACCCAGTCAAAGTTTTAACTCCATGCTTCAACATGATCTGGAGTACACATCTGCTAGGTAGATAAAGCTGCTCCCCATATTGACTACTGGTTGTGCATTTGCTGTGTCACAGGAAGAAAATTCCTATTGCACTGACATTCTCTTTATGGCTTATCAAAGTTGTGACTATTCCTCTATCTTGTCTTGGGTGAAAAACGGCTGTTATTAGAAAAGTTTCTCCTCTCCACCTCTGCATGAGGATATCATTACACCAAAAAAATGTTCTTGAAGGTCCAAGTCTTTTTGTCTGCTGATACTGCCAGACCAGGGGAGTTCCCTTCAGAGGACGAGATCTACCATTCTGGGATCCATCCAGTATCAGCAGTTCAGGTTTATCTCCATATCCCCACTCCACACTGTCAGTTTCACTTCTATGGCCTGCTTTTAACCAGCATGCTTCCAAATAGTAGCATTTCTCTAAGTAAATATGCTTCAAAGACATATTTAATGATGCAGAGCAATTGCCACTGTTCAATGACTTTTGCATAATGATTTTTTTTGTGTAAAATGTAAATATTTTAAAATACTATGTACATATTTGTATATAAATAATTAAGGGAGCTGTAGAATTAAATAATTAATTAGGGGAGCATTGATGTCCAATGACAGGACAAGGGGCAATGGGTAGAAGCTGTGGTGTAGGAATTTTCAAGTAAACATTAAGAGGAATTTTTTCACTGACGGGGTGACAGAACACTGGAACAGGCTGCCAGGGGCATTGTGGAGTCTCCTTCTCTGGAGATATTCAAAACCTGCTTGGACACATTCCTGTGTGATCTGCTATAGGTGATCCTGCTCTGCAGGGGGGTAGGACTGGATGATCTTTCAAGGTCACTTCCAGCCCTTGACATTCTGTAATTCTGTGATTCTTAAGAGTAGCTTTTAAAAAATATATTACAGATGCACATGATGTCTCTAACAGAGTTTCTCACTAATGGAAAAAAAAAATCTCAACAAGGAGAATCTAACCCCTAGGCTCCTTCCTGTGGGCTCTCTAGGGGAAGAACTATATTGTACTGGATTGGGTGGTGTCTCAAAACTCAATATTGAAGAGAGACTACTCCAAAATCCCACTTATCTTCCCAGTGATTTCAAAGTACACTGGAGAAGGTTCACTAGTTTTTATGGTAGTCCCACTCTCTGTGAAAAGAAGTAATGAAGGCTCTTGTCGTGCTACATATATCTGTAAGATCATAACAGACTCCATGGTCTGCTGTGCAGCTGGCTGTGCTAAAGGTTTTGGCAAGAGAAGCTAGCCAAATGCGTTTCATTGTACAGATACCTAGTATTGTAAAATTACATTGACTATTTCCTTTTATGATCCCAAAGGCTTCTGCTTATGATGTCAAAACATGAGTTCTGCTTTGTGTTATTTAGATCAAGATTGGCTCAAAGACATTTTCTTTTAACAACCTGTTTAACTTCAAAGCAAGCAGTTTTTGTAAGGAAACCTATAAACAAAGCTTCTAGAAACTGCAGAGATTAAATAGATATTCTGCTTGCCACCCACTGGAAAGATCAATGTCATGTTTTTCGTATATCTAACACCTAATAATCTTAAGTGACTTGTGCAGTCAGCTGAAAAGAGATCACATGGCAGTGTTAGCAAATAATTTTCTTAATCTGATAATCTGCAGAGACATTTGTGAGTTGCACACATTGCAATAACTACAGAAGGTTGAAAGTCATCGTTAGCGCATTTTACCCAATAAAATAAGTCCTTTATTTTTAAAATAAGAAAATAAATCAGGAATTATTACAGATACATATGGCTAAAAGAGACAAAATTTAATCATCCAGCACAGTGAATTCCCAGGGTCTGTAGCATTGTTAGGATGTTTTGCTTGAGAAACCCATAGTGTATAATCACAAGCTAAATTTACTGAACCACTTAAGGCATGACCCTAACCACTGTAAAGAGGCTTTTAAATGGTCTGATTCTTTCCTATAAGAAGGGACTAACTACATCTCTGCCCATACAATACACATTGCAGATTTCAGTAGATTTTAATACTGAGATCCTTGAATTCCAATGAGGTCAGTGGGTCCAGTTTCAGCTCCTTGGCTAGTACAACTAGAAAGCAGAGCCAGACAATTCCTGCATTGAGGGGTTTAGCAATAGTAGAATTTCAGAGTAAAAAACAAAATCCAGGGTTTAAATGGAAATAACACCCGCTAGCAATCTGTGGAAAAATAACAGTTGAAGAACAGAAACATACTTTCTCAAGAGTAAACACAAGGGAAGTTACAGGAACCACTAAGTTTTCTGCTGATCTGCCTGTGAATTACATTGCAAGGCACACCTGAGTATCTCTTTCAGTCTTTCTTTGACAATATTTGTGATTTATTTTAGCTGTATAATTCACTTCTGAAACAAAACACATTATCTAGGCAGGCGCTATATCTGTTTCAGTATAAGTCATTACTAGTTTTCTGTATTCAGTGGGAGTCCTTTTACTGCTATTATTCAGGGAAAAAAAAAAAAAAGACAAGAGAATATTCTCTGCAATATTCTTCTTGTCAAGACAAAATGATATGTCAAATTTTGGTGAGGTTAAATTCTTTTCCCTAGTTGGGGAGGAGGGGGTTGGAGGGGAACAAAGAGACATACACACACAAACACAAATAAAAAAAAAATAAATAAACTTTTAGAGAAAATACTTTCTGCTTAGGTCCTGTTATTATTTTTCACTCACTTTAGTGCCAGAAAGACAGGGACATTACAGATGAAAAGGGCCTATGTAGTCCTGTTGTCAACTTCCCAACAATACCATTCTGGGCTTGATGAGTAATGTAGGACTACCTATGTAGGAAACATTCCATAATGCAGTTTTGTATCATGTCACACAGTAAAGAAAAACAAGGGCTTTTGGGAGGCTGATTTGATATAGAATAGCAGAAATGTTATACTCTGTTGATTTAACTTCTCTTTGAAGACACCATTTTGCTGGTGCTGTGGGTCTGCAGCAAATGAAGACATAGTAGTTTGGGGCGGGGGAAGAGGGCAGGGAAGCTACCTGCTTCTTTGTAATATTATGAAGGGCAAAAATGTAATTTCCTGGAATGTATTGAATATATCTACCTCTGTCTTTGTCACTGTCATCCACAGACAGGCACTCATATATGCTTGAAAGCTCCCATATAATCAGTCGTAATAAGCTGATTGTCTTAGCTTTTAATATTAAATTCTTGTTATCCTCACTGGCATTTCTATATGGAAAGCAATGGAATTTTTACACAGACTAATTTTACCTTCTCTTGGGATATATTTATTGCATGTATTTCACCATTGGCTAAAACAAGGCAGAAAATTACATAGCACCTGCATAAATAATGTTGGATTTTATAGTTATGGAGGCAAATCTCACTGCGTAGTTGGATCTTGACTGAAATCTTGCTGAAAAAGTGATGATTTGGATGACTTCAGCCTGCAGCTCTCTTTGACATTAATGGAAAACAGATTAAAAGAAATACAGAACCATATGAAGTTATGGTACATTCCTCTGCCAGGCAGCAAAGCTAAAATCAAAGATTCTGAAATTCTCATGCACAACTACACATTTTATGGCACTCATTTTTAAGATTGCAAACAATTAGTAAAGTACTTTGACAAGGGTTATACTTCCTTACTGAAGCAATCTGAACTTACCTCCTTGCTCATCCAACATAACCAAAGTCCTGATACCAGCATCTTTACTCTACATCCCAATAGTGGTAGCAAGGTAAGGAGAAAGAAGGGGAGAAGAAAGAGAGAGAGAGAGAAAGAGAGATCAGTGAGGGAACACTCAAGTACGGGACACAGAAAGACAAAAGAAAAACAGTGAAAGGAATGACAAGGGGCTGGTGCCACTCTCCAAAGACCTTATGTGTCTAGATGCTTTATAAGGAACCCTCTCACTTGCACCATCCTCTCACTTGCACCATCAAGCCTTCAGAACTCATTGGGATGCTGAACTGCTGGACCTTGAGATTAAAATAATCAGTTTACACAAGTAATTTCTTAAAAGAGATTGTTCATCTCCAAGTTCTCTGAGGCAGGAGAAGGGAAGGAAAGGGTGTTAACACTTCATGTGTATATTCATCCCACAGGAGAAAATCCCAAGGAAAAGAGATGTGACACAAACATGTTTGGGAAGGAGGCATAGTAGTTTGTACACTGCCCTTGCAACACAGAAGTCAGAAGGCTTACCTACTTAGGAAAGCCATTTTAAAGCAGGCTAATATTTAATAGGATTAAGCTGTGTTTTTTGGTTCGGAGATCTGATAGATATGGATTTGAGCCAAGTTTTAATTCAGCCAGCAGACACCTTTAGAATCTATGGACTATGGATTAATCTTGAACGTAGAATTTTTAAAATACCTAACATGCTGCATCTGCCTCCCCTCCCAGTGCCTCAGCCAGCAGCAGGGCACCTTTTACAAGTACGATTTTTGCATGCATTATCATCATTCTGAGATGTGATCAGGTGTCTTGGGTTTCTGAATGCTATGTCACAGATCAGATTAGCTCCTTTTTAATTACAAAGGGGAAACAAGCTCCATTTTGCTCAGAGCAGTGATAACATCTGTGAATAATTAATGGCCTGAAAGATCTCCTGACTGTTTCACCTCAATGACAAATTAAGTAAGTCCTCTCTGGCCTGACAACTTGCCAGCAGGGTTACCTTGACATGTGCAGCATATTTAGCCATCATACCCTCTGTGAAGCAGAAAAAGTTGATGGTATCAATTTTGCAGAGGGCAAGGGGAGATGCCCACAGTTGCAGAGCAGTATGAGGAAAAGAAACTTGGAGTCCTGACCATCCCTCTTACTTTGCAGGCCATATTTGAGGCAGATTAAGGGCTTTGTATTAGCCTTCCTCCCAACTGCTCTGCTGATCTGTTTTTCTGGGAGCAGCGAAGTCTCTCTATTCCACACTTACAGGGTGCTTCAAGGTACACCAGGAGTACACTTCCCACATAGGCTCATCTATGAACTTGAATCTTTGCCACACTTGAGGGCTGGCTAGTTGCTGCAGCTGGTGTTTCTCTGCTTAGCAAGATACTGCTCACTTCAAAAGGAATGTGAAATACCTCTTTCATACTTGTCTGTCTCTCTGCACTCACATTCTTGTTTTTACTGTTTGTACCACTGTAGAAACTGGGGAAAATATCATGTGCATGTGCTGTTTGGTTGTCTTCCTCTTTTAAAAATCCCTTCATGAGCTACCAGGTGGAGAGAAGAAGCCTCCTGCCTCTTCCCATGTGTTGCTGCACCCTACCACCCTTGGGGCATCTATCTACTAACCACCCACTACTGCTATCTCTTTGCAAGTTTATAACTGCCTTTACTTGAATCTCAGCTAGCTTTTATTTTTGCAGCTTTTAGAAACTTAGGGTCCAAGGGGTATCTCAAATTTGCCTCCTTAGCATAAGGAAACCACTTTTAGTTATTTTTATGTTTTCTGTAGCGTAGACATCAGATCTAAGAACTGGATGTGCAATAGCTTTTTATTGTGCTTTTTCTGTGCTCTTGGTACCCAGGAGTGTGTTACTCCAAAAGATTTGTATGTATTGTAAAAAACATACCTCATGTAAATACAAGAATATTGCATGGATCCTCAGTCATCTTGTGTCTGAGTAAATATGGTGCAATCTGGCATGGGACCCTTCTAAATACTGGACTCAATAACCTGCAGTTGGTGCTGTGATAGTTGACTTTCACCGAGTCAGACATAGGCAGGCTGAAAAATGCTTACTGTTCCTTAAAACTGAGGTTCTTTTCCTGCTATTTTGAACATCTGAGCAAACTGCCTTTATGTAGCTGAGATGTCCAGTGACCTGAGTAAGACCTGTGCTGAGAGACCAATTCAGCAATTAGACCTTATGGTGAAAGCACTGCAATATTCTTTTACTTGTCTGACCATGAGTGCCATTTAACTTTACCAGCCAATACTGTATTTCTTAAGAGCAGCCTGCCACAGCATTAACACTATTGTGAAAATATTAGAGTCTGCATTGAATATACTTGTCTGCATCTGAGGTCTAATCCAAAACATATTGAAGCTAATAAAAAGATGCTCACTGACAAAGACGAGAGGTGATTCAGACATCAAGTGACATTCTCCTCCTGTTCCACGTTTCTATGAGGCATTAATTTTCAGCTTTTTCATAAAAACAAAATTTAACTGTGTAAAGCCTTAAAAAAAATTTTAAAAAGCACCAACATTTGTTCATTTGTTAATTTAGAATGCATCCAGACTTTCCTAAAAGTTTGGTATTTCCATTGTGACTGACCCTTTATATAGTTCAAAGTCTAACACATCTTTAAGAAAGACCTATTTGAAAAATGTTCTCATCATTCAGGAGCAGGAAAGAGACCCTCAGTAGCTGACCCTCAGTGACTATGGGCTGAGACTTCTCTAGAAACAACAAATCCTTTTAATTTTAAGAAGTATAGGGAAGAAATGTACCAAACAAGTGTGTTTGTACCCCAAATATGGAGAGTATTGCTGTTTTATGTGGTGAAGGTATCAACAGAAACTGTTCTTGCTCTCATTGGGAGTGGGTGTCACCAGGCATGCTTGAGTTGGTTGTGCTTGAGAGGGTGCTTTAGAGGGTGTGTAACAGGGGGCTACAAAAGCTGCATTTTATAAATGCCACCCTAGAGGAATATATTGTACAACAATCAACCATAAAACATTGATAACAGGCTCCCAGAAGAGCAATGGGCCATGGCAGGGCCTGGTGTCCATGCTTTGATTTGCCTGGTCCTGAAGGCTCAGGAAGGATTTCAACCCACATCCAGTGCTCACTATCATTGAAATCCTACACAGAAAGCCAGGAAGAGGTAGGACTAGTGAAGTTCATTTTGTTATGAAAATGTGTTTTAATGCTGCACTTTCTCCAGGATTAGAGCCATCTTTCTTCCTCTGCATGCTAGGTGGAAGAGTACCATGAATATAAACCTTGTAAGGTTCACAAAAGTTGATGTATTCCAACCTTTCAGTATCATTGAGCTTTAGTTTTTAGATAAAAGCAAACCAGCAAGAGCTGGTTTGGCTTCAGTGTGCATTATGAAGCATGTGCCCGGGTTCTCCACTGGACCACTGGCTAAACTACTGATCAAAAAGATGGAATGTATGATTTTAAGACTCTGGGCTTAATTCAGCTCTTAGGTATCCAAATCTGTTAATGCTTCATTGAAGCCAGCATTTTGAAGGGAAAATGCATTGGTGTAGCTTTTCTTGTTATTGCTATTATTGATTTCCCAAGACGGGAATAAAACTACAAAGAGAATTGGAATGACTTTTCAAATGCCACATCAGCCCCTTCAGGAACACAGTTCTTTGTGTCCTGTCCATGCCTGATACAAAACACAGCTTCTCTAACTTTGGTTTGGCCTTAGGGGTGATGTTCATAACAGTCTAAGAGAATGATACCACAGATCAAGAATCCAAATTCTTGAAACTGCTTTTGTAACCTATCAGGAGAAAAATGATATGCTCTTCCAGTTATGTGTAGAACACAGACAAGGACATGGAATTGCTGGAAGGACATGGAACTGATGGAGAGAGTCCAGAGGAGGACCACAAAGATGATCAGAGGGCTGCAGCACCTCTGCTATGAGGACAGGCTGAGAGAGTTGGGGCTTTTCAGCCTGGAGAAGAGAAGGCTTCAAGGAGACCTTGTAGTAGCCTTCCAGTATCTGAGGGGGGCCTACAGGAGGGCTGGGGAGGGACTATTCACAAGGTCTTGTAATGACAGGATGAGGGGGAATGGGTTCAAATTGGCAGAGGGGAGATTTGAATGGGATGTTAGGAAGAAATTCTTCACAGTGAGGGTGGCAAGGCACTGGAACAGGTTGCCCAGGGAGGTTGTGGCTGCTCCCTCCCTCGATGTGTTCAAGGCCAGGCTGGATGAGGTCTTGAGTGTCCTGATCTAGTGGGAGGTGTCCCTGCCTGTGGCAGGGGGTTGGAACTGGATGATCTTTGAGGTCTCTTCCAACCTAAACCATTCTATGATTCTATGATTCCACTTTGATGCAGAATTTTACTTTAATCAATATGGGTGCTGGTATTTGTTTTGAATAAACTAATGCAGAAAATTATGTACTAGGACAGGCTGCCAATGTTGGCTAGCAGTTTGCAGAGACACTAAAGACAATTGTCAACACCCTAAAGACAAAAATGTGGTCAAAGAAACATTTTAAAGTCATCATAGTAATGCACTTCCTCAGCTTCTGCTGCAAGTTCACTGTCACTCTGTTAATGCTTCAATGTCTCCCATGTCTGATTAAAGACAGCCCCAGCCTTGAATCCTGTGTACCTGCTTTTCATCTACTGCAATGACCATGACCCGGCGTTACTCCACCGGTTTACATAGGCTATAAGAGGAAAAAAATGAGACCAGAATTACGAATCACATTCTCCTGTGCCAAACACTTACTTCTGTGGAATTACACAGATTAGAACACTTTTCTGAGAAGAACTGTTCCAGTAGTTAATGACAGCGAAACCATTTTTCAAATTAGTTTTGACAAGCTTTGGACAAGCTCTAGGTTAATATTTTTGCTTTTATTCTTGAGACTAGGTTAACATTTGACTGTGATAGGAATGTGAGAGAAAATTCACTTCTCAGTCACGGGGAAGTGAGGAAAACAGCATACTGTGTGTTCAGCAATCTTCATAGAGCAGCATCATGAAGTTATCAATCATTTATAGCTTACCATTTCAGCTTTGATACATTAGTAAGCCTGGCTCTAACCTCCAAGCCTACGAGAGATTTAAATATACAAAATATCCCTTTCATCTGCACATGTTGCTAAGTGCTTTCTTGCTGGGCTTTCTGATACTGGTGATATTTTTTCCCTTTGGTGTATCATGGCTAGAAAGCTTTTTTGTTTGTTTGTTTGTATCCTACAACAACTGATTTTGTTTAAAAGCCATGGTGGTTCCATAGGGAGGTTGCAGCAGACTCACAGCTTTTGGCCTTGCTTGTGCTATTCTGCATTTCTTGAAGCTGGCTCTGAAGTAAAAGTCTTGAACAAGAAAAAATTACAAGAACAGCTGCAAACTGTATTTAGTTTCACTTCTTCTGCTTCAGTTAATTACTTCTTTATGCTTTGACCCTGGCACTGCACGTCATCACCATAAAATACAGCCTTCATAGCACTGAGTAGCTCAAATAAACACTGATCAGTGCAGATGTAACTGCATTGAATGGATATACTGGGCACCACAGAGCAAAGTGATTTTTGTCATCTGCCATTCTGGTATGTAGCTGCCTTGGAGCAAAGCAGTAGTGACTTTGCAGTGATGACTCACCACTTCTCCTTGCTTCTCCTATTGTGCTAGGACTGAGACAACCAGCTTCTTGCAAAGTTGGTTTATTAAAGTATAAAGCAGTAACAGATTTCCTTTTCCTCTATGAAATTTCCTGTGAATAGCATAGTCTCCAAACTCAGCCTATTATTCTTGGTCAAGGAGGGCATGGTCTTTGGGAATTATGGCTTTGTCCCTCAGGTTATGACCTACATTTGTACTTGTACTGATTTACGGCTTCTCTGGTTGTACAGAACTCTTCCACCTCTAGTGCAGAGCCAAGTCAATCTGTTTATTCTGTATTATTCTAGTACCTAACAGAGCAGAGTCAATCATGACAGGAATTCATACATATGTATACAGTAATGATGCTTAAACAAGGAGGCATCCTTTTTGTTCCACCAAGAGTAAAAACCATTCTTCTACTGAGAAAGATTATTTTTTGTCTCTACCTCCTAGACAGGTTCTGCTAAGAAAGAGAGTTTAATTGGATTTTGGGGGTCTATTAAATCAGAGCAGTGTGAGTTTGATTTTGGAGAAGACACTCATCACTTGTGTTTTCAGTATAAAATCTCTCCACTCCCTAAATGCTTCATTCTTTTAAAAGCACTAGAGAAATGGGGTCAGAGTAATCAACCAACTGTTTAGACCACGGAACAATTTTTAAAGTCTTTTGTAGCCACATTAGTGAAAATAGCATTCAGGTCATTGCAGAAAAATTCCTTTGACTACTCAGGGCTAATTTTAGGAACCTCTGTATTTGGACAGGAAGATATTGTAGCATCTGAATAAAAGCCAGGTCCACAGAGATGCTGAGCTCTCCAGAGAAGTGCTAGAGCCCTGCATGAATTCATTGGTAAATTCAGCAGACCCAGTTCTCCTCCAGCTTTGCCATTTGCTATGATTTAATACATAAATTTCAGTGGCATTCACAATATGCTGGTTCAATATGTTAGGAAGACTCAAGCGGTGCTTCCATCGCACAAATACAGCTCAGGAGAGATGGGGCTGATATTTACTGATGGTTTGACCCTGAGCAAATCACTTCCCTTTCCTGCTTCTCTCTGTCTTCCCACTCATCATCTGCCTCATTTATTTAGATCACAGGCACTTTGGCATAGCAGGCTCTCCTGCCTTGCATTTGTGGTGGCACCCACATGAGACTCTCTTTCATGCCATTGAACTGATTTCAGCATCTAACGTAGAGCTGATATAAAGTGTTGGTTGAAAATGGCATGTCCAGGGAACTGAATAGCAACAAGGGACAGATTGCTTGTGAGATGAGCATATTTTGGATGCAAGAGGCCCTGATCTGAAGTGTTTGTGGAGAAGGAGTGATATTGACTGTTCAATGACCCATCAGTCTGTCTATCTGTACACGGAAATTTAATTCTATCTCCACTGGACTCCATTGATGTCCACAGTTGTGATTGATTTCAAGGCCACATAGCCTACGGATGGACTTGTGCTTTTTCCTGGACATAGGACCTGATGCAATTTTCTTCCTGTTGTCTCTGCTGGAGACTCTTCTGGTTGTCAGCAGTACTGGGACTGTCAGTGCTGATGACCCTGATTAAAAATGTCATTAGCTCCAGAGCCAAGGCTTGCATGGTGTCTGAAAATAACGTGTCCTGTCAGGCAGGAACAAAGTTTTCCATCACCTGATGGCTGAACACTCTAAACTAAACTGAGTTTGGGAATTCAGGCATTTAAACCCTTTTGTTATGAAGAGAGTGAAATGAAGCCTGACTAAACTGTTCTTCCCTTCTGGGAGTGACCTCTCCAGCCAGGTACAAGCTATGACGGCTAAGCCCAGGTCCCTTTACTTAACACCCTGGAAAATCAAAGAACTCTCTTTTGGAAAGCTGTCAATCTAGGACACCTCATGAGCTTTGAAATCCTTATAAATGTTTCATAGATACATAAAGAAGTGACATTTAAGTGCTGTGGTGTCCGGTACTCTATAAATAGCTGCAAGTGTTTATGAAGAGGGAAATATTTAGAGACAAGAGGGCAAACAGACCAAGGGCCTTTTTCACCTCCCCTACTTGGAGTGTTGTGGAGAAGACAAAAGAGAGGAACTGGCATGAGGCTTCTGGAACTCTGCAACAAACTCAGCCACTTTCCCTGACTCCAGGTCACCCTCAGAGGCTGTTTCATTGGTTTATTTCAGGTAGCCTGTCTCAACGGATACTCAGGCATGGGCAAAACAGTGTCCTTGCTGCTGGTCTATAGTGTGATGCTCAACAACTAGATTGTGGTGTCTTGAATGATCCTCATAATGGGTAAAGATAGAGAGGGGCAAAGTGGCACATAAAGCCATGGCTGTGGCTTAGCAATGTGAGTTAGAAAAAGTCCCCAAACCCCCACACTTCCAGTGTCAGACTCTCCACCACTTTTACTTACCACAGAAGTGCAAATAAAATGCAAGTCCTTACCTCTTCAACAAGCTGCAGCATTCGACGGGTGCTCTCAAGGGACTGAAAAAACAGAGGAAAACCCACTTAGATTTGGCAAGGTAGTTTCCAGCGCTAATGTGCACAGTCATGCTAATAGCATATTTTCCCTACACTCTTTGCTTTCCCTCAAAATCAGACCATCAGCAGGACTCTTCTTCATCTCTTCATCCTCAGCTGTCTGCTAGGGCTTGATAATGCAGCAGTTCCCACCACATCGCAAGGCATCGGCAGTCTCTAAGGCTTGTGCTCCTTTGCTCACACTTTGTGGTGGTAATGCTTGGTACAGCTGGTGTTACACTTTACAAATAAAATCAGTAGTTTTCAGCTAAGAATTTTCACAGACCTAATTGGTGACTTTTAACCCTCAGTAGTTTGGGCAAAGTGAAGGAATCATCAGAAAATATTAAATTGCTGCTTCGTGCTCTAACATCTGTCAGATTGATGCAGATTCTAATACCTAAACTGAATTTATGACCAACAGATGCCTTAATCTAAACTAAATGTAATGTTGAATTTTATCCTGTCTCATTTAATTTCCAATTCTACTTTGAGTGAAAAGCTGACAGAAAGCAGAAGCAGCTCTAGAAATTCTTTGCCAGATTGGCTCCTTTTTCCAGAAGTCTCTCACTCTAAACCCAAGCCCAAGTTCCCAGCTTAGCTATGGGTCTCACTTCATCAGCAAGCTGGTCAGCACGCCGCTGCATTTCTTCCAACTCATTGCGCATATCAGCGTCTTCTGCCATTTTATCGACGGGTGTGTTTGTGGAAGCTGCAGATCAGGTATTTGCACTCAGCTGCTTGTGAGCCTGGAAGACAGAGAAAAGGGAAAGGAGGAGAGTAGTTAGGCTCCCTAACTCACTGAAGTGTGCTTAAATGTCAGTTCCACAAAAATGCATTCATTATGTGTGCCCTCAGCCAAATCCTTTTGTCTGGATAACAAATCCTATCCCGCGGAGAGCACACAGGATTTTACAGGGTGGTGCTTCATTCCTCTATTACTAATCACTTTCAAACAACAAGGCTGTATTCTTGTCATGATCTTTGAGGAAAACCTTCCTTTTTTCTTAACTTTTCAAATGCTATCCATATCAAAGCTGGAGATTCAGAAGGTGTTATTTGTCACCAGAAATAGTTTTCATAGAATGGTTTAGGTTGGAAGAGACCTCAAAGATCATTC
>VWZI01014524.1:0-20827 GCA_013396835.1 Psilopogon haemacephalus
GCAGTTCCATGTCCTTCTTGTGCTGGGGGCTGCAGAGCTGCAGACTGTACTGCAGGTGGGGTGTGAGGAGAGCAGAGCAGAGGGGCAGAATCCCCTCCCTTGCCCTGCAGAGCCAAGGGGCAGAATCCCCTCCCTTGCCCTGCTGCCCACAGCTGCTCTTGCTGCAGCCGAGCACACAGTTGCTGTCTGGGCTGTGTGTGCACACTGTCGGCTCTTGTTGATCCTCTCATCCACCCAGACCCCCAGGTCCTTTTCCTCAGAGCTCCCATCCTCTCCCATCCTCTCCCATCCTCTCGGCACAAAGGCAGCCAGGTTAGCGGACCGCCTTAAACTCTCGGTCCGCACTCAGCGCTCAGATTTCTCGTAACACTCAGAAAGGACTTTCACACATTCCTCTCCAGGATCTGCTGGCACGGGGCAAGGATCTCCAGCAGGAGAGCAGGCGGGAGCGGGCGGCTGCCCCCCGCAGAGCCGGCGGCGCTCAGCGCTCAGCCGCAGCGCAGCAGCTGGACCCGGCCGCTTCGCTCCCTTCCTTCGCCCTTTCGCCTCTCCCTCTGCCCTAGGAGCTGCTTGATCCAGCTGAGCCCACTTAATGCAGCGGAACAACAAAGCGCCAGACCCTTCTCCCCTCCACAGCTTTTTTTTTCTTTTTCTCTTTTCCTGATGAGTTTTCTACTGCTTTAGTGATATGAATCATAAGCACCCAAGCCCTGCAGGATGCCACAGTGCTGCCAGCACATGCAATGGCTAAACTTTACCCTACAGAAATACTTGGCATAAGCCAAAGAGGTTAATAATAATAATAATAATAAAGGAATAAAAAATAACATATTTTTTCTGCATTTGTTCAGGGTGAGGAGTTTATTTCTGCGCTACCAATCCACATTACCAAATCACAGACTGTCAGGGGCTGAAAGGGACCTCGAAAGATCACCCAGTCCAACCCCCCTGCACAGCAGGATCACCTTGAGCAAATCACACAGGAATGCGTCCAGGCTAGTTACCATTAGAATCATAGAATCAACCAAGTTGGAGGAGACCTCAAGCTCATCCAGTCCAACCTAGCACCCAGCCCTAGCCAATCAACTAGACCATGGCACTAAGTGCCCCATCCAGGCTTTGCTTGAACATCTTCAAGGACAGTGACACAACCACCTCCCTGGGCAGTCCATTCCAATGCCAATCACTCTCTCTGGCAAGAACTTCTTCTTAACATCCAGCCTGTACCTCCCCTGGCACAACTTAAGGCTGTGTCCCCTTGTTCTGTTGCTGGTTGCCTGGGAGAAGAGCCCAACCCCACCTGGCTACAACCTCCCTTCAGACAGTTGTAGAGAGCAATGAGGTCTGCCCTGAGCCTCCTCTCCTCCAGGCTGCACACCCCCAGCTCCCTCAGCCTCTCCTCCCTGGGCTGTGCTCCAAACAGCCTTGGTGCCCTTCTCTGGACACCTTCCAGTACCTCAACATCTCTATTAAACTGAGAGACCCAGAACTGGACACAGTGCTCAAGGTGTGCCCACATTAGAGTGCTAACTGTGCATGCAGCTCACTTTCTGAACACTTCAAGCAGACGTGCCTTATGAATTGTGCTTCTGGGCTATGGTTTATAATCTCCCCCCCCTTTTTTTTTTTTTTTTTTTTTTTTTTTCCCAATTGAAAATATTTTNTTTTCCTTTTTGTTGTTTTACTGCTTGATGCAGTTATTTCCTTGAGAGGACAGAACAGAGCAAATGAGGATAAACTACAAAAGTAAACAGGAGCCAAAATCCCTCACTGCCTACAACAAAACCACGTCACTAGCGACCACAAAGGATATTCAAATCAACAGATAAAGGTCAGATAAAGCACAAGATTAGGTAGAGCACACATTAATATCTCAAAGATGCTATTACAAGGTTAATCAGCGATGCTGGCAAGATTTAGGGCTGAGGTATTCGGTGCCTAAGAAACAAAATCAAAATAATTTAGTTTTGCTTTATCAACAAGTATAAATCAGCCACAAAACTGCTGCTTTCCAGACAAAATGAATGTAATGCAATAAAACTTCAGGCCTAGAGGCATAGCTCTCCCTAGGGATTTTTATACTAGCCTGGCTACACACAGCACAGGTGAGGGTCCACCACTGCACTGCCTTTTGCAGAAGCATGAGAATTCAAATAGAGAGGCTGCATCAGAGTTTAGCTGCTCCAACACAATAAAGAATCCATTCTGGTGGTTTGTTGTTTTTTTTTACACACATCTAAGACTCGCTGCAGACAGGCTGGAGAGCAGGGATGGCATCCAGAGGGACCTGGACAGGCTGCAGAGGTGGGCACAAGCCAACCTCAGGAGGTTCAAACAAGACAAAGTGCAAGGTCCTGCATCTGGGTCAAGGCAATCTCAAGCACAAATACAGGTTGGGCAGTGCCTGACTGTAGAGCAGCCCTGAGGAGAAGGACTTGGGGGTGCTGGTGGAGGAGAAGCTCAACATAAGGCAGCAGTGTGCACTTGCAGCCCAGAAAGCCAAGCAGAGGCTGGGCTGCAGCAGAAGAGTGGCCAGCAGGGCCAGGGAGGTGATTCTCCACCTCTACTCCCCCACCTGGTGAGACCCCACCTGGAATACTGCATCCAATTCTGGAGCCCCTATTAAAAGAGGGATGTGGACATGCTGGAGCATGTCCAGAGAAGGGCCACGAGGATGCTCAGAGGGCTGCAGCACCTCTGCTGTGAGCACAGACTGAAAGAGTTGGGGCTGTGCAGTCTGGAGAAGAGGAGGTTCCCAAGTGACCTTCTTGTGGCCTTCCAGGATCTGAAGGGGGGCTACAGAAAAACTGGGGAGGGACTTTTTAGGCTCTTAGGTAGTGACAGGACTGATCTAGGGTAGGGTGTCCCTGGACATGGCAGGGGGGTTGGAACTGGATGAGCCTTGTGGTCCCTTCCAACCCTGACTGATTCTATGATTCTAAGCCCCATGCCAGCTGATGACAAATGGAAGTCTTGGTTCATTACATTTTTATCCTCTCATTTTGCTGCACAGAGCAAGGGTTTGCCCTCAACTGCTTTTGAGAATGCTCCCAAACAGCATGAACTAGACATGCCTTTATTTTTCCTTCTCAGAAAAAAATCAGTTCAGGATTTGCATTCGGAGTGTTCCTGCAACTTCTCTTCATCTTTGAACCTGCTGTATTTGTGTGACTGAAACTTAAAGCTGTGAAGAAAACACCAGCTGCCTGCTTCACCTAGGAGCTGGCTCCAGATTCTCCCTGCCTGTTCAGCACAAGACTGGCTGATTCCTGAACTGAGGAGGGATTATTTAGCTTTATGCCATCACAACGTCAAGATGAAAAGCAATTGGCAATCTTTGTTCAGGCAATCTTATTTCTGAAACTGCAACTTTCACAGAAAGAAATGCTGAAAAAACATAGACAGGCACAAACCAAAACACAGAAAGCTCTCCCCATGTCTGCCTGTGCTGTTGTTACTGCTCCTTCTTGAGCCTGCTCAGCTTGAGCCAGAAGATAAGTCACAAAGACAGGGTTAAGTCTAAATCTCCAGCTGGACAGATCAAAGAGAAAGTTACCAGGAGCATAACATAAATCATATTTTAGCATTTAGGATCCCAGCATATGGCTTAGGGAGAATTTTAACTCCACCTTTATCGATCTATTATCTCTGCTACGTATCCTTCACACTGCAGGAGTCTTAATCGCCCAGATGCTCTGCCAACTCTTTCCCCCATGCTGAAGCCACTTAACCACTTGCTTTTCAACAAAAGTCCACTAAAATGCACACATATGAGTTGCTAAATGTTAAGCATGAAGTTTCCTGATTGACTAAATGTCATTTGGATATGGTACTTGGGGATAGGGTTTAGGGTGAGCCATGTAGAGTGGGTTGTCGGTTAGACTGGGTGATCCTGAGGGGCTTTTCCAACCTGAATGTTTCTGTGATTCTGTAATTACACCTTTATATGGCTCCATGAGGCTGTTAGTATCTCAGTGTGTTGGCAATATCCCTCCCTTCCCAGTCATCAAGAGAAACACCATCATCAGTTCATCACTTTGTTGACTCTTTGTAGTCCTATGTGGGTGTATCAGCCTCTATCAGACAAAGAAAAGCGCATAAGGAAATTGAGGTAAAAGCTAAACTGCAACAAAGACTTTCACATTTAGGACCGAGAATGCTTACTACTTGCAACACTTTCACTTAAATCAGTGTAGTTTAAAAAAAAAAAGCCACAGCCAGCTGAGGAACTGCATTTCCAAAGTGCAATCATCAATCTTGCCTTGCTGCCCTTCACTTTGCCACAGTGTCTTAAGAAGGTAATGGACAATTCAACTCCAAAGCCTTGCACCTCATCCTATTAAGCAAGATCATTATTTTTGCTCACCAGTGTTACTGCTCCACTGAAGCTGATATGCCACAGAAAATCAGAGAACAAGAGGTTGATTTCTGCTTGTACTGCAGATTTGAAGAGGGCAATCATGTTTTGCGTCGGTTCAAACCAGAAAGGAGATCATAAGAGACTTCTCTGAACCTCCACTAGACAGACACATTTGCTGAATCAACACAACATTTTTCTAAGCACAGAGTTTCAATCCTCAGGACAAGAATGATTTTCTGACATGACAACTGGAAACACTGCATGGGCTGCTCTGTCTAGGAGTGCAGGATGTTTCCTCTACTGAAAAAGGCATTTTAGAACATTGCATTCCTGTCCCTGCATCAGCATCGAAAGATCATCAAATCAGTCAGGGTTGGAAGGGACAAGGATCATCTAGTTCCAACCCTTCTGCCATGCCCAGGGACACCCTACCCTAGATCAGGCTGCCCACAGCCTCTGCCAGCCTGGCTGCAAACACCTCCAGGGAAGTGGCCCCAACCACCTCCCTGAGTAACCCATTCCAGGCTCTCACCACTCTCATGCTCAGCAACTTCCTCCTCACATCCAATCTAATCTTCCCACCTCCAGCTTTGCTCCATTCCCCATAGACCTGTCACTACCTCATAGCCTAAAAAGTCCCTCCCCAGCTTTTCTGTAGGCCCCCTTCAGATCCTGGAAGGCCACAAGAAGGTCCCCTGGGAGCCTCCTCTTCTCCAGCCTGCACAGCCCCAACTCTTTCAGTCTGTGCTCACAGCAGAGGTGCTGCAGCCCTCTGAGCATCCTCGTGGCCCTTCTCTGGACATGTTCCAACTTGCACAAATACTAAACCCACAATCCAAATACTTTCCCCAAGCTGTTCTGCCTATTATCCCGTCCATTTAAAGTAATTCAGAATTTATCCAGAGCTGATTTGTCTCCTTACACCAAGCATTCACACTCCAAAACAAGAGCTGGTTATAAGGAAGCTCATCACAACACCCCAGGCAGCATTCTGAACCTTTTCAGCATCTCAAGTGCCTTGTGGCTGAGAGAGGAGCTGTAGATATTTATTCTATAGTAAAATGTGAGTGATCGTGGCAAGGGCTCGATGGCCTCTTAGAACACCATGTTCAGGGTCTCTGGCAAAAAGAAAAAATAGGGAAAGGCAACAGAAACCTTTGCCACAGAACTGGCGTCACTTCTGATACCAGTGTTTTGACATCAGCCTGGCAGAGGCGTGTAAGCAAAGCCCTGCTGTTTGCTCTGATCACCACAGACTGCCTCTTGCAGGTAGCCAGCTCACAGCGAGCCAGCTACAGAACCGTGAGGTATAACAAAAATAAACAGTCCCAATCACAGCATGGAGCACAGACAACAAAGCCCCGGGGAAGAAAAGAAGGAAAATAACACCTGCCAAACCACGAAAGACTAAAGTAGGTGCAAGGTTCTGCTGCTAATGTGGATGGTGCTCTCCAGAGAAAAGCTTCTCTACTCTTCTTCCACATGAGAGGCAGGATAAACCACCTGCAAGAAGTTTGGCATTTGGAGCACTGGGTTTGTAAAAGTAAAACCGAAGAGAGCTGAAACGGCCAGAGCTGGCACAGAGATGGTTCAGTTTGGCACTCAGAGGTTCCTTTAAAGCACCTACAGAACAGACTGCACACAGATGCACACAGCTATGCTGCCTCCAAGTCTAACCAGGATCCTCTTTGGCTCTTCTGTTTCAAAAAGTATTTTTACTTCATGAAAACAAAACAAAGCAGCCCAAAAATCAAATGCAAGGAGGCAAACTGAGCCTACAGGCAGAGATTTACCTTTTTGTTTGGTTGATTTTTTGGGGTGTTTTTCTGCTAAGCTTTTACGAATTTCTTTATCCAGAATTAGCCCCAGTACAGCCCTGCTAAGTGTAGAAAGAGAAGCCAAATGGCTGCTTTTAAACACCATTTTAATAAAAGCTGAAGCCTCTCCTTACTCTGTCTTTTACCCCAGCCACTGTAAAGAGAAGTCAACTACCAATTAATGGTAAATCCTAAATCCTTTCATTATGGGAAGTCAGAAGTGGTTAGGAATCAGTGTGGCCTGACAAGGTGTATTATCTGGATCACAAAGAGATCAAAGTTCTTCATATCAGCTAAAACCTGAGCTTTGTGGAGGACACTCATCTTTGGCTTACACATCTTGGAGTCAGCAAATTGCCTTCATCTGATGTCCAGGGTTTATCTGCTGAACAATCCCCTTTTTTATTTAACACGAGGCATTAAGTAGTAATTACATGATGTTTACACATTTATAAACGATGGGTTGCCTTTTGTTAAGGGCACCCAATCCCTTAATCCTCCCTTAATGTAACCAAACAAGCTGGCAATAAATAAAGAAGAAAGCACAAAGGGATGTGACAGCTCAGGGGAGAAGTTAAAGGAGAACAAAGTGAGCTTCAGGCTGCTCCTCCAACCAGCCATGCAGGGTGGGCAAAGGCGATCAGCTCCACTGGAACAGGGGAAGAGAGGGTGCAAGACCAATCCTGCTGCTTTATAGTCAATGTGGCAACAGTTAAATTGCTGCAGTTAAGTCCATCACATATATTGCCACTAAGCTCATTACCCCACGCACAGGTATGGCCTTCTGTCTTTCCAAGCTTTCACTCACAGGTTTAACATAGTAATTCATAGCAACAGGATGCCTCAGGTTCCAGTATCAGGCAGGAAGACACCTCCAAAATATTTGGATTTTTTAAAAATGCCTTAATTTTTATTTTAAGGTCTGAGTGTGCATAGTTATTGGAACCAATCTTACACCTCCAGTACTGTTTGGTGACCTTATGATAAGGAGTGTTGTGTTCAGCAAGTGATGAAAAACCTCCAGAACTTTTGGGTCAGGGAAAAAAAAATCCCTCTCTCACTAGGATAAGGGGGGAAAAGACAGAACAGTGAAATTGTTAGAACAGAATTGAACAGAATAAAAAATATAATATAATATAATATAATATAATATAATATAATATAATATAATATAANTGGCTGCAAACACCTCCCTGGGCAACCCATTCCAGCCTTTCACCACTCTCATGCTCAACAACTTCCTCCTCATGTCCAGTCTGAATCTCCCCACCTCCAGCTTTGCTCCATTACCCCTAGTCCTAAAATAGACTTGAATAAACCAAGTTGGAAGAGACCTCCAAGATCATCCAGTCCAACCTGGCACTCAGCCCTATCCAATGGCACTAAGTGCTCCATCCAGGCTTTGCTTGAACACCTCCAGGGAGGGCAACTCCACCACCTCCCTGGGCAGCCCATTCCAATGCCAATCACCCTCTCTGGCAAGAACTTCTTCCTAACATCCAGCCTATACCTCCCCAGGCACAACTTGAGACTGTGTCCCCTTGTTCTGTGCTGGTTGCCTGGGAGAAGAGACCAACTCCAGGTGGCTACAACCTCCCTCCAACTTCATATTGCAAATGTTTTGGTTTGGGTTGTGGACAGTTCATCACACAAACTTTCCCATCAGCTTCCTAGCAGAAGTACTTAGTAAATGTGAAAATGCTTTGAGCCTTGGAGGAAGGATACAAAGGCAGAATGGAGCAAAGCTGGAGGTGGGGAGATTCAGACTGGGCATGAGGAGGAAGTTGTTGAGCATGAGAGTGGTGAGAAGCTGGAATGGGTTGCCCAGGGAGGTGTTTGGGGCCAGATCCCTGGAAGTGTTTGCAGCCAGGCTGGCAGAGGCTGTGGGCAGCCTGATCTAGGGTAGGGTGTCCCTGGGCATGGCAGGGGGGTTGGAACTAGATGATCCTTGTGGTCCCTTCCAACCTTGACTGATTCTATGATTCTAGACTTTTTGAGGGGAAGGCACAAGCCATGGCACTGCACACCTCACAAGCTCCATAGCATGCCTTTGTTACAGAGTCCAGGTTATCAAGAGAGAATAGCAAAGTGCTGTGTTGCAAGAGGGATTTGTGTTCTGCAAATGAAGAGCCTGACTTCCCAAAACCATTAGGCAGAAGCATTAGGACTGGGCAAACCCCCACTTCTCTCTGAGCCAGCACCCTGGCCACTGCTGATGTTGGCACATATTTGCCCCATATCAGGGCTAGCTAAAAGCTGGTAAAGATTTCAGTTTCTTTTCTCCCTCAGCAGAAAGCTTATTTGCCTGAGCCAAAACCTTGCACAGCCAAAGTGAGCTCAGACCATTTCTGAGCTTCCCTACTGCCAACCAAGCTGAGCCCACATGCCACATTCTATATTTTTTTTCAGGCAAAACTCCTGAGAGAGCAGCCCAAGCTAAAATACAACACTTTGTAAATCAGAAAGGTTTATCTCTACTTGGAATTGGGTCAACTACAATTAAAAAAAAAGAAAAAAAGAAAAACAAACACCAAGCCTGTTCCTTCCTTTCACTGTTATCCAGCCACCAGCTTTGAACTTCTTCATCCAAAACAAAGGCATTAGGGAGGGGAGCTCCTTTCAGGGCACTGGTGGACAAATTCAGCGAGAGGAAAAATTGCTTGGTTGGTAGAAGGCCACAGGAACTTTAATCACCTAACAGATAAGTATTTGCTCTTTAAAATTTCCATGAAAAATAAACATAAACATGGTCTCTGCTATAATCCTTCATCACTTAAGATTCCCAGAAATCTGATGATATTGTGCTTTAATGGTAAGCATAAACCAAACAGAAATTCCAAGATGCTTTGTTCAGCCTATGGAGACTCCTTTTTTTGGACTAGATTTTACTAATTTGTGATTAAACCTTCCCCTCCAAGGACTGATCTTGCTTTCATTTCTACTTAAACTCGGATGCAGTTTCCCAAACACGAGATAAAAATTCAGCTCTCCAGCACCCAGAAAAAAAAAAAAAGATCTCTTTTGGAATACAACCTCTTAAATCACCTACTTTAAAGCATGTGGCCTCGAAGGAAAAAACAAGTGGGGACTGAGCTCCTTTCTTCTTTACTTAGCTGTTATAGAGTGGGGAAATCTGAAATTTCTTCACTTAAATTTTAACACTGGCAGAACACAAGCACATTTCAGTGTGCCCAAAAGGAACACATTGCTTCTAAAGGAAGAAATAGTGATGAAAATTCTTTACAGTCCCCATTTTACCTAGACTCTAGTACCTAGAATGCTGAGTCATAAACCAAACCTTTAAAGAAGCTGAGATCATCATAAACACTTCTCATTTTCAGCTGAGTCCAAGCAGAGAAGTCATTAGCTAAACTGTAAGGCTCCCAGGAGCACACATCTTTATTAAGACAGGGATGATCGCCAGTGTCAAATTCTTCAAGCATTAATAGTAAGAAGTGCCTGTACTTGGCACTGGTCAGGACACATCTTGAGTACTGTGTCCAGTTCTGGGCCCCTCAATTCAAGAGAGATATTGAGGTACTACCCACAGAAGGGCAACGAAGCTGGTGAGGGGCCTGGAGCACAGCCCTGTGAGGAGAGGCTGAGGGAGCTGGGAGTGTGCAGGCTGCAGAAGAGGAGGCTCCAGGCAGACCTAATTGCTCCCTAAAGGGAGGTTGTAGCCAGCTGGGGTTGGACTCTTCTCCCGGGCAACCAGCAACAATGAGGGTACACAGCCTCAAGCTGTGCTGGAGGAGGTACAGGTTGGATGTTAGGAAGAAGTTCTTGCCAGAGAGAGTGACTGGCAGTGGAATGGGCTGCCCAGGGAGGTGGTGGAGTTGCCATCCCTGGAGGTGTTCAAGCAAAGCCTGGATGGAGCACTTAGCGCCACTGGATGGGGCTGGGTGANTATTCCATGCTATTATATTCTATGCTATTCCATGCTATTCTATTCCATGCTATTCTATTCCATGCTATGCTATTCTAACAGGAAGGAAACAATAAACATTACTAAGTGCTAAGCACATTGTTTATGCTGTGTAAGTTCCAAAGTACTTTCACTCTTGCTTGTGAACAGGAGACTTCAGTGGTGGATCTGTGCAGTCCCAAATGCCTCCCCCTGGCTCCAGCAAGTGCCGCAGAAAGGTTCACTCTTGCGTCATGCCCTGAGCCAGCTCTGGCCCTGGCCTGGCATGGAAATGAACTCATTCACCTCCTCGGGTTTTCCCCTTTCTTTTCCCTGATCTTTAATGAGGATATCGAGCTCGCAGGGAGTAGCAGGCAGGAGTTTACTCTGCACTTTCACAGCTGGACAGGAGCCAAAATCCAGGCACAATGACTGGATTCAGCTTTTTGAGGCAATCACAGCAGAGCAGCACACATCATCCTCCGGGAAGGATCCTTCCCACCACTGCTCTAACAGGAAACTTAGCTCAAACCCAGGGGTGGGCTATCCCCTCACTTCACTTTTGCACCTGGCTATTAACATCATTCTCCCACAGGGAGAGCCTTCCTGTTAGAGAAGCTTTCAAAATGGCTTGAAAGCTTTTTTTTCTTCTGGTTTGTTATGGTGACTTCACCTGCTACTATTCTGAATAGCACATGTGATCTGAAATATTTTGCTCTTATATTGGAGACTTTGGTAACAAGCTGGCTAAGGCACATACCGAGAAAGAAAATCAGTGTGGTGTTAGCCAGTAAAACACATAGGAAAGTGTCTCCAAGTTCACAGCATATTCACTTTCCCACTTACACAGACCATACATGCTAAGTTCTGACTTGATGTTCCAACTACCATTTCCTTAATCAGTCTCTCTTTAGTTGCTTACAACACAGAAAAATTCCTTGCTCTGAGTTGAAGCTGTCCTCTTTCCTCTCAAGCCCAAAGTGAATCCTCTGGCTAGTTAGCTGTAAATAAATGTAGATGTGTTCTATATTCTCACATTCCACATGAACAAATAGGTCCTAAGGACATGTCTGCACATACCTCTTAGGGAGAAGAAGCACAAGATTCAGAGCTCATGAAGAGGTAGCCAGAAGCATCTTTAAGTCTCCCTCCTTGTGTTGCTGCTCTCAGGGAACTACAGCAGCCTCTAACACAGCTCATCCCAACTCCCTAAGAAAAGGAGATTATTTCCTCCCTCTTACTCCCTTTCTATCCTTCCCCCAAACCCCACAGGCCAGTGCTGCACTAATATTAGCTTTATTTACTAATCATCCAGCAAAACTGAGAACCACCATGTTAGTTTTTTACATGCCAGATGAAGGCTTCCAGCAGCTTGCTGGAGCTTTTAGGGGAAGCCTGTGGCACAAAGGCAGCAGAAATCAGGAATATAAAGGGTACCCTGCACACAAAGTCTGGTGTTCCACACCTAGCAGCCTTGGATTCTGCTCCTTTCTTATATCACAAGACATTCAAGTGCATGTCAGGTCAAGAGCCAGCAGAGAAGGGGATTTTGGCCATGTGACTGGCCCATGTCCAGCTGTGTGACACCATGCCATGGTGGCAGCCACGAGGTCACAGCATATGATCCTCCTCTGTCCCTGGACAAACTGTGAACCCAGGAGGGCTTCAGCAGAGCTGAGGTTACATGCACTGTCTTAAATTCAGCGGTGCCTGAAAGCTGCCTGAATGAGGTGTCTGGGTTCTCTGGCATCTCCTTTCTGGACCCCCCAGATCAGGTTTATAATGTACATTGTACATTTATATATATACACGTATTTATACACATATACACACATACATGTATTTATATATATACACACACATTTTTTAATATATATATATATATACACACACAGAGAGATTTTTATATGTATNTACACACAGAGAGAGATTTTTATATGTATATACACACACACATATATATATATATGTCAGACCACAGAACTGCCCATTTACAATGTTATGTTCCTAAGACATTATTGCCCAAACTCTTTTTTTTCCCAGGTCACTAACTCTACCCAGTTCAGAGAGGTTACACAAAAGGCATATTGATTTAGGCAGCAATTATTTCCAGGTAACCTAAAGCAAAACCAAGCAAAAATAAGCACGTTTAAGACAAAAGGGGGCACTCTCCCTCACGCAAAATTCTTTAACAAACAATAAACTTGCATTTTATTACTCTCCCTCAAAACAGGGAGAGAGGAAGAAGAGATGGAGGACAGGGAGAGGATTAACCAAAATCATATTGGTTGATGTTTAAGTTCTGAAAGACAGGGAAACAAAAATATGAGAAGATATATTACATGATCAGAGTGCTGCAGCACCTCTGCTATGAGGACAGACGGAAAGAGTTGGGGCTGTGCAGGCTGCAGAAGAGGAGGCTCCCAAGTGACCTTCTTGGGGCCTTCCAGTATTTGAATGGGGCTACAAAAAAGCTGGGGAGGGACTTTTTAGGCTCTCAGGGAGTGACAGGACTAGGGGGAATGGAGCAAAGCTGGAGGTGGGGAGATTCAGATTGGAGGTGAGGAGGAAGTTCTTTACCATGAGAGTGGTGAGAGCCTGGAATGGGTTGCCCAGGGAGGTGGTTTGGGCCACTTCTCTGGAGGTGTTTGCAGCCAGGCTGGCAGAGGCTGTGGGCAGCCTGATCCAGGGTAGGGTGTCCCTGGGCATGGCAGGGGGGTTGGAACTGGCTGATCCTTGTGGTCCCTTCCAACCCTGACTGATTCTATGATGCTGTCACTAAGAGGTTCTGCTATGTAGCAGAATGAATGAACCCTAAAAGACAAGAACACAAAGAGGAAGATGTTTCACATGAGAGGTTCTAGTGTTTCACTGCTAGGGAAACAAGGGGGAGGAAGGAAAAGTGAAGACATTGTTTGTTTTGAAGATGCTGTATTTTGACTAGTCCAAGGCAGAGCTGTCAAAAGAGGAAAGCTGCATATCCTGATAATAATAACAATAATTGACTGCACGAATATCCCCTTACAGACGAGCAGATTCTCATCGTGTTTGTTTTCATATGAGGTAAAAAAAAACAAACCAAAACCCAAACCAAAACACCACTACCACCACCACCTAATTCGCTGCTGGCACTGCCCTAGTTCGAAGCCGCTTCCGTAAAAACAAATACGAGACAATGAAAAACTGCTAAAAGATTCACTGAGCTAGGGAATGTCCTTCCTGCTCACCCTGGCTCACTTTGCACTTCGAAACCTAGAAGGAATGTCACGCATTTTGAAGCTATGTCTGGGAGCAAAGCCTCAAGTATGAACGAAAAACACTCCAGTTCTTCGCTACCCCAATAAAAAACGCTCCCGGGACTGCTAGTCAGGCGCAGGCTCAGGTGCTTGCCAAAGGCAGATGACATCCATCACACGGAGGAAGAGCATTAATTAATGCATTTGACATATTTCCTGGGAACTGCAGCCCTCCTCGCTGAGCAGAGCACTCTCTGGCACACTAGCAGTGGCCAAGGCTTTCTGTTTTCCCTGTCCTCATCGCAATGTACACTCGCTATGGAAAGTGGAAAACAGGAAAAGGAAAAATCCACCACAACCCCCCCCCATTCCCTGAGCTGTAACAATTGTTTTCCAGCCCAGCTTTCACTGCCTAAGCTTACTGCAGCCCCTTCTCCAGCCACATATATGCTGACACACATAATGAGAGCTTTGTTTTTCACTTGTATGCAATAGATCTTTCCTAAACCCATGCTACCTGCAGCTTCTATTCAGAAGAGCAAGCTGTCACAGCATAGAAACACAAAATCATAGAATCAGTCAGGGTTAGAAGGGACCACAAAGATTAGCCAGTTCCAACCCCCCTGCCATGCACAGGGACACCCTACCCTAGATCAGGCTCCCACAAGCCTCTGCCAGCCTGGCATTAAACATTTCCAGGGATGTGGTGGCCCCAACCACCTCCCCGGGCAACCCATTCCAGGCTCTCACCACTCTCTTGCTGAACAACTTCCTCCTCATATCCAATCTGAATCTCCCCACCTCCAGCTTTGCTCCATTCCCCCTAGTCCTGTCACTCCCTCATAGCCTGAAAAGTCCCTCCCCAACTTTTTTGTAGCCCCCTTCAGATCTTGGAAGGCCACAATAAGGTCACTTGGGAGCCTCCTCCTCTCCAAACTGCACAGCCCCAACTCTCTCAGTCTGTCCCCATAGCAGAGGCGAAAGGTGCCCAGACCTGGCTGGGTCTGGCTGACCCATTGCTCTGGCCTGCTGACATTTTCCAGCCCTAACCTAGCCCTATAGAGGAACAAGCTCCAAGTCCACACAAGCCTGCAGCCTGCTTGCTTCTGCTGGATGGAAACCTCAGCACCTGAGCTGGATGCTGGGGGGAAAAGGAGTCTGCAGCCGCTGTGGTGTGTGGATTTCATTCTGCCAAGGTGATACCTCTATCCTATCACTGCACCAAAACTAAGCCTGAAAGAACCAGAACTTAGATTAAGAGGGTTAAGGGGCACCATCTTACATTTCTTTGCTAACATAGACAAGTTTCTTCTAGAAATCTATGTTGCAGTAAGCTCTGAACATGTTCCCCTATAAAAAAAAAAAAATTCACAGTGTTTAAGACTGGTTTCCCCACTTATCATTCCAAGTATCTGTTTGCTGTACTATAAAGTACATGGCATGGCACAAACTGTCAGAGATTTCCAGGATAGCCATGGGAACAAAAACATAACTCTTTCCAAGTTAATACACACCAGCTACAAGGGAATGGTGCTAGTACTGCAGCACAGTTTTACAGAATCAGAATTCCAGAGCCTCTGGAAGGAAAAGGATGCAGCAGGATGAGGTCCAGAACGTTGTCAGCTACACAGTCACCATCACCAGACTGAGCAGCACCCAGGTATTTAAAAACATCCACTTTTTTTTCCCCTCCCTTCTTGTCCTTCCAACAGCAGCTTCTTGTCTGGGGTTTATCTGTCTCCAGCTGTGCCTCTGTGTGTATGTATGGCAACAGGGATTCTCAGCCCAAGCCAAAGGGAGAAAGCTGGACTGGTCTGATTGCTCATCCAGGGCTGTGTCCACACCAGCCCTGCACTGCAGATCAGTGCTGTGCTTTGGGGGGAGCAAACCTCTCAGTCTTCTTCCCTGTGCTTCAGTTTGGATTGTGAAGCATCTTTCCGAGCTCGTGGAACAGATTCTTTTTGGGTGAAACTAAATCTGAAGATGCCTTTCAACTGCTAAAAGGCACTTGGTCTGTGTGCTGGTTTGAGGCTCACTGGAATATTTTAATGAGGAAAAAATAGATTACAGGCTGTGAAAAGAAAACAATGGTGATGTCTGCTTCACTCACAGGTTTACTGAGGTGTAGAAAAGTAAGGACACAAACAGAGATAGGACAGTGTGTGTCTCTCTGTCTGCCAAGTCTGATCTTTCTCTCCCTGACTTCTAGCTGGACCTGTGTAACCCAACTAATCAGTTCTGCTTCTAGCTCCCCCCTGCACATAAGGCAGATTCTGGGTAAGGTTGAGGAGTAGAGAGAAGGTGGAAGGGTGGTTGGGAACCCCTGCTGGGGACTCTGGTTTCTGAGAGGGTTATTGTGTATTACTTTTAACGTGTATATTTCTGCATATAGCTGTAAATATTAGTGATATACTGTAAATATCTGTTTGTAAATTGTGCTAACCTGGAATATAAACCTTCATTCCTTAACTTCCAGCTGGTTCAGTCTAGTCTGGGTGAACTCAGAAGTGGGGAGAGTGTGGGTAACTCCCAAATCATCACACTCCACCACAGCCAGCCTACAGCCAGCCTTGAGTAACACACTATGATGCACAGAGCAGGACCAAACCTCTCACACCAACTTTTACTCCACAGATCTGCTTCTAGCACATCACAATACTTGCTAGTACAGACATGTCTGTGTCAAAACCCTGTGCCTGGACAAGTTTTCCTTCTGTACCACAATCCCACCTGCATCCTTTGATAGTTTCGTTATTTCAGAGGGGTGTACAACTGTGGAAGGCCTGGAAAGCAGAAAGACACAGATTTTCCCAGCTACACAGCAGCACAAACATTTTTATATGGACCCTGGAATCAATGGCACAAGAAGGAAGTCACCAAACTATGGTGTTCACAGTACTCAGCAGTGCCTTGAGTAACACACTATGATGCACAGAGCAGGACCAAACCTCTCACACCAACTTTTACTCCACAGACCTGCTCCTAGCACATCACAATACTTGCTAGTACAGACATGTTTGTGTCAAAACCCTGTGCCTGGACAAGTTTTCCTTCTGTACTCACAATCCCACCTGCATCCTTTGATAGCTTCATTATTTCAGAGGGGTGTACAACTGTGGAAGGCCTGGAAAGCAGAAAGACACAGATTTTCCCAGCTACACAGCAGCACAAACATTTTTATATGGACCCTGGAATCAATGGCACAAGAAGGAAGTCACCAAACTATGGTGTTCACAGTACCCAGCAGCGCCAGGTAAAAGAAGGAAATTCCTCAAGATCAGAAGAAAAACAAAGACAATGAAGGAAATCACCTAACTATGGTGTTCACAGTACCCAGCAGCGCCAGGTAAAAGAAGGAAATTCGTCAAGATCAGAAGTAAAACAAAGACAATGAAGGAAATCACCAAACTATGGTGTTCACAGTACCTGGCAGCACCAGGTACAAGTAGGAAATTCCTCAAGATCAGAAGTAAAAGAAAGACAATGACACAATAACAAGAAGCAGCATGGCAACTGAAGCCAAGGCATGAATCACTGAGACTTCACACAGCCACCAGGACTGCAGTGCAACCAGCAGCAAAACATATCAAATAGTGGAGAGATCAGACAGCTATGCAGCAGCAGGTAGCATGAGGAGACCAAGATATCTGAGAAGGCACAAGCTTACCCTGCCACAAGCAGAAAAAGCTCTTTGCAGGGCAGGTCTGTATTAAAAGACAGGAACCAGACTGTGAAGTATGATATTACTAGAAAGGACTCTTGGACTCTACTGGGGGAGATTCAGTTACAAAAACCTGATCATGAACCGAGTAGATGTTCTTACTACACTGAGACACGTCGTACCAGGAGCTTTCCTGGAAAGCTGGACAACATTCATGCATCATTTATTGAAAAAGAAAAACCAAAACAACTTTGGGGACAGAATCTTCACAGAAAAAAAAGGTACATTCTGTGCCTCATCCAAACCAGGGAAGGATCAAGCAGCAGGGGATTGTAGCAGGGGTTATCTGGAGTCAGGCAATCCAGTTGAGGCATGTCCACCCAGGTCGGATGACACATCTAAAGGGGGCACAAGCAAGGCTATTAGTTCATGGCTCTTGCCCTGAATTTACTGACAGGTGGCCAGAAATAATGTAGAGTGGTGGCTGCCAGGACACAACCAAAGATGTTTCTGCAGTTCTTAAAGGGATTATGCAGCTGCTGTAACATCTTGGAGGGAATGGGCAGATATGGGTAGGAGAAGAACTTTCTTTTGGAGATGGGTAGCTGGTAGATTTAGAGTCACTAGCAGAAGTGGATTTGCAGCCTACAACTATTTTTTTGTCCACAAACCCCAGAAGCAGCTCACATTTAAGACATGTATATCCATTAAAATGACTAAGACTGGGACCCATTCACAGTGGTGGGCAAATAAATGAGGTCACTGCATGTCATGGAAATAGCCTTGTCCTGTTCCTGTATTTCCTGCACAGAATCATAGTCACAAAATCATAGAATCAGTCAGGGTTGGAAGGGACCACAAGGATCAGTCAGTTCCAACCATGCCCAGGGACACCCTACCCTTGATCAGGCTGCCCACAGCCTCTGCCAGCCTGGCTGCAAACACCTCCAGTGATGTGGCCCCAACCACCCCCCTGGGCAACTCATTCCAGGGTCTCAGAAGTACCTTTTTTCTCTTTGTTGTTGTCAGATAAGGACCTGCTAGACATACAACATCACTCAGTCCCAGGGTAAAAATCAAGGAGAGTAGTTAACCATGATCCACCTACAAGAGGTAAATGTACTTCCTCGGGGAAGGTGTGCATCAGTTATTCTCAAGGCAGACACTGCAGGGTTGCTATAAGGGGTGTGAGTTCCTATTTCTGGGTTGTTTTTTTTGTGTGCAGAATGTGCTGGTTTATGCTACAGGTTCAAAAGTTATTGGTATTGGAGTTAGAAGCAGTCTTTAGATCTTTCACCGTTGCTAATAAGACGTAAAAAGGGGCTCCAAAGAGGCAGAGGTACAGAGTTGTGAATGAAGAACAGCTGGTAAGAAATTTTAGACTTTAGAAACGAGTGTAAAAGAGTTTCTTACAAATTTGCATTCCATTTACAATGCTCTGTGGGGCAGTGCATACATTGGAGATCATCCCAAAGTCCACAATGCTTGCTCAACAGAAAAAAAAAATATCCACACATAAGAATATGTTTAAAAAAAAAAAACCAACAATGTACTAAATGTAAAACAAACAACAAGAAGGAGAAAAAAAAACACCTTTGCCCTTGGGATCTAATCACTAAAATGGTATTTTGAGAGGTTGTACAGCTCAGAATGACTCTTAGCTCACTTAGCAGACAACGGAGTATAGGGCATTTTTAATTCAGAAAGAAAGACCGAGCATAGCCTGAATTACTTGTGAAGTGACTGCTAAAAACAAGGGAGGATGAAACCCAAGTGCCAAGCTTTTACAACGATCTTGTAATGGCAGCAGTCAAATACCTGCCTGCATTGCAGCCCCAACAATTGGAGTTGCAGTCCCACCTCAGCAGAAGTGAGAAATGCAGGCAAGTAGCTGCCAACTGAGTTTCAGTCTCAAAATACTTCAGTAACTCCTATCCTGCAGGACATTTTGAACTGCAGCGGTGGTAAAAAGCCTTCCTGCATGAACTCCTTAGGGGCTCCTTTACAACACCCCATTTAGTGGGGAAACAGAGAAGTGCCTGTCTTGTAGCAAAACAACCTGTTTTCCAAGTTCTAAAAATAGAAAAGGGGAAAAAAAAAAAACCAAAACCACCCAAAAACCAACAACATATTAAAAGTGTCTGTAATTTTGAAACCACTCACAAGCATTTCATCCTAAGCAACACAGCCCTCTCTCTTTCCCTCCCCCCTGCTAAAAATAAAACAGTACATTACAGCAACATTTTTTGCTGGCTTCAGCCAAGGACTTGAAAACCTCCCCTCAGCCCAGACAGGCTGTAAGCTGTGAGTCAGCACTTCTCAGCATTTCTGGAAATTCCTCAGCAGAGCATCCACCCTGCGAGCAGGAAGCTGGCTGTCCTCTCCAGCTGGAGGTACCAGGAAATGGGCAGGCAGGCGCAGACCTCACCTGAGCTGGGGACAGCTCTCAAGAGATCTGAAAGTACCAAATGGTCCCCATCTTGCCAGCTTCCTGCTTCTCCTCCCCACCCCCCCCAAAAAAAAAAACCACCAAAAAGAAACACTGCCTGGGGAACAAGCTCAGAATAAACTCCTTGGTCAGTAGACAAACACAACTTCACGCAGTGCTGATGAATGAGAACATGGAAGAGTAATTAACAAAAGAATCATGTTGGGTAAGGATGCTGGCAACTCTCTGGTACAAATTAAATCCTAGAGGCTCTCCCAGCCCAAATCCACAGACAGCTTCACTCTACCATCCCCAGGCAGGATCTTTCCCCTGCCTGAGGAAGTTTGAATTCTTAAAAAACAGAGCTGCGTCCCTACCCCAGGCAAAGAGTAGCTTCTCCTGTAGGGTATAGAGAAAGTGATTACTTTCCTGTCTGAAGACAAAACAACAGCCCCGAGTTTAGGGCATCACCATGCCCTAAAGTGGAAGGACTGCAACTCCCCCTCTCCCTCCAGCATCCCTTGGCACCTCAAGATGGAAAAAGGCTGCACACCTGCCTGGAAAACACCCCAGACCTGCTTGCATCCATACAGGCACTGAAGCATGAAGCAGAAGTCCCCATGGAAGCTCTCAGGGCTCGATACTCCCAAATGTGTACAACCACCCAGGTGGAGGCACTGCTCTTACAACAAGCACTCGGGTCTGTCTCTACAAAGGCAGCAGCTGTTACCCAAGTACTGCCTGTGGTGAACACTGCTCCTACATGACCCACCTCAGCCTGAGCATCTGAGAGTTAAGGCAGTAGGAAGCACTGGGTGAGCAAGAGTAATTTGGATGTTCTGACCTCTCCGGCTTACATCATCTGCATTATCCAACCACCCCAGAGCAAGAAGCAAACCCAATTAAAAAAACCAACCAACCAAACTTCAATTTTCAGTGCAAAAATGTATGCTAGGGCTAAGAGAAGAGCAGAAGACAAATGCTGAGTGTTTCCCTGCATGCCATAGACTGTTCTCCCAGAAAAAAAAAAAAAATCCAAACTTATTTCTTCGGGGTTTTAATATTAACATTTGTATAAAGGAAGTTGCTTGAAGTCCGGTACCAAAAAAGAAAAAAAAAAAAAATTAAAAGAGGAGGGGAAAAAAAGGGGGAAAAATAATAAAAAGGAGTGTTTTTCTGCAGTGTTTTTAAACACAGAGCAATGAGATTAAAGTGAGGCAGATAGCCAAATACCTCAGCCATCACAGTCATTAATGAACGCATTTAACATGCGTGCAGCTTTCGAATGCAGAACATCTGCTTCCAATTCCCAATCTTGGCTCTTAATAAAAGTGCCTCCCCCACAATACTTTTATTATAAAGTGTTCTTTTTCCCTCTTCGCTCACTCTCCCCTCCCCAAATTTTCTCTCTTTTTTTTTTT
>VWZI01014524.1:20862-31399 GCA_013396835.1 Psilopogon haemacephalus
TTTTTTTTATTTGGAAGCGGCTGTTCCTTCCTTCTTGCTGGAAGCCACCTGACCATTGCCAGGAAGAGGAATGCAAAACATTCCCAGGAGCAGCTCCTGACGTCAGGGCGGCAGCATTCCTCCTCCTCCTCCTTCCAGCCGCGGCCGCCGCCACCGCCCGGCCCAGACCGTCCAAGATTCAGCCCAGCTGCCGCTGGCCCTGAGTCACCCTTGAGCTCCTCGCTCTTCAAGTCGAGTCGGCAAGGGCAGGCAGCAAGCAAGCAGTGGGTGCAGCGAAGGCAGCCTTTATTCCAGAGGTTGCCTATCGTGCCCGCTGTTTGCTCACCCGCCCCACACACGCCGCTTACATAAACCTAGCAAGGGGCGACCGTGCCCCAGGCAGGCATCCTCCATAGGCTCAGGGCACGGCGGAGATGCTCCACGCACCCCTTCTGCTTGCCCTCGAGTAGGAGTTTTCTGCTTTCCATTAACTGCAGGTCCCTCCGAGGACGTCGTTTCGTGATTCTTCCACTTTGCTTCTCGTTTCTTTCCGCAAAGGCAGGCTGCGGGAGGGTGCCAAGGAAAACAGTGAGGTGCTGTTGGGGGGTGGTTTGTTTGTTGGCTTTGAGGATATTCCCAGGAGACGGTGAGGCGATAAGGACACCTTAAGGCAGGCTGCCTTCGGCAGACAGGGCTCTGCAACACGCATCTTCTGGGGTTTTGCCTCTTTTCATACGGCATCTATCTTCTAATGCATTACAAAATCAGGCAGGGTGGGATTTCAACTCTGCACATCTCTAATGTCATTTATCACAACGCGTTAGAATCATAGAATCAGTCAGGGTTGGAAGGGACCACAAGGATCAGCCAGTTCCAACCCCCCTGCCGTGCCCAGGGACACCCTATCCTAGAGCAGGCTGCCCACAGCATCATCCAGCCTGGCCTTCAGCACCTCCATGGAAGTGGCCCCAACCACCCACCCTGGGCAACCCATTCCAGGCTCTCACCACTCTCATGCTCAACAACTTCCTCCTCACCTCCAATCTGAATCTTCCCACCTCCAGCTTTGCTCCCTTCCCCCTAGTCTGATAGCCTAAAAAGTCCATCCCCAGTTTTTTTGTAGCCCCCTTCAGATCCTGGAAGGCCACAAGAAGGTCACCTGGGAGCCTCCTCTTCTCCAGCCTGCACAGCCCCAACTCTTTCAGTCTGTCCTTATAGCAGAGGTGCGGCAGCCCTCTGAGCATCCTCGTGCCCCTTCTCTGGACATGCTCCAGCATGTCCACATCCCTCTTGTCCCAGGGGCTCCAGCACTGGCTGCAATACTCCAGGTGGGGTCTCACCAGAGTGGAGCAGAGTCCTACTCTAAAACTAAAATTACCCAAGTGATAGTGTAGTGTATAGGACTGAATCTTGAGGAGGGGAGATTTAGGCTAGATATTAGGAAGAATTTTTTCCCCGTGAGGGGAGTGAGACACTGGAACAGGCTGCCCAGAGAGGTTATGAATGCACTCTCCTTTGAGGTGTTTAAGGCCAGGTTGGATGAGACCCTGAGTAACCTGGGCAGTTGGAACTAGATGATCTCTAAGGTCCCTTCCAACTTAAACCATTCTATGAATCTCTGAACACAGAACTGAGCTTCAGCTGTACTTCAGGAAGCTGCCTCAAGACCCTGTGAGCCACCACTGGCATCCATTTGTGGCTGACTTTTCTCCTGGCATAACTAGCAACTGATTTGATCCCCATCCAGTGATCTCCACAGATGGAATGGACACAAAATTGGAAATGTGGCCTCAGCATACTACAAGGAAAACACTTTTTCTCCAAAAGAGTAACACTGAGTAACACCAAGTGATGTATATTTGCTACCTACTGGCAGAACCACACCTGCTCACTTGGCTTCTAGAATTAGTATATTCCTTTTCTTAAACTTCTAGAGAAAAAAAAAAATAATGAGAAGATTTAGAAAACAAAGGGTGTAGAGAAAAAGAGATTAAAAAATTAAGTAATACACGGAGATCATTAACAAAAACACATCAGTTCCCTTTCCTGGTTCCTTTTTCATACATTACCCCTATGAGCACATAACTCTTTTTCCCCAAGACTACCATTTCAGTAGGTAAGTGTGCCCTGTAACATCTGTAATACTTTTAGCTCCAAAGGATGATCATAAGCAGGGGAAACAACCCATAATTGAATAGGTTAGCTTTTACATCTGGTGAGCAAAACAACCCAGACACCAGCTGCTGAGGATGTAGTCTGTTTACACAGAGCTATGAGCAGAGCCCTGAGACCCAATCCTCCCCTCAGGTTCTGGAAGACTGTGCTGAGAGAAAGTGGCAACTTCTTCACAGCTCCTCACCTTCACACACAACCTGCACACACTCTGTTTTGAAGGCTGCCCATACATTCGTCATGCACGGTCCCTTCCTCTTCCCTCTGGCTTTTCTTCTCCTGTCTCTCTGCTTTCTGCAGCTGGTTGGAAGTGCTGAACAACAGGAGTGGGTCCAACCCTGTTGCTGACTCAGTTCTCAGCGCCTGTGCTCATCAGATTTCGGTACCCCCCCNTGAACTATCCCTAGCACTAAGACACTTTGGAGGGCTGACACAGGCTTGAGCAAGAGCCCATCAGCGCTCAGGAGACAGCATGCCAACTGCGCTTAAAGCAACAGCTACCTCCACCACCTCAGCTGGGGCTGACTGGCTCAATTACCCAGTGAATTGCCTTGCTGTTCATATTTACATTAAAAGAAAAAAAAAAGGCTACACAGATTTGAGGTCAAATCGTTTAGCTGTTCCATTCAAACCTTCGTTTTAGGCAAGTGGACTGCAGAAAACTTCTTTTGCAATGTAAACTGGAACCGTCTGCACATCAATTTCAGGAGGTATTTTGATGTTGGGGGTTTATTGATATAATTAAGTCGTTACTAAGCTGTTTACTGTTTCCAGCTCCTTCAAAGCTGCGAGGGCTTGTTAACAGTGCTCCAAAAAGCGCAGGGAAGTCTCCTCTTTCCCTTTTGGTTTGGAAAGAGAAAACAAGGATTCTAAAATGTCTTTATGCCCAGATATTATACTGGTGCGTGGAGCATCTACTTCCTTTCATGTGAGCGTTTTACCATCACAAAGCCTTTTTGCCCCAATTTGTTTAGCTTTACTGCTTGGAAGAGCCACGTTGCCATCACCACAACCGCCTGAGACCGCAAGGCTTGGTGTACAAAGAAAGAAAAATCCCCAGATTAAGTATTTCTTCATATTAGCTTCAGTCTTACAGCTCTAAGACGACTGCAATTACTACAGAAAGGAGTAATTACCAAAATGACAGTGCCAAGAACCCACCTTATCTTAAACTGTTTCCCCTTTGGAGCTGGAGATTATTTTTTTTTTCCCAGTTTCAACACTGGAAAGGCAAAGTCTCCCACACAGCTCGGGAAAGCAGATTTCTCCAAGGAAAGCTTTTAGGGACTTGTCAGTTGATTTGGAGAGACAGGATAGAGCAGGTTCTGCCAGACAAAAGTGCTAGAACCCCCTTCCATGGCTTCTGAAAGCCTGCCTTTGCCCTTCTGGAGGGATATGTTACCCATTCCACAAACAGATTGATGACCAAAATACTAATAACAGCAAGAGATTTTGCTACCCAGCAATCAGTCTTTAACAGAGAGTGTCCCCCCTAAAATAAAGCAGCACCAGAAGCCTTCAGTGATTATTTAATGCAGCGAGCAGCCCAAATATCCACTGGCCAGGAAGAGGACATTTACACACAACTTTATCTACTGATTAAACCCCTAGAAACTGTACAGCATCAGGCACCAAGCTCTGCCTGCCCTCCTTATGAAACACAAGTAACTGGGTTAAAAAGCCCAACAGAAATGGTCACCTGTGTTGCAAATCGGGCAGAAGGCTGGAGGATTACAAAGTAGTATCATCCTATTTATGCTGTAATGGTAAAGTACATCAAGAATTTGGGGGTTTTTTTTGGTCCATTTGACCTCCTAAAGGGATGAAATCCACTTCATCTTGTTTGGGAGGCTTGGTAAAGAAACACAGAACCAGAGGTGAAGCCAATAATGAAGTATGTTTGAAGATTCCATGATAGTTTAAAATCAGTGGTGGATTTATCACAGCAGAATCAAGAGATGGGAGTCAGGAGGAAAGGAATGGGATAACATAAACCGAGAACCTGAGTACTTTCAAGGGTGGAGGACTAGAATCAGACAGAACAAAACGTTACAAAAAAATCCCAAGACGCTGAAGTCTTAGAGAGGATCATTTGAAGTAGTTAAAAAGATTCAAGGAGTTTACACAGAATGGTTTAGGTTGGAAGGGACCTCAGAGCTCAGCCAGTTCCAACCCCCCTGTGCCATAGGCAGGGACACCTCCACTAGAACAGGTCACTCAAGGCCTCATCCAGCCTGGCCTTGAACCCCTCCAGGGAGGGAGCAGCCACAACCTCCCTGGGCAATTCCTGGAGCATTAAAGGAAAGAAAGAAAATTATCTTCCCACCAAATGCAGGACCAGGTCTGTTAGGTTTTCAAGAGGTTAAACTCCTGCCATAGCCAGGAGGTAGCTCTTGACAAAACCCCTGGCAGCAGAGAAGTTCTCCGTTTCTCCCCTGGCAAGCTCACTTCAAAGCAAAGTTTATAAAGGTCTCAGGGGAGGGGAGGCAGCAAATTGCAGTGGGTTTTGGAAACATTTACGAGTGTCTTGCAGAAATTAAACTGGTTAATGAGATGAGTTTGGCTCTCTGGGTTCCTCAGTACTCAAGGTCAGACAGAAGTGTTTTAAGAGGTGTTTGCAGCCAGGCTGGCAGAGGCTGTGGGCAGCCTGATCTAGGGTAGGGTGTCCCTGGGCATGGCAGGGGCGTTGGAACTGGCTGATCCTTGTGGTCCTTTACAACCCTGACTGATTCTATGATTCTGAGTGTTAAAGTAAATGGCACATGGTCTTGCCCAGTGTTACAAGGAGGAAGGTGTGTTCGCAGCACAGTGACTGCCGCACATCCCTGCACTGAGAACAGATCCCAGCTCTTGCAAGATGTGCAAAGGCAACAGCGCACAAAGCTACACGAAGCCCCTTCTGCAGACACACACAGGAAACTTCGACGGCAAAAAACGTTCTGGACAAGTGCTGAGGGTGTCTCACAGACCTGGAGAGACCAGTTTTACCTGGGCTTCTGCTGACAACATTGCCACCTTCTGCAGCCGGCAGGAAGGGCAGCAGGCACCTGCCACCGAGGGATCGAGCCAGCATCCCGCTTACAGCGCTGCCAATTCCTATGGAAATGCTATTTAGGAAAGTGCTTTCCCACCGCTCTGTTACGTTAAAGTGATTCCTGCTGGCAGCGATTCCTCACAGAGGAATAAATGTGTCACCATCCCATGCTCACAGCACTACCTGAAACGCTCTCACCCTGTCAGAGTCAGCCCCAGCCTGTACCCAGCTGCATGCTGCACTCAGTTGGCTCTCTGCAAGGTCCACACTGTAAATAAACTACACTGCTCAACAACCCCGACTTAAAATATTTTCTTTTCAAACCAAACGATGTAACTGACTCAGTGCACAGCCCCAAGAATCATAGAATCAGTCAGGGTTGGAAGGGACCACAAGGATCAGCCAGTTCCAACCCCCCTGCCATGCCCAGGGACACCCTACCCTAGATCATAGAATCATAGAATCAGTCAGGGTTGGAAGGGACCACAAGGATCATCTAGTTCCAAACCCCCTGCCATGCCCAGGGACACCCTACCCTAGATCAGGCTGCCCACAGCCTCTGCCAGCCTGGCTGCAAACACCTCCAGGGATCTGGCCCCAAACACCTCCCTGTAGGGGCAACCCATTCCAGCTTCTCACCACTCTCATGCTCAACAACTTCCTCCTCACATCCAATTTGAATCTCCCCACTTCCAGCTTTGCTCCATTCCCCCTAGTCCTGTCACTACCTGAATCTCAGACCCCTTCCATGACGGCAACCTTCAATGTGCAGGGTTTGCCTAAGAACAAGATGCATGATGACAGGTAAGGATTCTGACCAGTTAACCACTGGAAGACACAGGAAGAGAACACTTTTGTATGTAGCCTAATCTTAAAAATAAATAGATACAAAAATGCCTTTTGGTTTTTTTGGTTTTTTTTCTTCCCTCCTTAAAAGTCTGTAACTTATATGAAAGTTTTGGAAATAATTTTCTCCCCTTGCATTCTTCTCCGAGCTGAGCTGGTGCTAAGGACAACTTCAGAGCAATCAGTAAACCTTATGGGATTCCATTCCTTCCCCAGTGCCAGTCCTCAAATACCAGGAAATTACAGCCCCATCTGCAGTGACCAGCAGCTAAAGGCAATTCTCAAGGCTTAGGTGGACTGTTCTACAAGTTGATAATGTGGCATGTTTGGTTTTCAGGATTGCTAGCAAATGTCTCCCTGCTATACAGCAGGACTGGAAAATGACACCCCCCGCCCCCCCGGGGTCAAGTATCTCCCAGCAAAATTAAACAACCTTCTCATGCACGACTTCTCAAACTGCAAGCTACAAGTGTCAGCCAAAGGAGGCTGCAAAAGCACCAAGTAAATGCTGGGCAGCTTGTTTTCATGGGAGAGATGGAAGGTACAAAATACTTGGGAAGGTAAGAAAGAACTACCCTATCCAATGTAAACAGCTTGCAAATAAAACTAAGATCAACTGTGATGTACACACAGCATAAATCTGGGCTCCTTTGAGCCTACAAACCCTGTTAAGTTCCACCAGCAGCCCATATCTGGGAAATTGATCTCTTCCTCATTCTGTACATTCACAATGCATAAAACAGCACCAGCCCTCTGAAATTAATATTTATGACAGGCTGAGGGAAGCAGAAGACAAGCAGGGCTTGCTAAGGCATGGGTGCAGAGCACCAGGCTGCCAGAGCTGCACTGCCCTCCTTGCTCAACAATGAATCTCAGCTGGGAGAAGTGATTTGCTTCCGGGAAACACAAAAGGCAAACATGCTGTGCCGTGCTGGGAAGACAAATGAAAACACAAATACAATCAATGCAATTTATGGTTTCATGCTCAGCCTCAAGTGGTCTCGAGTTCAGTGCTGTCTGTGTGCCCTAGCACGCAGCGTCCTAGCAGATAGTCTGCCAGTCTGGGGTTTTTTTTTTTTTCAGAGTAATTAAGTTATGATCTACAATGTCTGTCCCAACAATACTTCAGGGGTGGCAAAAGGGGGGTATTTCTTCACAGCCTGCGTTCAAATTACAAGGTATCAGCTGAGGATGCTGACAGGGTTGGGTTCGCACTAACAGACGAGCAGCAAACAGCAGCAACAGCTTCAAGGTGGACAGGCAGAGCTCTCTATTACACCAGCCAAGGACCACAGAGACTATCAGCAGTGATTCTGAGGAAGGCTCTGCACAGCCCTTCATACAGTGAACATTCATCACTTCAAAAAATAAAGAAGGAGGAGATAGAATCATAGAATTAATCATAGAATGGTTTAGGTTGGAAGAGACCTTAAAGATCAGCCAGTTCCAACCCCCCTGTGCCACAGGCAGGAACACCTCCCACTAGATCAGGTCACTCAAGACCTCATCCAGCCTGGCCTTGAACACCTCCAGGGAGGGAGCAGACACAACCTCCCTGGGCAACCTGTTCCAGTGTCTCACCACCCTCACTGTGAAGAACTTCCTCCTAACATCCCATTCAAATCTCCCCTCCACCAATTTGAACTCATTCCCCCTCATCCTGTCATTACAAGACCTTGTCAATAGTCCTCCCCAGCCCTCCTGTAGGCCCCCTCAGATACTGGAAGGTTGCTATAAGGTCTCCTGGAAGCCTTCTCTTCTCCAGGCTGAAAAGCCCCAACTCTCTCAGCCTGTCCTCATAAAATAAAGAGCCATCAAACCTCGGAACATCCACAGCAGTTCACAAGGATTCTTTACTCTTATCAAGGAGGGAGACAAACAGATGGCATTGCAGGAGGCCAAAGAGATTAAAGAGAGGGAAATAACCAAACAACCCTATTGAAAAAAAAAAACAAAACCAAAAAAATCCACATGCACACACAAAAATCCCTTCCCACACACTGCCAAGAATGATCTTTTGGAGCCACATCAGTGACTTGGCTTGCAAAACACAGAGTGAATCCCTCAAAGGTAAAATGAATGGTTGCACACAATTTCTAATGTCATGGACACTGTTCTGATACTTCTGCTGGGAGAAACTTGGTCTGCCAGGAGGCTGCACTGGGCCAGCAACAAGGAAGATTTTTTTCAGGACATCTCAGGAAGCTGTCAAAGAAGCCTAACATTGGAAGAAGTTATACATTGCAATCTGTGTGGTTAACGTTGACTCAAAAGATTGGTAGGAAGAGAAGCTTCAAACAGACAAAAGGCTGCACTGAACATTTCCCAGCTGAACTGCTTTCGATACTGCAGCATGTTCTTGTGGCCAAAAACCCATTAAAAAATCCTGGGCACATATGTCCAGAAGCTTTTACTGAAAGGGAAGCAATCTGCCCAGAGGAAGCAACAGCACCTTCCATTCCTCCTTCCTCCCTGTGCGCCTGCCCCCTAGGACAGCAGGGATGCTTTCAATACTGCATTTTGGGTAGTAACTTTCCAGATTTTTCACATGTTTGAAATCAACATTCCCCTTTTGAAATACTTAGGGGGTTAATTATTGTTTCTGCTAGCAGTATAGGAATTAATTTATGCTTACCTACACTTGTATACCACATTCAGGAGGAGGAGTCTGAGGAAGACATGGAACAGTTGGAGCCAGTCCAGAAGAGGCCACCAAGATGCTCAGCAGCAGCTCTGCTCTGACGACAGGCTGAGGGGGTTGAGACTTTTCAGCCTGGAGAAGAGAAGGCTTCAAGGAGACCTTATAGTAACCTTCCAGTATCTGAAGGGGGCCTATAGGAGGGCTGGGGAGGGACTATTTACAAGGTATTGTTATGACAGGACAGGACAAGGAGGAATGGGTTTAAACTGGCAGAGGAGAGATTGAAACTGGATGTTAGGAGGAAGTTCTTTCCAGTGAGGGTGGTGAGACACTGGCACAGGTTGTCCAGGGAGGTTGTGGCTGCTCCCTCCCTGGAGGTGTTCATCCAGGTTGGATGAGGCCTTGGGTGCCATAGGAGGTGTCCCTGCCTATGGCACAGGGGCGTTGGAACTGGCTGAGCTTTGAGGTCCCTTCCAACCTAAACTATTCTATGATTCTATGTTGAAGGGGCTGGAGCACTGCCCCGTGAGGAGAGGCTGAGAGACCTGGAACTTTTTGGTGTGATGAAGAGAAGACTTAGAGGAGATCTAATCAATGTTTATAAATATCTGAGGGCTGGGGGTCAAGAGGGAGGTGACAAAATCTTCTCAGTTGTGCCTTGTGATAGGACAAGGAGTAGTGGATATAAACTACAGCACAGGAAGTTCCACCTCAACATGAGGAAGAGCTTCTTTCCTGTAAGGGTCATGGAGCACTGGCACAGGCTGCCCAGAGAGGTTGTGGAGTCTCCTTCTCTGGAGACTTCCAAGACCTGTCTGGCTGTGTTCCTGTCCAACCTGACCTAGATTGTCCTACTCTGGCAGAGGGAGTTGGACTCAATGATCTACAGAGGTCCCTTCCAACCTCTAACATCCTGTGATCCTGTGAACTGTGACAGTTTGATAGACTTAAGACTTTCTCTGTCTTTTTGCCCACACAAATTGCATACAGACACGAGCATGCTTGGCTCAAAAACCCACTGTGGTTTAAAATACCCAACAGAACTGCACGTCAAAACCTTCCTGTAACTACACACCTGCCACCCCCCATCCAGCTAAAGAGAATGGCACTTGGCTTGCACATTGCTTCTCCACGGAAATACATTTTTTTTCCCAAAGTGGAAGTGCTAAACAGCCACATCCAACATGAAAAAATCCCAAAACAACCAAAAAACAAAAGCGACAAAAATCCCCAAACCCAACAACTAACCCCAAAACCCATCATTTTCCAAAATGTAAATGAAAAAAACAAAAAAAAAAAAAAGAAAAAGCCTAACTGATCGCTGATTGATGTTAGAACATTTACACCACCCCATTCACCCCAGTTCAAAACTTGCTCTTCAGTGGTTAAAGCACTGCAGGAACTTTTGGCACGTGGCCGCTGGCCAATTAAGTATTGTTTTACACGTCCCAAATGTGTTAGTCATGAACATTAGCAGGGCAATACAAATCACAACTTTTTTTTTTTTTTTTTTATCAACCCNAACTTTTTTTTTTTTTTTTTTACTAACCCTGCAGTAATCCTGCAGTGCTTCATCTGAACCTCTTTAGCTTGTTTTTTTTCACCCTGCACGGCTGGATCGAGCGGACTGCAGGGGCTTTGTGCACTGCCAGGTCTTGGCTCCACCAGCTGCTCATTAAACAAGATCTGGAATTCAGCGCTGGATTGAATGCACATGGGAGCTCGTGTGAAGCTGCTCATATATCATTGATAGCTCTGTTGCTAACACACAGTTTATCCGAGACCATACATTTCTCCTGGACTTGAACAAAGCTGTTCGCCATCCTCGCTTTTCTGACGTCAGTGGACAGCTACCCACTACCAGG
>VWZI01014527.1:0-10936 GCA_013396835.1 Psilopogon haemacephalus
CATTATAATTCACTTCTAACCCAGATTCAGACCCCTCCTTAACAGAGACCTTGAGTGACCTGTTCTACTGAGAGGTATCCCTGCTTATGGTGGGGTGTTGGAACTAGATGATCTTTGACATCCCTTCCAACCTAAACAATTCTATGATTCTATGAATACTGCTGCATTACCTTTCCCAGCAACAGAGGTGAGATCTGTACTTCCTAATATTGCCTTTTTTTACTTTTTTAAAGATAGGAATTTACTTTCTTCCAGTTCTCATGAACCTCTCTGTGTTAAATGACCTTTCCAAGATGACTGAGAGTGGTCTTGAAACTTCATTGGCTGGCCTTCTCAGAAATCTTGAGTGCATCCCATCAGGCCCATTCCTGCATGTCAAATTCATTGAAATGTTCTCTGACTTGATCCTCCTCCATGAAAAGAAAAGGGCTAGGAAAGTAATGGGGCTAGATAGGAAGCTTTTCCAGAGCAGGATCAAAGGACTTTGGTGCAGGATTAAATAACAGCAGAAATGACTGAATGAATTTCTGGAAACATAAGTCTCTTAAAAAATTAAACCATTGGAGAAAAGGAATTCGAGATGTTACTTTTTTACCCAATTAATATAATTTCAAACTGAAAAATATCTTTTGATTAAGAACTTCACCCTACTGCCTGGANGGTCAGATAAATTTATCTTAGTATCATTTGTATTATCCTCAAGCAGTCAACGGTTTTGTTATCACAATATTCCGTGTTGCAATACAGGAAATCTTGTCACTTTTCTTCTAAGTAGTGATAACAAAAACTATTATGCCATATGGAAATAAATAGCAAGATGAATTTGTGAGTAATAATTTATTACTCCTAGTTTTGACTTAATGATCTCAACACAAAAAAATCCACACAAAAGCCAAATAACAAAGAGAACAACATAAAAATGGAACCAACCAACCGACAACAAAAATGAACTAAACATAAAAAGCAAAACCGAAACAAAAAACAACCAAGCAAACAAAAACATAAGAAAACTCAGAGAGGTTATTCAATTTTACTTATGACTTGTACTTGTCCCTGGGAAGTTTTTCTGGATTTAAAAAAAAAAAGTGGTGGTGGGGAAGCAGTCTACAAAACATATACACTGAATTGTCTCTGGGGAAAAATGACTGGGCAGGAAAATAGTATTTACATCATATATGCATAATTAATGGTGGATGAAATGTATCCCAAAAAGGTTTTTAAATTAAATGTTTTCATATTAACAACGAGAAAAAACAGAATATTGTTGATCCTCACATGATTATAAAAAATTACTTATTTCAGGTATTGTCACAAAGACTGTTAAGCATACAAAGACATAAAGCAGAACAACAACAACAAAAACCATTTGCTCAGAAATCTCAGACAACTGGATGCAAATGAAATTATCTCTAAATTAACTAACAATGATGCTTGGTCCATTCTGCAATCCAAACCCAGAAACTCCTTCATTATCAGCTAGAAAGATAATCTACATCAGAAAAGAATACATCTTGGATGTGACTTAAAAGAAGTCTACTACTTTCTATACAAAAATTGACAAAATAGAAAAAAAAAAGGCACCATATTTTAACATTTAGAGGGTTTTTTCCCTCATTAAAAGCTAGGTAAGCATCCTGCAAGGTCCAAAGAAAGAATAACCAAGCAGTACTTAAGCATTTTCTTAAACAGTTATTTCCATATTTGTTTTCTCTCACATTTTTTTTCTCCAAGTGCCAATCTTGGATCTTATATCTATTTGATCACATTGGGTGCTTCTGTGCTCCACAACCTCCCTGGCGGTGTTCAAGGCCAGGCTGGCTGAGGCCTTGAGTGACCTGTTCTAGTGGGAGGTGTCCCTGCCTATGGCACAGGGGGGTTGGAACTGAATGAGCTTTGAGGTCCCTTCAACCTAAAGCATTTTATGATTCTGTGATTCTCTGATCTTGTCTGCCAACCCTACCAAATTATAATGTATGTTTAACTTTCCATTAATGAGGAGGAATTCCATGACCTTGCCTGGCAGAGTGTGTCCTCTGCTAATTTCAGTTATCAGTTCAAGTATTTCTGCTCTGAAATGAGGCATTCCTGCACATCTCTCCACTCAGTAAATCCCTTTTTATTTTCTTCCTTGTTTATGGGGTGTATGAGAGGGGAGGGACACAGCCCAGCCACTCACTGTGCTCCAGCACAGAGGAACTTGGTATGCTCCAGGTTATAGGGAGAGAACCCCTGGCCAAGCCTTGTCATAAATGAATGCTTAAACTCCTGAAGTTATAAGCAGTGACCTTCCTTGCCTTTTGACAGCTTTCAAACTGCCTGAAAAACCTGTCACTTCCAGACCTTCTAAATGGACATGTGTGACCTTATTTGTCCAGCCAAAATGTACACTAAATGTGATGCTGCACGCTCCACCAAACCACCTCCTCCTGCCCTCCCTGTGACCCCCACTTGGGCATCTTTCTCTCCAAACAGGGTCACTAAGAGGAGTCACTAAGAGAGGAAAAAGCATCAGGATGATCTTGGGGCTCTGCAGTTTGGAGAAAGCCAACCAGATCCTGGGATTCATCAGAAGTGTGGCCAGCAGGTCGAGGGAGGTGATTCTCCCCCTCTACTCTGCCCTGGTGAGAGCCCACCTGGAGTACTGCATCCAGTTTTGGAGACCCTGGGACAAGAGGGATGGGGACATTTTGGAGCATGTCCAAAGAAGGGCCACGAGGATCCTCAGAAGGCTGCAGCACCTCTGCTATGAGGACAGACTGAAAGAGTTGGGGCTGTGCAGGCTGAAGAAGAGGAGGCTCCCAGGTGACCTTCTTGTTGCCTTCCAAAAAAAGCTGGGGAGGGACTTTTTAGGCTATCAAGGAGTGACAGGACTAGGGGGAATGGAGCAAAGCCAGAGGTGGGGAGATTCAGATTGGACGTGAGGGAGAAGTCCTTCAGCATGAGAGTGGTGAGAGGCTGGAATGGGTTGCCCCTGCAGGGAGGTGTTTGGGGCCAGATCCCTGGAGGTGTTTGCAGCCAGGCTGGCAGAGACTGTGGGCAGCCTGATCTAGAGTAGGGTGTCCCTGGAAATGGTAGGGGGATTGGAACTGGCTGATCCTTGTGGTCCCTTCCAACCCTGACTTATTGTGTGATTCTACGAAATAACAAAGCTTTTATATTGCTATGCAGAAATGTGCATTTTTAAGAGAAAAACACCACGGGTTAAGGCAGAGGCTTTAAGAATAAACATACATGGAGCTGCTACAGGCATCAGGAGCAATCCTGCAAATAGGAAATGTGGGACTCATTAGCATAGATCAGATTCAACCTCATCTCTTCTGTTGTCATGTCTCCAAACTGAAGAGAAGAAACTCTATTCAGGCCTCTAGAGAGGTCCAACATACTACAGTCAAGTTTTTATTCATAAAGCATCCTTCAGTATTTCTACTCAGACAAGCAACCATCTTAGCTGAAAATTATTTAACTGGACCTTAACAATTATTTAAAAATTCATTATGCATGATGCCCTAAATCTTCATAGGCACAGCTCTCCTCCTCCTCCTCCATCACTTTCATAGAACCATGGAATCATAGAATGCTTTAGGTTGAAGGGACCTCAAAGCTCATCCAGTTCCAACCCCCCTGTGCCATAGGCAGGGACACCTCCCACTAGAACAGGTCACTCAAGGAATCATCCAACCTGGCCTTGAACACCTCCAGGCAGGGAGCAGCCACAACCTCCCTGGGCAACCTGTGCCAGTGTCTCACCACCCTCACCGCAAACAACTTCCTCCTAACATCCACTTTCAATCTCCCCTCAGCCAGTTTAAAACCATTCCTCCTCATCCTGTCATCACAAGACCTTGTGAATAATCTCTCCCAACACAGTGCTGCAGGTGGGGTGTGAGGAGAGGAGAGCCAAGGGGCAGAATCACCTCCCTTGCCCTGCTGCCCACAGCTGCTCTTGCTGCAGCCCAGCACACAGTTGCTGTCTGGGCTGTGTGTGCACACTGTTAGCTCATCTTGAGCTTCTCATCCACCCAGATCCCCAGGTCCTGTTCCTCAGGGCTGCTCTTCAGCCATTCCCCACCCAACCTGGAGTTGTGCTTGGGATTGCACCCACCCAGCTGCAGAACATTACACTTGGCCTTGTTGAATGCCATGAGGTTGGCCTGGGCACAACTCTGCAGCCTCTGCAGGTCCCTCTGGATGGATCCTGCCCTCTAGCAAGTGCCACAAAACTTGGTGCCAGCTTCACAGTTGCTGAGGCTGCACTGATTCCTCTGTCCATGTCCCTGACAAAGATGTTCAACAGCACTGGTGCCAGCAGTGACCCCTGATGGATCCACTTGGCACTGGTCTGCAGGTGGACATTCCACCTTCTACAAACTGTCCAGCACCTTCAGATGAGTTGCTGGCTTGGTGAGCCCAACAGAAGCAATCAAAGACATCAGTGTTACTCCTATGGGAGCCAAGGGGTGGATGAAGCTTTTTTTTTTTTTTTTTTAATATATAATGAAGAAAAAAACCAAGAGTATAACAAATATATCTCTGCAATATTGTGAAGCTTATAGAGAAAGTGGGATATTGAACACTGGTGGGGGATAGAAAGGCAGGATTACAGGACAAGGATTTCACAGGGCTGCACGTCTTTGCCAAGTTTCACATCCACGACTTAATATTGCTTTCACCTTGACTGAAAGCAAAGCTTGTAAGGTTTTATACTGAACAAAGGAGGAGGGGAAAAAATAAAAATATGCCTGGAAACTGTCATGAATAATTCAGACTTCTGATCCCACATGATTCATAGAATCATAGAATCAGTCAGGGTTGGAAGGGACCACAAGGGTCATCTAGCTCCAACCCCCTTGCCATTGGCAGGGACACCCTACCCTAGATTTGACTGTAGATTGTCTTGTAGATTAGAACATCATAATGTCAGGCTTGATAACAGAATCCAGTAAAGTTTGTGGTTTTGATGAACTATTTGGATATTCCCAATTAATTAAGAGAAAATCTAGAGGCAACATAAGGCAAAGGTACCTGGCTTTAAAGTACAAGTCACATCTGCTGGCCATCACCAGGCTTACTGGAAGCACAGACCCATACACCAGATCTGAGAAATGAAGTCTTGTTCAACATCTTTGTGGGTGCCATGAGCAGAGGCATTGAGTGCAGCCTCAGCAAGTTTGCTGAGCACCCCAAGCTGTGTGGTGCAGCAGCCAGGCTGGAGGGCAGGGATGGCATCCAGAGGGACCTGCACAGGCTGCAGAGGTGGGCACAAGCCAAGCTCAGGAGGTTGAACAAGACCAAGGGTAAGGTCCTGCAGCTGGGTCGAGGCAATGCCAAGCACAAATCCAGGCTGGGCAGGGACTGGCTGGAGAGCAGCCCTGAGGAGAGGGACTTGGGGGTGCTGGTGGAGGAGAAGCTCAAGATGAGGCAGCTTGCACTTGCAGTGCACTTGCAGCCCAGAAAGACAACCAGAGCCTGGGCTGCATCTCGTCCACCAGTCTTTTCCTGCCTGCCCAGCTCCTCGCTGCACTGCTGCTGGATCACCTTGTGCTCCCCAGCAAACACGTGGAGGGATACAACCATTTTCTTTTTGGAACCCTAACTAACTGCATTTCACCATCAAAATCCTGCATCCTGCTTCGTCCACCATCATAGAATGGTTTAGGTTGGATGGGACCTCAAAGCTCACCCAGTTTCAACCCCCTTCTCTAGGCAGGGACACCTCCCACTTGAACTGGTCACTCTAGACCTCATCCAACCTGGCCTTGAACACCTCCAGAGAGAAAGCAGCCACAGCAACAAGTGTCTGGCAAGCCTAAATTGCTGTGGAGCACACTGTCTTCTCTCCTGGGTGTCAGGTCGAGTGTTTTCCAGTTTCTTCTCCTAGTGATAGCATTTCTGTTCTGAAGATGGAGTTACTTAAAGCTTATCTCAGATCTGAGCAGCTGCAACCTGATATTGGTTTGAATGATGGAAAAATTGTGCCCCCCTGGAACCCAGCACACTACTGCACCACTGGCACTGGCTAATGTGCTCTTCAGCACACACTTAAGAAAGTAGAGAAACAGAGTATCAGGGTGACAACCCAATTATTTCAAATAAAAGCTGGAGTCAAGGCTCTAAAAGTTCTTGTCAGTATGTTAGCAAGGGTGTTTAGCTTATCTTGAGTGGCATCTGTAAGCTGCTGCAGGTCAGCTCTATTACTCCAGCACAAGGAGAAACTGAAGAAGCTCTTCAGCTGGGAGAGATCATAGAATCAGTCAGGATTGGAAGGGACCACAAGGATCAGCCAGTTCCAACCCCCCTGCCATGTCCAGGGACACCCTACCCTAGATCAGGCTGCCCACAGCCTCTGCCATCCTGGCTGCAAACACCTCCAGGGATGTGGCCCCAAACAGCTCCCTGTGAAACCCATTCCAGGCTCTCACCACTCTCATGGTGAAGGACTTCTCCCTCATGTCCAGGCTGAATCTCCCCACCTCTGGCTTTGTTTCATTCCCCCTAGTCTTGTCACTACCTCATAGCCTAAAAAGTCCCTTCCCAGCTTTTCTGTAGGCCCCCTTCAGATCCTGGAAGGCCACAAGAATGTCACCTGGGAGCCTCCTCTTCTCCAGCCTGCACAGCCCCAACTCTTTCAGTCTGTGCTCACAGCAGAGCTGCTGCAGCCCTCTGAGCATCCTCATGGCCCTTCTCTGGACATGCTCCAGCATGGGGTGGGTTTAGGCTAGCCCTCCTGTGCTCAAAAAAGGGTTTAGGGTAGCCCACCTGAGCTGAAAAAAAGCTCAGTAAATACTCAATTTGATTTGGAATTAAAAAGAGATAAACTTTTACAATAAATAAAAGGTAGAGGGAATTACAGAGGCTGGGGGATAAGGGAACCAAAAACACCAGGTAGGGAAAATGAGAGCTATTAGAGGATAAAGCGGAAAAAGGGTCCAGGCTGAATCTCCCCACCTCCAGCTTTGCTCCATTCCCCCTAGTCTTGTCACTACCTCCTAGCCTAAAAAGTCCCTCCCCAGCTTTTCTGTAGGGTCCCTTCACATAGTGGAAGGGCACTGGAAGGTCACCTCAGTCACAATAAGGTCAGATGGAATCCCTTGTACACTCAGCAGATCCATTTAACTGTTTGCAAAGTCCATTCCACTGTTTTCCAATTCACACACAGGCTCCTGCAGAAAAATTAAGTTCCCCTTGAGGATTACAAACAGTAGACAAAGCTACGTCTTCCCTCAGTAAACTTACAAAAAGTAGATTTAAAACAAAAATGATTTTGGCATTATGATTTTGCTTCCTCCTATCACACCAACACCATCAGCACCGACAGATGAGGTCCAGAGGAAATGCAATCCTGCATTGCAGCTAGAGGTGGTCTGTCAGAGCCTAACAAGTAACACTTGTCCTGATTCAGTTCCACAGACATAAAGCCATTTCTACAGTCAGTAGAAGTGACTTCCCTATGCAAAGGATCACAGGATCACAGGATGTCAGGGGTTGGAAGGGACCCAAGGAGATCATCGATCATGCTGGTGGATGAGAAGCTCAACATGAGCACTTGCAGTCCAGAAACCCAAGCAGAGGCTGGGCTGCAGCAGAAGTGTGGCCAGCAGGGCCAGGGAGGTGATTCTCCCTCTCAGACCCCACCTGGAGTACTGCATCCAGTTTTGGAGCCCCTGGAACAAGAGGGATGTGGACATGCTGGAGGTGTGCAGAGAAGGGCCACGAGGATGCTCAGCGGGCTGCAGCACCTCTGATGTGAGCACAGAGTGAAAGAGTTGGGGCTGTGCAGGCTGGAGAAGAGGAGGCTCCCAGGTGACCTTCTTGTGGCCTTCTAGGGTCTGAAGGGGGCTACAAGAAAGCTCTGGAGGGACTTTTTAGGCTATGAGATAGTGACAGGATTAGGAGGAATGGAGCAAAGCTGGAGGTGGGGAGATTCAGCCTGGACATGAGGGAAGAAGTTGTGGAGCATGAGAGTGGTGAGAGGCTGGAATGGGTTGCCCCTGCAGGGAGGTGTTTGGGGCCACATCCCTGGAGGTGTTTTTGGCCAGGCTGGCAGAGGCTGTGGGCAGCCTGCTCTAGGGTAGGGTGTCCCGGGGCATGGCAGGGGGGGTTGGGACTGGCTGGTCCTTGTGGGGCTTTCCAACCCTGACTGATTCTAGGATTCTATAATTCCAATCCCTCTGCCAGAGCAGGACCACACAACCTAGCACAGATCACAGAAGAACACATCCAGACAGGCCTTGAAAGTCTCCAGAGAAGGAGACTCCATAACTTCTCTGGGCAGGCTGTTCCAGTGCTTAGAAACCCTTAGAGCAAAGAAGTTTCCCCTTGTGTTAAGCTGGAACCTCCTGTGCTGCTACTTCCACCCACTGCTACTTGTCTTACCCCAGGGCTCTGTCAGCCCGGTCTAGGGTAGGGTGTCCCTGGGCATGGCAGGGGGGTTGGAACTGGCTGATGCTTGTGGTCCCTTCCAACCCTGCCTGATTCTAGGATTCTAAGTGAGCACAGCCTGTCTCCCATCTCCTGACCATCCCTGGATTGTAATTGCAGTGCAAGCCCAGGGAAGGTGGTTTGTTTCTTCCCTTACTATTAATAGGGATGGAACCCGGCCAGCAGGGATTGTGATGCTGTCAAAGATGAAGTGAACAATTATTTCCTTCACGTGAAGAAATCAGCACTGTATCAAACTTTAGCTAAGCATTAAATGAAGATTAAGCTGAAGATTCCACACACGTATTATTTGCTTGCAGATAAAAATAACTGCACGTACAGTTGAGATTAATTCATTCACCATTTCCGAGGCTTCATGCCCTTTGGGGAATGTCACAAATCCATACACACTCCCAGCTGCTCGACTTTGTATTTTTTTCTGCAGCATATGGACCCAAGAATTTTATTTCCATGCAACTGCCACCTTATGTATTTGTGACTACATCTCATAAACAAATTCCTGCTTTCCTCTGCGGTAAAAGTATCAACATAATTTCTTTGGGCTTATAAAACATTCTTCAAACAAGCAGCTTTTGGCTCTTGTGTGAAATAATCTAGACAACAGGAACCTCCTGGAAGAATCATAGAATCATAGAATCACTCAGGGTTGGAAGGGACCACAAATACCATCTAGTTCCAACACCCCTGCAATGGGCAGGGACACCCTACCCTAGATCAGGCTGCTCACAGCCTCTGCCAGCCTGGCTGCAAACACCTCTCTTGCAAAAAATAATCAAGACAATAGGAACCTCCTAGAAGAATCACAGAATCAGTCAGGGTTGGAAGGGACCACAAATACCATCTAGTTCCAACCCCCTGCCATGGGCAGGGACATCCTACCCTAGATCAGCCTGCCCACAGCCTCTGCCAGCCTGGCTGCAAACACCTCTCTTGCAAAAAATAATCAAGACAATAGGAACCTCCTGGAAGAATCATAGAATCACAGAGTCAGTCAGGGTTGGAAGGGACCACAAGGATCATCCAGTTCCAACCCCCCTGCCATGAAATCACAATAAGCTTTCTGTGCTGAATGCCAGAACTGCTTTAGTTAGACACAGACAAACCATGCTATGGTACTCTCCTCATTGGTTTCTACTTCAGCATCTGCTGGTTCAGCATTCTGTCTTCCTGCTTCATTTTGGGTTGGGTCAGACACCATCAGAATGCCTGCCACCATGCCATCATGGGATGTGGGTTATGTTCTCTGCTCTGACTAATTTTTTTTTGGTAGGACGTTCAAAAATCAAAGCTTAAGCTACCCTTCATTACTCGAAGATATTTCACTTAAAAAACCAAGATCAAATATGGGAGGCTGTCATCAAACATAACAAAAGTTCTTTGTAGCATACGAAAAGGGATACTCCAAATTGCCAAGACCTTCGCCCCTTATTTGGCCAAGATCTTCTCAAGAGAAGATTCTTGTTCCCAGAGACCTTCCTTAAAGAGATGTGTGGCAGAAATTTTCCATCAGTGGATTTTCTCGAGCGAGATTCATAAAGTAAAAACCCAGATGTGTTCTGGGGGATATTTTTTTTCCCCAGTTGTATTTATGGGAATGTAAATCGACTTCATTAATTAGGTTAGTTTGCAGCAGTGATGTCCACATGTAGGTCATTTTAGGAAGGAGACAATATTTTAATTGTTTATGCAGTTCTAGTGTATTCTTTGAGAAATATCCTCCTTTGAAATATATTCATAATGAGGTGACTTTTTAATCCAAGGCAATTTCACCAGAGGCTGGGTTACTTTCTCAAGCCTCAGTGAAGTTTTTTGTTTCAAAACTCACCTGGAGTTTCACATAGGGGCTTCAGATCTCACAGAACACAACTGGAAAAACCAAATGTGTACAGGGAATTTGAAATCACAATAAGCTTTCTGTGCTGAATGCCAGAACTGCTTTAGTTAGACACAGACAAACCATGCTATGGTACTCTCCTCATTGGTTTCTACTTCAGCATCTGCTGGTTCAGCATTTGGTCTTCCTGCCTCATTTTTGGCTTGGGTTAGACACCATCAGAATGCCTGCCACCATGCCATCATGGGATTGGGGGTTGTGTTCTCTGCTCTGACTAATTATTTTTGGTAGAACGTTAAAAAATCAAAGCTTAAGCTATCCTTCATTACTCGAAGATATTTCACTTAAAAAACCAAGATCAAATATGGGAGGCTGTCATCAAACATAACAAAAGTTCTTTGTAGCATACGAAAAGGGATACTGGAAATTGCTGAGACCTTCGCCCCTTATTTGGCCAAGATCTTCTCAAGAGAAGGTTCTTGTTCCCAGAGGCCTTCCTTGAAGAGATGCATGGTAGAAATTTTCCACCAGAATGCCTGCCACCATGCCATCATGGGATTTGGGTTATGTTCTCTGCTCTGACTCATGTTTTTGGTAGGATGTTCAAAAATTACTCAGGTTCTGGAGCTTTTTTTGTTTGGTTTTTTTTTTTTTTTTTTTTTT
>VWZI01014528.1:1317-11418 GCA_013396835.1 Psilopogon haemacephalus
ATCCCCCCCAGCAGCAGCCCTGCTCCGTATCCCCCCGCAGCAGCCCTGCTCTGGCGCCGCTGCGGTGAGCTGGAGCTGAGTGCTCCATTGGCTGCGCTCAGCCCTATCAGCGCCGGGCGCTGCTCAGTCTCCAGGCCGACAAGGGTTGAGGTAATGCAGCTCCTGCACAGCCTGCCCCGGGCACGCAGCGGCACCGGGAGCGGGGGGCACCAGGAGCTATGGCACCGGGAGCGGGGGGCACCAGGAGCTATGGCACCGGGAGCGGGGGGCAGCGGCTGCCAGGGCAGGGTAGGGCTGTCCTGACTGCAGCTCGGGCGGTGTGGAGGGAGAGCTGCAGAGGTACAGCCAGAACCGATCACAGAATGAAGCAGGACGGAAAAGACCTCTCGGATCACCCAGCCCANGGGAGCGGGGGGCAGCGGCTGCCAGGGCAGGGTAGGGCTGTCCTGACTGCAGCTCGGGCGGTGTGGAGGGAGAGCTGCAGAGGTACAGCCAGAACCGATCACAGAATGAAGCAGGACGGAAAAGACCTCTCGGATCACCCAGCCCAACCTATCACCTAACCCTTCTCACGGCACTGAGTGCCGCATGCAGCCTCCTCTTCAACACCTCCAGGGATGGGGATTCCACCACCTCCCCACGCAGTCCGTTCCAGTGCCACTCTCTCTTGCTGGCAGAACTTCCTCCTAACATCCAGCCTGAGCCCGCCAAGGCACAGCTTGAGCCTGTGTCCACAACCTCCCTAGAGGTGTTCAAGAACGAGGCCCTAAGCGACCTCTTCCAGAGAGAGGTGTCGCTGCCTATGGCACCGGGGTGGTGGAACTGGCTGAGCTCTGAGGTCCCTTCCAACCTAACCCCTTCCATGAGTCCATGGCCACCAGCAGACAAGGCCAGCCTGTGCACAGGGGCCCTTGGCCACCTCACCACACCTCAGCAGCCCTTCCTGGAGCACTTCCCTGAGCAGGCTCATGTTGCCTTCCTCCTCTGAAGAGCTAAGAGCCAGCCCAAGCCAGGGAAGCTGGCAGATGGGTGTCACCTGGGGGATGGGCACACAGCAAAGTGCTCAGCAGCTTTGCACAGCACTGGCACTGGAGATGCTTCTCAAGCCTCAGGAGCACTTTTACCAGCAGGCTGCACAGCTCAGCCAGAAACACCTCCCAGGAGCAGGCAAGTGACCAAAGCTGGGCCCCTCCTGTGCCCATGCTGAAATCCTTATCATAGAACCACAGAAGGGTAGGGCTTGGAAGGGAGCTCCAGAGAGCATCCAGTGTAATCCTCCTGCCAGAGCAGGAGTGCCCAGAGCAGGGCACACAGGAACACATCCAGGGGGGTTGGAAAGGCTGCAGGGAAGGAGACTGCACAGCCTCTGTGGGCAGCCTGCTCCAGGCTCCAGCAGCCTCACCCCAAACAAGTTTCTCCTCATGCCGAGCTGCAAGCTCCTGGGTCCCAGCTGGTACCTGCTGTGCCTTGTCCTGGCCCTGGGCACCAGCACCCAGAGCCTGGCACCTTCACCCTGACCCCCAGCCCTCAGGCACTTGCAGACATTGCTCAGCTCCCTCTCAGCCTTCTCCTCTCCACACTAAGCAGCCCCAGGGCTCTCAGCCTCTCTCCACAGCAGAGCTGTTGCAGTCCCTTCGGCACCCTCCCAGCCTTCACTGCACTCTCCCCAGCAGGTCTCTGTCTCTGCAGTGCACAAAGTGCTGCTGGCATCCTGGGCTGAGGGCTACAGAACTCTGCCAACTCCTCCTTCCTTCGTCACTCCTCAAAGCAATCCCTGCAACATCCTGCCAACATCTTCCACAGGCTGCCAGGAGACTGCACTTCAGCTCTCAGCATCTGCTCAGGGCTAAGCTCCCAGGTCTGACACAGCTGAAACACTGCAAAAATAGCAGCAGCTGGCAGCAGCAAAGGGGCTGCAGAGTTCTGCTCTCCAGCATCAGAGTCACAGATTGCTTTAGGTTGGAAGGGACCCTCCAAGGGCATCCTCTGCAATCCCCTGCAGTCACAGGGACACCTCCAGCCAGAGCAGGCTGCACAGGGACACAGCCAGGCTGAGCCTCAATGGCTCCAGGGACAGAGCCTCAAGCACAGCCCTGGGCAGCCTGTGCCAGTGTCTCACTACCCTCACTCTGCACAACTTCTTCCTGGTGTTCAACCTAAACCTCCCTTCTTCAGCTCAAAGTCTTTGCTCCTCATCCTGTCACTCCCAGCCCTTGTCAAAAGTCCCTCCCCAGCTCTCCTGGAGCCCCTTCGGGTACTGGAAGGCTGCTCTAAGGTCTCCTTGGCACGTTCTCCAGGCTTAGCAGCCCAAGCTCTTGTAGCCTGTCCCTACAGCAGAGGTTCTCCAGCCCTCTGAGCATCTTTGCGGCCTCCTCCAGACCCTCTTCAACAGCAGCATCCCCTTCTTGTGCTGGGGACCCCAGAGCTGGATGCAGGACCCCAGGCAGGGTCTACCCAGAGCAGAGTGGCAGAATCCCCTCCCTCAACCTGCTGCTTCCTCCTGATGCCCAACCTAAACTTCCCCTCTCCCACCTCAAAGCCATTGTCTCCTACCCTGTCACTCCCAGCCCTTGTCAAAAATCTCTCCCTAGTGCTCCTGAAGCCCCTTCAGGCTGCTCTGAGGTCTCTGAGCCTTCTCCAGGCTCACCAGCCCAATTCCTCGCTGCAAGCATGGTCAGGGATTGGCACAGGCTGCCCAGGCTTCCAGCCTGTCCTCACAGCAGAGCTTCTCCATCCCTCTGAGCATCTCTGTGGCCTCCTCCAGACCCTCTCCACCAACTCCATGTCCCTCTGGTGCTGGGGGCCACAGAAGCACAGAACCTCATTAGTCTTTCCATCAAAGGACTTAGTCCTCCTGTGCCCCTTGCCATCCTGCAGGGCAGGAGAGCGCTGCAGCGTGGTGAGTGGTGTGGTCCAGCTTCAGGAGAGGTCAAGCCCCAGTCCTGTTTGCTGAGGGGTGCAGAGAACCTCCCTGTGTAGGCTGTCAGAGCAGACCCCCAGCACTGCCACAGACTCGGGGCTTTGACTGTAGAGCTGCCAGCCTGCTCTGCTGCCATGGCAACAGACTTTGCACAACTCTGCTCTTTAATAATCATCATCAACAACAACAACCAAAAAAAGAAAAGCAGGGTGCTGGAAAGGAGACTTCATTGTGACAGGATTCCATCCCCCTCCTGGAGTTTTGCTCAGAAGCAAAGACTGCAACAGTCTGCTGGAACAGGGGAGCAGACCTTGCTGAGACAAACCAGAGCTGCTGCTTCAGGCTAACCTCGCGTGAGACACTGAACAACCCTCCAACCTTCACCCACCAGAACAGGGACTGAGCAGAAGCTCAGCAGCCACCACAGCAGGAATGCTCCTGGTGCAGTGCTGGGATGCTGAAGGGCTCTGTGGTGACAGGACATGGGCTGGTGGCTTCCAGCTGGAAGAAGCCAGAAGTACACACAAGGCACACTGGAACAGGTCATCCAGAGAAGCTGTGGAGGCTCCAAGCCTGGAGATGCTCAAAGCCAAGCTGGATGAGGCCTTGAGCAATGTGGGCTAGAAGGAAGTGTCCCTGCTATGGCAGGGGGGTTGGAACTGGCTGACCTTTGAGGTCCCTTCCAACACAAACTATAGATCATAGAATGGGTTAGGTTGGAAGAGAGCTCAAAGCTCAGCCAGTGGCAACCCCTCAGTGCCACAGGCAGGGACACCTCCCACTAGAACAGGTTGCTCAAGGCCTCATCCAGCCTCGTCCTGAACACCTCCAGGGAGGTTGCAGAGCACAGACCTTTGCTCCAATTCTGTGCTTCTGTGCTCCGCAACCTCCCTGGACAACCTGTGCCAGTGACTCACTACCCTCACTGCAAACAGCTTCCTCCTCACATCCACTTTCAATCTCCCCTCTCACACTTCAAACCCATTCCTCCTCTGCCTGGCATCACCAGCCCTTGCCAGTAGTCCCTCCCCAGGCCCCTTCAGATATTAGGAAGCCACTCCAAGGTTTCCTGGCAGCCTTCTCTTCTCCAGGCTGCAGAGCCCCAACTCCCCTGAGTAGTTTAGTCAAAGAGCACAAGGGAGAATAAGAGAGGAGAGGAGAAGCCAACAAATGCTCTTCCAAGACTGCAGAGAGGAGTGCACAGAACAAGGGAGGTTCTCCTGCCCCTCTGCTCTGCCCTACTCAGACCTCATCTTGAGCACTGCCTTCAGTTTGGGGCTCCTCAGTTGCAGAGGGACAGCAACTGCTGGAGAGGCTCCAGGGGAGGGCTGTGAGGATGCTGAGGGGACTGCAGCAGTGGCTGGGGAGGAGAGGCTGAGGGACCTGGGGCTGCTTAGTGTGCAGAAGAGAAGGCTGAGAGGGGATTGGATCAATGTTTGGAAGTGTGTGAGGGCTGGGGGTGAGGAGGGGGGGGACAGGCTCTGCTCACTGCTCCCTGCCATAGGCTAAGGAGCAATGGATGGAAGCTGCAGCACAGGAGGTTGCAGCTCAACACCAGAGGCAACTTCTTGCCTGTGTGGGTCCCAGAGCAGTGGCACAGGCTGCCCAGAGAGGTTGTGGAGTCTCCTTGTGTGGAGCCTTTGCAGACTCTGTGTGGATGTGTTGCTGTGTGCCCTGAGCTAGCTTGGATGGTCCTGCTCTGGCAGGGGTTGGACTGGAGGAGCTCTGTGGGTCCCTTCCAGCCCCTGACATCCTGGGAGCCTGGGATCAGGCAGTGACTCTGAGGCAGGTGAGCAGTTCCCTGCCTGTGCAGCAGAGAGCTGAGGCAGCTGCAGCTGAGCTGGCAGCAGCTCAGAGGAGTGATCTGAAAAACTGTCCCAGTGCTGAACTGCCTGGAGAAGAGGAGGCTGAGGGAGATCTTACTGCTGTCTGCAGCTCCCTTAGAGGCAACCGCAGGCAGGTGGGGGTTGGGCTTTGCTGCCCAGGATCAGCTGACAAGAGAGGAAATGGCCTGGAATGGTGCCAGGGGAGGGTTTAAGCAGAGATTAGAAGAAATTTCTTCACTGAAAGGATTCTTAAACACTGGCACAGGCTGCCCAGGGAGGTAGTGGAGTTCTCGTGCCTGGAGGCATTCAGGAATCCTGTGGCCATGTGAGGCCCTTTGAGTCCTTGCTCAGACACAGACAAAAAAACTTGCAAGTAGAAGCTGTGAGTGGAGAGGTGAACATTGTAGGGGTAGGCTACAGAACAGCAGCAATGGAGCAGTTAATATCATTCACTGGAGCACCGAGAGCCTTCTGCATGGAAGCACAGCTTGGACCTTCCCCTGCCTGCTTCTGCTGCACCTGCTGCTATCCTAGGAACAGTCAGGGCTGGAAGGCAGCACAAGGATCAGCCAGTCCCAACCCCCTGCCATACCCAGGGACACCCTACCCTAGAGCAGGCTGCCCACAGCCTCTGCCAGCCTGGCCAAAAACACCTCCAGGGATCTGGCCCCAAACACCTCTCTGCAGGGGCAACCCATTCCAGCCTCTCACCACTCTCATGCTCAACAACTTCCTCCTCACCTCCAGCTTCAATCTCCTCACCTCCAGCTTTGCTCCATCCCCCCTAGTTCTCTCACTCCCTGACACCCTCAAAAGTTCCTCCCCAGCTTTTCTGTAGCCCCCTGCAGATCCTGGAAGGCCACCAGAAGGTCCCCTGGGAGCCTCCTCTTCTGCAGCCTGCACAGCCCCAACTCTTTCAGGCTGTGCTCACAGCAGAGCTGCTGCAGCCCTCTGAGCATCCTCGGGGCCCTTCTCGGCACCCCTCCAGCATCTCCACATCCCTCTTGTCCCAGGGGCTCCAGCACTGGATGCACTACTCCAGGTGGGCTCTCAGCAGAGCACAGCAGAGGGGCAGAATCCCCTCCCTGGCCCTGCTGCCCACACTGCTCCTGCTGCAGCCCAGCCTCTGCTTGCCTTTCTGCCCTGCAAGTGCACACTGCTGCCTCATCTTCAGCTTCTCCTCCCCCAGCACCCCCAAGTCCCTCTCCTCAGGGCTGCTCTCCAGCCACTCCCTGCCCAGCCTGCATTGCTGCTTGCCATTGCCTCCACCCAGCTGCAGGACCTTGCCCTTGGCCTTGTTGAACCTCCTGAGGTTGCCTTGTGCCCACCTCTGCAGCCTGCCCAGCTCCCTCAAGATAATTTCTTTGGAGCCTCAAGAGCCTTATGGCTGGAAGCAGATCTTGTAACCCTCCCATAGCTGATTCTGTTGTGCCTGCTGCTATCTTCCTCCAACACTGCTTGGGCTGCTGCTGCTTAACTCCTTCCCCATCCTCCTTCAGGTTATTTTTTTTAATCCTGTAGTAGTTTATTCTCTTTACAGTGTTACATTTAAACTATAAGAGAATACAATTTCATTTTTCCTGACTTTCTACCCACCAAAACAATCCATGTTGTAGTGAGTTTATTCCACCAGGGGAGGGATCTGCCCTGACCTGGCAGACCCTGGCACCCAGGGCATGGTTTGGTGGCTGTGGTGGCTAAGGAAAGCTTTGGTGTCAGTTGCCAAGGTTAACACTGAGAGGTGTTAGAACAGATCAGGGTGGAAGGGAAGTGATTAGATCCAACCACACAGACCAGAGAGAGAAGCCCACAGGGCCAAGGGAGAGCTCTCTGTTTAGAGTTGGACTTTTTATGTCTCTCAGCAGCCCAATGAACCCTACAGGCACCATCATCATTTTCTTTCCACAACCAATGATGAAATTGCCCTCATTAACATACCTCAGCCTCAGAACAGCACAATGGGGTTGGGCTGCTGGTTGGACAGGATGATGGAGTGCCCAGGGCAACCTCAGGGCATTCAACCAGGCCAACCGTGAGGTCCTGCACCTGGGTGGGAGCAATCCCAAGCACAGCTCCAGGCTGGGTGGGGAATGGCTGAGAGCAGCCCTGAGGAACAGGACCTGGGGGTCTGGGCTGGTGCAAAGCTGAAGATGAGGCTGCAGTGTGAGTGCAGCCCAGACAGCAACTGTGTGCTGGGCTGCAGCAAGAGCAGCTGTGGGCAGCAGGGCAAGGGAGGGGATTGTGCCCCTTGGCTCTGCTCTCCTCACACCCCACCTGCAGCACTGTCTGCAGCTCTGCAGCCCCCAGCACAAGCAGCACATGCAAGGGTTGGAGCCAGTGCAGAGGAGGCCACCAAGATGCAGCTGAGAGGGCTGCAGCAGCTCTGCTCTGAGCACAGGCACAGAGAGTTGGGGCTCTGCAGCCTGCAGAGGAGAAGGCTGCCAGGAGACCTTGGAGTGGCCTTGCAGGATCTGCAGGGGGCTGCAGGAGGGCTGAGGAGGGACTATGGACAAGGGCTGGGGATGAGAGGAGGAGGAGGAGGAGGAGGAGGAGGAATGGGTTTAAAGTGTGAGAGGGGAGATTGAAAGTGGATGTGAGGAGGAAGTTGTTTGCAGTGAGGGTGGTGAGACACTGGCACAGGTTGCCCAGGGAGGTTGTGGCTGCTCCTTCCCTGGAGGTGTTCAAGACCAGGCTGGATGAGGCCTTGAGTGACCTGTTCCAGTGGGAGGTGTCCCTGTGGCACAGGGGGGTTGGAACTGGCTGAGCTTTGAGCTCCCTTCCAACCTCACCCATTTCATGGTTCTATGATCTCAGGAAGCTTTTCCAGCCCAAAGGACTCTGACTCTACACCAAGTGCCTGAGCAAGGCACTTTTACAGGTGGAGATTGAAGCTGCAAGCTGAAGAAGGCCTCGGGGCAGGGCAGCTGAGCTGCAGTCAGCCATACCCTGTGCTGCAGCAGGTCTTTGGCTGGGCATTAGGAGCAGGAGGCATTAATTATCTGCCAAGAGCAGAGCCATGCAGCAGCCAAGACCAAGCCTGCAATGTACCATAAGTAGCTCAATCACAGGCTGCTCACAGAGGGAGCTGAACAAGGGAGAGAGCCCAGAGAAAGGCAGCTGAGGGCAGGTGACCTTCACAAGTTCTGCAGCTATGCATCCTGACCATGCCTGGGAGGCTGACAGGTGAAAGCTGCTGACAGACATTAGCCTCCAGTGACTGAGAAACTCTCTTGGCTTTGCTCAAGGCAGAGCAACACTTGTGAGGAGTGGGGGAAGAGAGCTCTGGCACCACACATGTGACAGCACAAACACAGCCTGCCTGAGCTGTGGCTCCAGAGCAGCCTGGAGGAGAAGGCCTTGGGGGTGTCAGCTGCTAACAGACCCCCCAGGAGCCAGCACTGCTCACTGTTAGCCCCCACCTGGCTGCAGCCTCCTCTCAGGGAGCTGCAGAGAGCAGTGAGGTCTCCCTCAGCCTCCTCTTCTCCACACTGCACACCCTCGGCTGCTCCTCCCCAGCCATGCTCTCCAGACCCTTCCCCAGCTCTGCTGTCCTTCTCTGGCCCTGCTCCAGTACACAGTCACAACTGGGTTGGAAGGGACCCTCCAAGGGCATCCTCTGCAAGCCCCTGCAGTCACAGGGACACCTCCAGCCAGAGCAGGCTGCACAGGGACACATCCAAGCTGAGCTTCAGTGGCTCTAGGGACAGCCCTGGGCAGCCTGTGCCAGCATCTCAAGGTCCTTCTTGCAGCGAGGATCCCAAACCTTTGGCCAATGACTTCTTGCCCACCAAGCATCCTGAAGGAGTTTGTTTTCAGGAGGATTCTGTACCTCTTTTCCCCAAGCATGCAGCAGAGATCTGCTCTCCCAGGTGCCTGCAGCACCCTCCCCAGCCTGCCCCCTGTGCCAGCCATGCCCAGCCTGTGTGCCCAGCAGCAGCCCTGCCACCAGCACTCCCTTCACATCTCTGCAGCTCCAGAGCAGCCACAGCCACCCTGCTCTTGCACAAGGAAGCCTCCACTCTCTCTCAGCCCCATTTTGCCTTCTCTGCCTCTGTTGGGCTTTATTTGCCTGCCAACTACAGTTCTGGACACTCATTTCTCACTCAGGTGAAGCTTTCCCAGGTCCTTTGCAAACTCTCCTGTCTCTCTCTTTCCCCCCAGGCAGCACAGGATCCCATTCCCTTCCCCTGCAGAAGGAGGCAGCTGGCAGCCTGTCAGGAGAGCTCTCACACTGGGCAGCTCTGACCTCCCCCAGCCCCTGGTGCCAGCCCCCACACAGAAGCATAAAATGGCGTAGATCAGAAGGGAGCTCAAAGCTCAGCAAGTTCCAATCCCCTACCATAGGCAGGGAAACCTCTCACAAGAACAGGCTGCTTGAGGCCTCATCCAGCCTGGTCCTGAACACTCCATGGTGGAGCTGATGGAGCAAGTCCAGAAGACGCCATGGAAATGCTCAGGAGGTTGGAGCAGCTCTGCTGTGGGGACAGGCTGAGGGAGCTGGGGGTATGCAGCCTGGAGAAGAGAAGGCTCCAGGGAGAGCTAACAGTGACCTTCAGTAGGTGAAGTGAGCTACAAGCAGGCTGCAGAGAGACTCTTCCCAAAGGGCTGCAGGGACAGGCCAAGGGCAATGGCTGCAAACCAGAGCAGAGCAGGTTGAGATTGGATGTGAGGAACAAGGTCTGCACCAGAAGGCTGCTGGAGCACTGCAGCAGGTTGCCCAGGGAGGTGGTTGGGTCCTCAGCCCTGGAGATATTGGAGGTGAGGCTGGGCAGGGCTGTGGGCAACCTGCTCTAGGGGAGGATGTCCCTGCTGAGTGCAGGGGGTTGGACTGGATGAGCTCTGGAGGTCCCTTCCAGCCCAGCCCATGCTGTGACTCTGATCTCTGTGACTTTGGAGGTCCCTTCCAGCCCAGCCCATGCTGTGACTCAGTGAAGGCTGAGACTCAGTAACTCCCCTGCCAGCCCCAGGCAGCAATCTCTACATGCAAGGAACAGGAACCCTGGGAGCTGCAAGCAGAAAGCTTCTCTAGAGCAGAGCTTCTCACATTACCACCGGAGAGCAAAGGAAACTTCTGAACCTGTTCTGTTCCAGGCTGAAAGGCAGATCCTACCTTCCAGCAGTGCCAGCCTGCCCCTCACTGTTTCTGCTGCAGCTTGGAGCCACAGGAGGCAGGTTCCCATGGTGGGTCCCCAGACAGACACAGTGAGCACTCAGCAGCTCTTCCCCTCCAGCTGATCTGCTCACATGACAATTGCTGAATATTCACTTGTCAGCATCTTAAAGCAGGGTTCCAAGAGCTGGAGTGTTTGACAGAGCTGCTGGAACGTTTGAGATCTCCCTGCCTGGCTTTGCTAA
>VWZI01014533.1:8347-32929 GCA_013396835.1 Psilopogon haemacephalus
TCTGACACTTTAAACACATTACTCCTCATCCTGGCATTACAAGATCTAGTAAACAGTCCCTCCCCAGCCTTCCTGTAGGCCTCCTTCAGATACTGAAAGTCCACTACAAGGTCTCCTCAGAGACTTCTCTTCTCTTCTCTTCTCTTCTCTCCGAACCTCTCCTCTCCGAACCTCTCCTCTCCGAACCTCTCCTCTCCGAACCTCTCCTCTCCGAACCTCTCCTCTCCGAACCTCTCCTCTCCGAACCTCTCCTCTCCGAACCTCTCCTCTCCGAACCTCTCCTCTCCGAACCTCTCCTCTCCGAACCTCTCCTCTCCGAACCTCTCCTCTCCGAACCTCTCCTCTCCGAACCTCTCCTCTCCGAACCTCTCCTCTCCGAACCTCTCCTCTCCGAACCTCTCCTCTCCGAACCTCTCCTCTCCGAACCTCTCCTCTCCGAACCTCTCCTCTCCGAACCTCTCCTCTCCGAACCTCTCCTCTCCGAACCTCTCCTCTCCGAACCTCTCCTCTCCGAACCTCTCCTCTCCGAACCTCTCCTCTCCGAACCTCTCCTCTCCGAACCTCTCCTCTCCGAACCTCTCCTCTCCGAACCTCTCCTCTCCGAACCTCTCCTCTCCGAACCTCTCCTCTCCGAACCTCTCCTCTCCGAACCTCTCCTCTCCGAACCTCTCCTCTCCGAACCTCTCCTCTCCGAACCTCTCCTCTCCGAACCTCTCCTCTCCGAACCTCTCCTCTCCGAACCTCTCCTCTCCGAACCTCTCCTCTCCGAACCTCTCCTCTCCGAACCTCTCCTCTCCGAACCTCTCCTCTCCGAACCTCTCCTCTCCGAACCTCTCCTCTCCGAACCTCTCCTCTCCGAACCTCTCCTCTCCGAACCTCTCCTCTCCGAACCTCTCCTCTCCGAACCTCTCCTCTCCGAACCTCTCCTCTCCGAACCTCTCCTCTCCGAACCTCTCCTCTCCGAACCTCTCCTCTCCGAACCTCTCCTCTCCGAACCTCTCCTCTCCTCTCCTCTCCTCTTTTCTTCTCCAGGCTGAAGAGCCCCAACTCTTGTAGCCTGTCCTCATAGCAGAGATGCTCCAGTCTTCTGAGCATCTTTGTGGCCCTCCTCTGGACTCACTCCAACAGTTCCATGTCTTTCTTGTGCTGGGGACTCCAGAACTGCACACAGTACTCTAGGTGGGGTCTGGCAAGAGCAGAGTAAAGGGCGAGAATACCCCTCTTGCCCTGCTGGCCACACTGCTCTTGATGCAACCCCGGACACAGGATCACAGAAATATTCTGGTTGGAAAAGACCCTTGGGATCAAGTCCAACCACTGACCCTGCTCTACAAAGTTCAACCCTAAACTCCATCCCCAAGCACCACATCCAAACGACCTTTAAACATGGTTGGCTGTGTATATTTATAGATAATAGAACTTTAAATTCACAGAATCATAGAACATTAGGGGTTGGAAGGGACCTCCAGAGATTACTGACTCAAGCCCCCCCTGACAAAACAGGATCACCTTGGGCAGGCCACACAGGAACACACCCAGGCAGGTTTTGAAAGTCTTCAGAGGAGGAGACTCCACAACGTCTCTTGACAGCCTGTTCTAGGGCTCTGTCATCCTCAATGTAAAGAAGTTTCTCCTCTTACCGAGTTGGAATCTCCTGCATTTTAGCTTGTTCTTTTGTGTCCTGTCCTATCGCTGGCAGCACTGAAAAGATGCTATTGCCTTCATCTTGGCACCTACCCTTCAGACATTCATAGACATGGACCAGATCTTCTCTCAGCTTTCTCTTCCCCAGACTAATGTCTCATTTCTCTCAGTCTTTCTTTGTAAGAGAGATGTTCAAGCTTGCAAATCATCCCCACAGTTCTGCACTGGATTCTATCCAGCATATCCCTGTGTCTCTTGAATTGGGTAGCCCAAAACTGACACAGTATTCCAGGTGTGGCGTCACCAGTGCAGAATAGAAGGATGGCAGAGCTGTCCTAGATCTGCTAGGCACATTTTAGTGATGCACCCCAGGATGCCCTTAGCCCTGTTGGCCACAAGGGCACATTGCTGACCCATGGATAACTTGTTGTCCACTATGACTAGGAAAAGGATTTTAGTCTGAGGTTATTTCAGGCTGGAGTTTGTCAAGTAACTGGTGAGGATATCTACCTAATACAAGATGTATTTTGTGTCCTGGGCATATCTGTGATGCTACACTTAAGTTTCTAAGCAATACATGGAGACGTCTATAAAAATGTTAATAGAAAACAGGAAAAATGAAGAAAAGACCAAAACCTCACACCAATCCCCTTCCTCCCCTTGCATTCACTTCCCCTTGCTTTATTCCATCTAATAGAATATGAAGGCTCAGATGCTGATTCAGGACAAACTGCTTTAGGTCCCCTACCTCAAAAACCACATAGAACCAACACAAAGTTAATTTTCTGCATGAGCATCTAGCTTTATAAAACCTGCCTTTCTAAACTAGTGCATGAATTTTTACACTGTTCACTTCCTGGAAGCAAGCAATAGAATTTTTTTGGTGTAACAGTAACTAGATTTGTGCAAACTAGCATGCACAGAATCAGCACCTATTTGTAAACCATATAGCAGCTCTACTGTTGTCAAAGCTGTATTAAAGACCTCCTCTGAATTCAGAACATCTAGCATATGGTTAAGGAAAACCTCTCTTGTTTATCTGCGTTCCTTTTTATGATTAATTTTCTGTTCTTCGTTGTTCCTACTTATGTGTGGTATCCAATCTAACTCACTAAAGCTTCCCTGAGTACCATCTGATGGATATTGTTGCTTTTGCAAGGCAGCATGCCAGAAAAAAAATCTGTTTTAAAATGACAGTGGATTAGGCCAACTCTCTGATCTGAATCCTGGGAGGCAAGAACATACAACAGGCAAGCCCTTTCCTTTTATGTATGTGGTGTAAAAGATAACTCTGTTTATTATTTGCTTTAGAAAAGCTATCAAATTGTAAACAGAAAGTGTAATAAAATGAAGGGGGGCAGGGGAGGGGGAAGAAAGAAAAGAAAAAAGAACAAAAATCCAACAACTAAGTATCTAAATCTCACTAAAGCTCACAATAATCCAGTGGTGACAAGAACTATTTGTGATATTACTAGGAAATACTGCATCACATGATAAAACAACCACCTAGTCTCCATATGGCAGCAATGGTAATATAAGATAGTAATTTGCTCAACCAATGTTGCACTTATATGCTGTGAAAGTAGCAAAATACTTGAGCCCCCTGATGTGTACAGAAACTGGAAGGTGCCTGCAATGTCAGATTAGTTTTATGTTACAGTTCAAAAGCATGTCTTAAGTACTTTATTATCCAATACATAAAATGCTTTATGAACATGGTTCTGCAACTCTGCACTTCTTGCCTCCCCATATGGCTGCTGGCATGTGTTCCAAAAAGGGAATCTGACACTGGTTTTGCTCTAAAGTCTTCAGATACTTCTCAGGAAGTCTCGAAGGAAACAGCACCATGGGGTAATGACGAAAGATGAGTTAAGGACCACTTTCTCTTTCTTTTGCCTCTTCTTCCTAGTGTATTAACTATAAAGAGACAATGGGCTGGATTTTTAATGAAAATTCAGTTTTGAAGGCTGAAGCCATTACTTTGAGAACCACTGCATTGAAAGGAATATAACAAGTCGGGCAAGTAAAAACATTTTAGATAGTAGTGCAGTTTAATATGTTCTGATACTGGTGGCATGTCCTGACTATTAGGTTTTCACAAAGCATTGTAACCAGTACTTCTAGCTTTGAGAATTAGTTGGGAGATGTATCTTCTGATCATATTACAAACTTCTATTCTAGTTCTGGCCAGATATAACAGGAAGGCAGATTTTCATGTGGTAGTCTAGAAAAAGTGTTCAAAAATGGGCTGTAAAAATAAATAAAAAATGTTACAAAAGCCATAGCCTTTGCTTGAGTCTGCCACTACCACTGTGAAAAGAAAAAGGAAATCAGAAAAAAAACCTTAAAATAGTAAAAAGAAAGAGGAAGAGGAAGAGGAAGAGGAAGAGGAAGAGGAAGAGGAAGAGGAAGAGGAAGAGGAAGAGGAAGAGGAAGAGGAAGAGGAAGAGAAAGAGAAAGAGGAAGAGAAAGAGAAAGAGAAAGAGAAAGAGAAAGAGAAAGAGAAAGAGAAAGAGAAAGAGAAAGAGAAAGAAAAAGAAATAGATAAAGAAAAAGAAAAAGAAAAAGAAAAAAAGGAGAGGAAAAGGAAAAGCAAAATAATAACGAGGAAAATAAAAAGAAAAAGTCCAGCTACTGTGAGAAGTTTGCAACTTTTTTACTTTTCAAAAGATACACAGCTAAGTTGGACAGATTTCCCATAGCACAGAAGTAGCTTTGTGAAGGAATTTTTATTTCGAGAATGTCTATCTGATCCTGCTGAGCATCACAACCTTCTTCCAGATTTCTGTTTTTCACAGGCTGGAATGCTAATAGACCTTTATATTTTAAACATGTTAAGTCAGAGCTCTGTGGGAGAGAACCAGCAGCTCAGCATTGAATGCTGTGAGTTTAGTGACAATCAACAGGGTACTTACAGAAGAACTACACTAAAAGCAGTATGCAAAACTCATGTGAGACAGATATGGATATATTTAAGCTTCATGTTTTATCTTTTATCTTTTGACAAGAGAATTGATAAATGCCTTTTTAAGTACATTACTCCATACTCTGCAACAGAGAAAATGAGGACAAATAGGCCTAGCAATCAGGCACTTACGTCAGTTTAGCCTGACTAACATACTAGGATATGCAATCAGTAACTTGCTGCCTGGAATACAGAGAAACTCTCTCATCTTACAGACTGAGTTTCCAGCTTTATGTATGCTCCTTGCATTGCACTGTGCAGATTCATTCTTTCTTTGTGCTGTGGTGCATTTTGCAACCCCACGAAGAAAATTTTTCACATAGCCAGACTAATGGACCAGTAAATATTGTTAGTAGATGTTCTTTATTCCCCACAGCAGTGCAAAACAACTGGAACATACTAGTTGATATGAACAATAAAGATTAAAAGCATGCACATTAAACCATTTGCCTGGCCCTTTTGCCAATCTATAAATGTTTTCTCCATCCTCATTTAAAGAGTCAGTGTGTATGTAAGCTCTGTGTTTGTTCAATCTCAAACTGATTGCTTTTCTAGGTTTAATTTCTTCCAATATTTGGTAAGTCACTCACTGAAGGAGTTTGTGAAACACATAATTTAGAGTCAGAAGAGTGAATTATCACAGGTATGCATGCATGGGAGCACAAAGCCACAATAATACATAAGTGACCACTGTCTGTTGACCACTATCAATATCTGATTACAAGTTTCTCTATGCAAACCATACAAGAACAGGTTTGCTTCTTCCATGTTACCCTGAAGGCAAAACAGATCTGGTTGAGTGTATGAACAATCTTCCATGGAAGCTGTTTTACAGTGCTATATGAGACAGATATTTTCCTTGGGTGGAGTGATTCAGATTCCTTCAAACTCTTCGCATGATTGCAGGGGGCAGAGTAGTGCTCAGAGCATGATTTTTTAAAAAATAAAATAAAAAGGAATGTTATTTTATGATGAAAACAACAGTCTGAGATTTTGAGCACAAAACCAGTTTACAGCCTCATTTGAGTATAAACTGTGGAGTCTCCTTTTCTGGAGACTTTCAAAACCTACCTGGCTGTATTCCTGTGTGGACTACCCTAGGTGATCCTGCTTTTGGCAGTGGGGGTTGTACTCAATCTCTGGAGGTCCCTTCGAACCTTTAACATCCTGTGATTCTGTGATTCTGCATCTATAGTCCTATGACAGGTAGATCTGCTTCATACTTAAGTTTTCTCCCCGTATCTACCATCCTTCTGAGCCAAGCTTTCAGATACATTTTTATTTAATCATCTGTATCATTCAGACTGTACAAAAAGGATGACTTTTTGGCTTTGTGGTTTGGTTTTGAATGCTGCGTAATAGTACTTAGTGGAGATGTAAGTCAATCACAGTATGAGCAGAGGTCATAAATGGAAGCACCAGAATGGCAGAAATACTTTTTGTGCTGATTTGCCGTGTTCACAGAATAGCTGATTTTAAGAATGGTAGGGGTGGGAAGGGATGTCTGATGATTGTCTAGTCGTCCTTGTCCTTCACCTCAACCCTCAGGCCCTTTGTTATATTTTCTTCTTCTCATCCCACCAAAGGAGGGCAAGGGTGAGTGAATGCCTACCTGGTGCTTTGTTGCCGACTGGTAGACTCAAAACATAGCATGCATAAATTCGTCTAAAACAGAGGCCAAAAAATCTCAGTGACTTGAGACATCTTGCTGTAGAACCTCTTCACAGGCTTTAGCTTCCTTCAAGGCATACCCATTTGCTTCAACATGGGGTCCTCCACCTTCTGCAGTGTGGATATGTGCTCTTCCATGGACTGTGAAAGGACAATCTGCATCACTACCATGGGGCCATAGGGAAATCTCTGATCCACAATCTGGAACCTCCTCCCTCTTCTTTTTCACTGACCTTGGCATCTACCTAGTTATTTCTCTTACATTATTTAACTTATCTTTCCCAGACACTCTCATATAACATTTTCCACCCTTTCTTGAAGATGTTGGCACTACCGACATTGCTAATTGGCTAACCTTCTGCTAGCAGTGGCTCTGTCTCAGAGATGGCTGCAGCTGATTCTGTCCAACATAGGGGCAGCTCCTAGTGTACTCTCACAGCAGCTACCTCTTCAGTCCTCCCACTAAACCAGTACAATAGCATATTACTTGCTTTACTGTTTTCTGACTCCTGTTTCCTTTTCCAACTGCCTTTTGAAAAGAGCTGATGTCAAGATTTGGGAAATACAAGCTGAGATAGCATTTCACGTCCAAAAATTCTTGCTGATTCCCACAAAGTCCAGTCAAGTTATACATGTTTAAATTAATCTTGGATTTGGGGGAAGGGTTCTAAAAATAAACCAAGATAACTGAAACCTGAAAAAAAAAGTTCATGTTTCTTAGTAACAAATTCTGTTTTCTTCCATAGTTGCACAGAAGAGTTTTGAAGTTTCTAGTCAGCTACACAATAAAAGACAACCCACACAACCTCTAATAGGACTTTTAAAAGAATGAGGGTTTAAAACATTAACTTACACTCAAATCATATGCAGATGAAACACCTAAAATGGTCAAAACCTGAAAATCAAACTCCTTAAATGGATAATACTATTATCATAATTAGCAATAAAGTCGAGTTCCATTATTCAGCACTTTTCTGATGTGTTTTCTCATGATACAGCTGGATTAGTGTTTCAGTGCCTTCTCACCCACAGCACCGGTATTAAGTCCTGATTTCAGCCTGGGCTTAATATTTACAAGCTAGAAGCTGAAGAGTCTTCCTCTGAGAAACATCATGTAAAAGAAAACTTCCAGCAGATTATTCCTGGCAGGGGAAAGAAAGCATCTCTCAAATTGAAATGCACACTTCATAGGCAGAATTTCCAAAGCTGTTCTATTTGACTACTCATTCCCTGGGGAACCTTGGGACTAGCAGATGCTCTTGAAAGCATGCCATAACAAGTGGATCAAATTACTTTGACATTTGTTAATGAGGCTGAAGAGATGTTAATAGGAATTTCACACAAGTCTCTATAATCACGCCATAGAGGTCCAAATTCTCACTCTTCTATCTGATATTTCTACTTGATGGTTCAAGAGCTCATTTACGTGATATGCCTTTAAAACTGTCAAAACTAAGAATTGAGTATCTGTAATAGAAGATTATCTGTACTAAAGACAGCCTTAATGATATATCTTGATAATCTGCCTACAGAACTGTAAAAGCAGAGATCATACAAATAGGAACATGAGAGGAAAAAAACTTCAGTGGGTAAACTAATTTGTTTACATAATTGTAAGGCATTTCTGAAACCCAGTCAGCTATGAGAGATCTTCTAAAATCCTTGTTACCTAACATTCATGGATCTTTATTACCTCAATGGAGTATTCAGAGTATAGGAGAAAGAACATCCTGTTACTGAATTTAGTAGTGCAGGTCAGGAGTGAGAGAGAAGACAATGTGAAGCCTCAGGATTGAACGTATACTCAACAGAAATTCTGTTCAGGGAGGAAGACTTATGTCCCAGATCTACATCTATTACACAGAAAATCAGACCCAAGGATAGAGGTCATCAAAGAATATATTCTGTCCCCTGAAGTGTTGTGAGATACACACAAAATTCTTGTGGACAAATTGGCTACTCATGGCTTGGGTGAGGACACTGTCTCCTGGATAAAGCATTGGCTGGACAGGAGGCCCTAGAGAGTGGTGGTCAATGGTGTTAAATCAAGTCAGCAGCCAGGCACTAGGGTGCTCCTCAGGGATCTGTGTTGGGACTACTTCTGTTTAACATCTTTATTGATGACCTTGATTCAGGCATAGAGAGTGTCATCAGTAAGTTTGCAGATGACACTAAGTTAGGTGGCACTGTTGAATGAGGGTAGAGAGGTTCTTCAGAGGGACTTGGATAGGCTGGATAAACATGCCAGCTTTAATGGGATGAGTTTCAACAAGGCCAGATGCCAGGTCCTGTACATGGATCACAACAACCCCAAGCAACGCTACAGGATTGTGGCAGTGGGCCTGGAGAGCTGTCTGGCAGAAAGTGATCTGGGGGTTTTAAAAGACAGGCAGCTGAAGATGAGCCAGCAGTGTGCCCAGGCAGTCCCAGATTTCTGATCCTGGCTTGGATCAGAAATGCTGTGGCCAGCAAGGAGTAGGGAGGTGATTGTCCCCTTGTACTCGGCTTTGGTAAGACCATACCTCAAGTATTGCATTCACTTGAGGACGCCTCAATACAAGAGAGATGTGGAGGTGCTGGAGCAGGTAGAGAGGAGGGTAACAAAGCTGGAGAAGGGCCTGGAGAATAAATCTTATGAAGAGTGACTGAGGGAGCTGGGGATGGTTAGTTTGAAAAAGAGGAGGCTGAGCAGAGACCTCATTGCTGTCTACAATTACCTGAAGGGACATTGTGGAGAGGCTGCTGCTGGTCTCTTCTCACAGGTAATTGGAAACAGAAGAAGGGGGAATAGCCTCAAGCTGAGACTGGGGAGGTTTAGATTGGAAATCAGGAAAAAGTTTTTCATGGAGAGTATTCAGGCACTTGAATGAGCTGCCCAAAGAGGCGGTTGAGTCACCAACCCTGGATGGGTTTAAGGGTTGTTTGGATGTGGTGCTTAGGGATGTGGTTTAAGGTGAATGTTGTAGAGTAGGGTTATAGGTCGGACTTGCTGATCCTGAGGGTCTTTTCCAATCTGGGTGTTTCTCTGTGATTCTGTGTGTGACACCTTGAGAGTTAGCTTAATTTATCTGTATTGTAATCTGATGAAAGCACAAGAAAAAGGTAAAGGCAAACAACATGTTTCTAGATATATTAACATGTAGTGGCTATTTTCCTATGCTATCTTTTAAATCTAACAACTGTTTTGTTGTGCTTTGTGATAAAATTAGGTTTTCTTTTTAAATATTTACTTTGACATTTATCCAAGGATAAGTGATTTAAGAGATAATTAATAACATTAAATCTTTCAGGTGTCAGGAGTCTTCAATTGGAACATGGTCACAAAATTAACACTTTATGGAAGTTACCAGTATGCTTTCTATAAACTTTCATGCAGTAATATCTGTGGATCTGAGTGTGGGGATAGAGAGACATGAAGGGGAAAATATTGCTCAATATGTTACAAGGAATTGGTATCTGAGTTGTTGCAATATTCTTATAATTAATTAATTTTTATTAATTTCAAGTACAATGTAACTTCAATAACTGATTGAAAAGCAAAAGGTTGTACAAAAAATACTCCTCTATTTTGTCAACACCAGTGAAATGACAATTATGCCAGCATTGCTGTGCCGTGGAAGGCAAAAATAGGCCAAATTAGGCCTAAACATGTGTCCTGGTAGGGCATAAATCCTGCCCAAGTTAGTTCAACTCCTGTTCTTTCCTCCTCTTGTTGTAAGGTCCGGGGGTAGCAGGTGAACAGGCAGTTTGATGAAGAGAACGTCTTGCTACAGAGGACAGTCCATCCTGTGATCTGGCAAGAGATCACTGCCGGCAGCCACGGCCAGAGGACCACCACAGTCAGGAAGGTTCACCCATACACAGAAGAACAACTGAGGACTTTTCAAGAGACATTTTCCCGCAAACCAGGCGAATCCCCCATGGACTACATACACAGAGTATCAGCCTCTGGGGGCAATCTTGTCTTCCTCAGTGCCAAGGAAGCCGATGTATACTGAAGGCCTGATGTTTTCTTGGATTCCAAGCCAGACGGGAATTGCTCTCTGACAGCAAGAGTAGCTTTCTGGGCTGGACAGCGAGAAATGGTTGAGAGGGGAGAACCCACTATAGTCTGGGTAAAGGACACTGATGAGCTCTCCATAACAGTCCGACAGCTGGCTTATGTCCAAGCCATGCATGATAAGGGACTTTATTCTTGTCCCATGGATGCCCCAATCAAACCAAAGAGGTTGAAACCCCTCGTCCGAGGCCTCCCAGCAGCTTTTAAGGAACGGATACTTTCCTTAAAGACTAAGATCCAGCAGGTGATTGAGCGGAACCAGAGCTCGAACAATCCCCAGGACCACATCATGACCTGGAAAGAGCTAGGAAGGACACTGTCAAGTTATGGACAGATGATTGGATCTAGAGACCAGAGACCTCCCAAGGGGAAGCAACACGCTGACACCCCCCACAGCCAGCCACACCAAGAAACGGGAAGTGCAACAAGTGAAGACATCGCAATTCCACACCCAAGCCCATGCAACAGACCACCAAACAGTCCACGCCACACCAGTCATCACTCTGGAAGGAACCAGGAGCAGGACCGAAGACAGAAGCAAGCTTCACTGCCCAGGAATTTGTTCCAGGAAGCTGTAGCACTGGGCATGCCAAAGCACCTGCTAGAGTGCATGGATACAGGGCAAATAAAATCCCTGGTACTCAGGGCTTGGAAAGGGCATGGAGGGTGTCAGAAAAGAAACCATAATAGTAGTAGTAAGGGCAGTAAGAGTCCTCCTGCAGCAGACCCACCTGCTGCTGTGGATAATCCTTTCATCCCTTGCCATAAGGGATATAAGGATAATCCAAAAAAATAGGCAAGATGATAGTAGCCTCAGACCACTCTCATCACTTTGTATACACTTTGCAGTGGTCTGACAAACATGAACCTTTTGTCTTTATCCCCACAGGACCAACCCAAGCTGCTGTTAAGTTTCTAATCAATACTGGTGCACAGATTAGTGTGTTAAATGTGCAGCAGGCAAAAGAATTGGGAATCCTGCTGTCTCACAAGAAGATTAAAATTAGTGGTATCACAGGTACCCCTAGCATTTGCCATCTGGCTAAGGCAAAGCTATGGCTCCCAGGTGATAAACATTGCACCATTGTGGGGCTTGCCTTGAGTCCATACCCGGGAAACATCTGCCAGTAAAAGATGTTATCTCCCCAATGGCACCCTATGGTCTTTTGTGTTCTATACAGGGTGGGGGCAGTGGGAGCAAAGGGGGCAAGCAATGTTTGTATTAATGCTTTGCATGTTGCTCCAGCTCTTCTCAAATCTAGCCTGACCTGCATGAACCAGTATCCCCTGCCAGCCACAGCCAGACAAGGCATCTCCGAGGTGATTGCAGATCTGGAGCAGAGGCAGCTTATCAGCAGGACGCACTCACCATACAACTCTCCAGTGTGGCCAGTGCAGAAATTGGATGGTTGATGGTGATTAACCATTGATTCCTGAGGTTAAATAGCAACACAGGCCCTCTTGCAGCAGCAGTCCCAAGCCTTATATCCATGGTGACAGCTATTCAAGCTGCATCCCACACATGGATGGCTGTGATGGACATGAAAGACGTGTATTTCATGGTCCCACTGCAAGAGGAAGACAAGGCCAAATTTGCCTTCACTTGGCAAAGGTGTCCAACTCACATTTAATGTCCTTCCACAGGCAAATGGCATAGGGGAAAGGATGAATGGCCTTATCAAGAGACATGCCAAAGTCTCTAAAGGCAATTGGGACAAGCGTCTAGACCAGGCAGTTTTCATTTTAAACAACCGATGGGGAAGTTATGGCAGTCCCAAAGTCAAAGCCTTTTGTCCCACTGAACCAATGGTAGATGCAGTTCGCACGCCAGGCAGATCAGAGAGCAAACCACATCACTCTCTGCTAAAAATGCAGGTGGGCCAACCTGTATTAGTGAAGTTGCCGTCAGTTGGAATAGTTCCAATGACACTGGCAAAACCCAGAGGGCTACATGCCTGGGAAGCCCATGGAAAGACTCACCACATCAGTGTGCAGTGGATCATTCCTGACCATTAGTTGAGCCGCCCGGTCACTACACACCAAGGCCAGTTTGTCTTGTACAGGTATAACCTGGACCAGAACCTTGATGCCAACCAGACCAGAGGCCAGTATTGGAACTGGACCAAGACCAGTCACAGACTGGACCAGACAGACCAGGCCAGTCACCAAAGGAAGACTGGATCATCACCAAAGAGGACACTCAACATCTTCAGAGACTCAGCGCCAAGGAAGACCAGAGAGGATGACCAGCAGAGACCTAACAGTGTGGGACAAAACCTGATTGGACTCAGAGCCATACTGCTCTGCTAGACCTTACTATAGTTAGGGTTCTGTATCAAAGTATTCTGTATTTCAGCTTCGATACATGAAACTGCCCAACAGGCAATGGGGTGCTATGTCCTGGTAGGGCATAAATCCTGCCCAAGTTAGTTCAACTCCTGTTCTTTCCTCCTCCTGTTGTAAGGTCCGGGGGTAGCAGTTGAACAGGCAGTGTGGCTTTGAACAAGAAGCCCCATGCCACATGAGCAAGCCACATGGACATGTCAGGTGATCTCTGCTGTCCCTCAAAATGTTAGGGTCAACCCCTGGCCGTGAAACTTTTGAATCTACTGGCTGAACAATGGACACTAATTGCCTATTGGTCAGTTCCACCCTTCAAAATGGGGTATTTAAGGAAAGGCAATCAGCCCTTTTCCCTCTCTCCTGCTGCCTCCACGGGGAACAGACGTCTTTGCACCTCATTCACAAGCGGCCACATGTTTGCAGCATGCATTGCAGTATTACAGCAAATCGCAGCAGTGGCAAAGGCTAAAACCCCTTTTTTCTCCTTTCCTCAGGACACACTTCTTTTACCTATCACATTTCATGATTATTTTTAGGCACGGTTAGGATTTCCTTTGTTATTAGACTCCCTGTTTTCTAAGTCCTGACTGTTTAAACTGTTTAATTCACTGTTTGTAAGCGATTTTGTGTAATTATCTTGCCAACCGAACATCCAAATGAACCCCGGGGAAAAATTCCCAGAAAATCGGGATTATTAATAATGATAATAATAAAAATTAATAATTGCAACAACATGTCTGGCTTGCCCAGACATATTTTCTGCTCTCTCTTGTTCTGTTGTTGGGGGATGTAACTGCAGAAAAGTAAAACCAAGGCCCCTGGTGCCTTAGCATCTCCTCCATGCACCTTCCAAACTTGTAAACATGTGACAATACTGTGTTTATACATTTGTTTGTGTTCTCCCTAAAGGTAAAAGCAAGCCCTGACTTTACCTAATATGATGAAGCTTGGTAAAGTGCCATTCTGATTGACTGATCTGTGGCCAAAGACCCATTAGAGTTGGGCTGTATTAATGAAAAGAGATGAGCAGGTAGAGACAACGTGCTGGTACCATTGCTTTTGCATTAACGTGCAACTGCTTCTGGCAGTGCCTCTGCCTCACTGCCGTTGTATCCTGCCATGCTTTGCCAATCTATAAGCTAGATCTGCTGCATAATAACAAGCCCTGATACTTTGATCTTGACTACCTGGAAAATGCTTTGAGTTCACCAGTAATAGGCTTTAATTGCCTTCACGCAATAGACTTGCTTAGCCAAGGTGACATTGTGCCCCTTTGCACATCTGCAAGGCATCCTGCCTGACCCTCTGCAAGTCTTCTGCCATGTGGGGAGCCAAGAGAAACCAGGACCAGGTCAGAGATAGTCTGCTTCTCTCCCAGCACCCACATCAAGAGCCTGGAAAAATCAGAAGCCCCAGCAGCTAAGAAGACACCAACAGAACTCCCTTTAAGTGTTTGGGTACTGTCTGGGAGCTGTGGTTAGCCATGGGAAATCCAGAGCTAACTTTTGTGAGTAAATACTCAAAAGCCTCTTTAGCATATCTTTAGCAAAACTCTGGAAATTCTCTAATTAAAATCCAAGCCTTCTGCCTAAGCAGAAAGGAGCTTCCTGAATCCTCTAGTTCCAGTGGGTTCTTTAGGGTCCAGGAAGAACACACACATTGGTACCCCTCTCTGGATACAGTTCCGGCACTTTATTATAGCTCAAATACTAGAATTGTGGAAAGAAAGATATACTGAAAGCTACAATGCTGAATAAGAAATGACAAAGAATGCCAAGTAACTATATTGATCAGAGAAAATGTTATACTCACCCTATCCAACTGACCAACAATACTCCTGAGAAGTGTTGATTGCAGAGCTGGCAGGCTCTTATCTTAGATGGGAGTCCCCCATCAGGAACCGCACTGTCATGGTGATAATACTGGTGCTGCTCCAACCCAGCTACCTAGGCTCTTAGTATATATATATGGGTTTGGAATTCTGTGACATATGGCTAGGACATCCCAGAAGGCTGAACGAAGGAGAACAGAGCTTCTCCTTTGGTTTAGAATCTGTTACATAACATCTTTCCCTGATGCTCCTGCACATATTTGCAAGCCCTGTTTTTCCCAGGTCTTATCTCTAGTAACCTAGTGACTGTTGGACTGTTGTAAATTCTGATCAAACACATGCCAAATCTTCCCTCTTACAGTGGGCAAGCAGTACAATTAACTGCAAGAACCTCTTTCCAGTTCAATTAGTTTAATATTTATATTATTGCTAGTTATTTCTCAAGCATTCTAGATTCTGCCTTTATCCTTAATGTAATGCTTTTTCATGACCATTGCAAAGAACCTGATAATATTATTAAAAATTACTGGGTGGTTATTGTGAGTCCTGAATATAAAAATTAATAAACAATATTAATTTTGAAAAATTACCATCTATCATTCCATTAATACCTACCGTAACACACTGTCAGAAAGGATTTAATTGGAATGGGATTTAGTTGTTCCAGGACACAGACAAGCACCAAGGAACACAGAATACATGAAAGAGAAAAAATTGTGGAAAGAAATAGCTTCTCTGCATGACCTGATTTCTATTCCTCTAGGAACTAACAGAACTTAGTTACTATAGAATCATAGAAGGACAGTATGGTTTGTGTTGGAAGTGACCTCTACAGGTCATTAGTCCAACCCCCACCGCCTGTAGAGGTAGGGACATCCTCCACTAGATCAGGTTGTTCAAAGCCCTGTCAAGCCTGACCTTGAATGTATCCTGGCATGGGACGTCAACTACCTCCCTGGACAACCTATTCCAGTGTTCCACTACCCTGATGCTAAATAACTTGTTCCTAACATCCAATCTAAATCTGTTGTCTCGTTTCAAGCCATTGCCCCTCATCCTATCACTGCAGACCTTTGTAACCAGTCCCTCTGCAGCCTTCTTGTAGACCCCCTTCAGATCCTGGAAGGCTACAAGTAGGTAGCCTTCTCTTCTCCAGGCTGAACAATCCTTACAAGTCTGAAAGGAAGCTCTGCTGCCATTTTTTTCAGACTTCTTGATTCTTAACTAGTTGCAAAATCTCTTCTCTAGAAATGTGCTATTTCCTACAGTATTTGCTTTGAGGAAACTCACTGAGGCTTATGTAGCATATTCTGAGAAGAAAAAAAAGTATTTTTGTATTTCATGCCTACAATTTTACTACTTTTGAATGTTTATCTCTTCTTCACAAGTGACATTGATATGCTGGGCTGTGTTAAAAGAGCTTGTGGTGAAAATTTTAATGCCCAAATAATCTTCAGAAGGTATTTCAGAAATCACTTGAGACAGAATTTAATACAGTTACACATCTTTATTTGAAAAATTAATATATTAATAAATGAAATGTGTTTATTAAGCTTGTTTTTTTTTTTTTCTCAATGACATTACATCAGTGTTTCCAAATTAATGAACAAAGCTCTTTTTTCTAAGAAGCAAACTATTAACTCTGAAACACAACAAAATCCTGATTGGGATATATCACAAGAAAAGATAATTAATCCAGACTTAAGCAAGGCTTTTAAAAACCTGCTAATTATAGAATCATAAAATGTTTTAGGTTGGAAGGGACGTCAAAGATCATCTAGTTCCCACTCCCTGCCATAGGCAGGCACACCTCCCACTAGAATAGGTCGATCAAGGCCTCATCCAGTGTAGCCTTGAATACATCCAGGGAGGGAGCATCCACAACTTCCCTCGGCAACCCGTTTCAATGTTTCACCACCCTCACTGTAAAAAATTATGTTACTATTTGTATTTGTCTTTCAATAACTGAGTTTTTGAGTTTTCAAAATGTGCCTGCCACATGCCTTTTTTCTTTTAAGAATTCAAAAGGAATTTGAAAGCGAAATTCCCACACTCTAAGATCTCTTCTGACGCTAATGAAGTAATAAAAAACACTAAAAGAATCCTGTTATAGACGATGACAGTAAGATCATTTTTTTTTTTCTGCTTTAAATCTATCCTTAATCAGCAATAATGCTTGGTACAAAATTGTATGGCTTTGTTTCACAGTAATATATAACACAGAGGAAATTGAGCTGGAAATTATGTTGCAGTGTCCTACTGAGAGAGTGAAGTAGTGAAACTGTCTTGAAAGACTCATAGCAGAGACGGATATCTGAGATAGTTTTATGCTACAAATTAAATAGGAGTAAATGCTTGTTGCCTATTGTAACAAGGGTAAAAAAGTCAGATCCAAGATATCCTTCCTACTCCCACATTCCTAAAATCATTCCAAGTAGAATATCTCACATAAAGTGCAATGTCTGATAAAAAAGCAAGCATTATAATTGCCTTTTAGGAGATTTGCATCCCAATTCCTGTACTAAGATGTTCAGAAAACTCTGAAAGCTTTGACAGCGACTCTTTGTAAGCTCATCCATCACATTTGGTCCTGCCTCAACACAAGAGGGATCTTCTTGACTGTAAGGGTCACAGAGCACTGGAACAGCCTTCCCAGAGAGGTTGTGGAGTCTCTTTCTCTGGAGATTTCAAGGCCTATCTGGATGTGCTCCTTTGTGATCTGTGCTAGATTGTTTGCTCCTGCCCTGGCAGGGGGTTTAGACTCAGTTTTCTCCTTGGGTCCATTCCAACCACTAACATCCTGTGATCCTGTGATCCTGTGATCTGCCATATCCTGTTAGCTGTAACATCAGTTTCTGTGATCTCCATAGGCCCGTGGTAAGACCACCCACTTATGCTATACAGATCAAATTACAGGTTTCAAGCTAATTTTCCTAGTTTAATTGTTTTATCTCTACTTGAATCACCATGCTCCCCATCTCATGTAAATTAGGAAATGCTTGATGACAGTGTTTTCAGAACTGTACTAGTCACCTTTCCTACTATTGTGTTTGTCAACATATCACCTGAAGAAATAAAATGAAAATGTGACTTGAAGAAATACCACCAATAATTTTTTTATGTCAGTTTCCAACCCAGCTTTTATTTTTTGCAGAGCACAGGTGGAAGGAAAGGGAGCTACCATCCAGGGAACTAACTTTTTTTATCCTGAACTACAGCTGTATCTCAGCATCCTACTAACTCATAGGCACCTTTGCTGCAGCACTTTAAGTACTTAGGAGGAAAAAACTTGTTTCATAAGAGATTAGTCATAGCCATAATTCAGAAGTGTCTGGGTTATCTGTTTTCTATTTCCTGGAGGGTTTAGATATCAAATCATTTTCCTTGGCTTTACTGAGAAATGTTTTATGATGCAGCTTTTTTTCCAGTTGATAAGCTAGCAGCTCCTTGTGGCTGCAGAAAGGATTCCAATGACTACTTCATCTGTATTAAACCATTTGTCATGGTGAGTTAATGGATTAAATAGATTAATTTTTTTTGTTGTGTTTGCCTGTGTGAATCTAACCCAGACCTTACTCTTTAAGAAATGCATGAAAATCAAGTTTATTACTGAAAAATAATAAAAATTTTCAAAATAAATATATGTTAGTAAAAAGTAAGCTGCTACTTCCTTGCAAAAGAAAATAATCTTTAGTAAATGAAAAAAATTAAAATAGTCACTTAAATGAAAGCAAATAAATTATAGATAAACACTTAAATGGTGGAATGAAACAAAAGGTGTATATGCCCCACAGAACTAATAAGAAAAAAAAAATACAAAAAAACCAAAGACAATCCTCTCTGTGGAACAGATGGGGGAAAAAAAATATTTTTTTTTGCATGTCTGAAATATTCCTCGTCTCCTTTGAGCCCTGCAGCAAACCACTGAGCTACAGTGAAGGACCATTTTACATCCCTATTTTATATAAAAATATTATAGAGATTTAGTTTAATACACCTGCAAAATGCTTTACAATAGTTACACAGCACAGAAAGTATAATTCGTGAAGCACATGCTGGAGTACCATGTACAGTTCTGGAGTCTCCAACAACAATCAAGGACATGGAACTGTTGCAGCATCCAGTGGAGACCAGGAAGGTGCTCAGAGGGCTGGAGCAGCTCTGCTATGAGGACAGGATATAATATTTGGGGCTTTTCAGCCTGGAGAAGAGAAGGCTTCAAGAAGACCTTGTAGTAGCCTTCCAGTATCTGAAGAGGGACTACAGAAAAGCTGGGGAGGGACTATTTACAAGGTCTTGTAGTGACAGAAGGAGGAATAATGAGTTTAAACTGGCAGAAGGTAGATTTAAACTCATTAAATCATTCTATGATTCTATGTCAGGTCAGAAAAATCTGCAGAACTGCCTCTGCACTATTATAAGAATCTGGCAGATATCACCAAATGAAAACATTCCAAACCATCTGAAATTTGAATACTATTATCTCATCCTTTTCCACACAATCAGGAGAAATGCAATCACAGTTATTAAAAACTAATTAAAAAATAACACATCTTTTATTCAACAAACTTTTATTTTCAAACTCATCTTTTCAAGTTTATAGCTGTAATTACAAATGAGACTAAGATACTGACAGCTGTGTCAGAGTTTCTATACATTAATTTCTTCCCATGTCCAAAGCCACCTAATGAATGTGCAAAAACATCTCTAGCAGCCATTAGAATTTCATGCAAATTCTTTACTGTAATATTCAGTGCTAATTAATACTGAAAGGACACAATCATACTTGTATCCAACTACATGCACCATGTGCAGTATTTTTAAGTAATAGAACAGATGCAATGTATCTGCTGAGTGGGGGAGTTGAGCACCTCCCCTGTGAAGAGTTTGAGAGCCCTGGGGTTGTTTAGTCTGGAGAAGACTGAGAGGAGATCTAATCAGTGTCTATAAATATCTCAGGGGTGAGTGTCAATGGATGGGGCCAAGCTCTTTTCACTAGTCAACAGCCATAAGACAAGGAGCAACAGCTACAAACCGGAACAGAGAAGGTTTTACCTCAAACTTCTTTTTAGTGAGGGTGACAGAGCCCTGGAACAGGCTGCCCAGAGAGGTTGTGGAGTCTCCTTCTCTGGAGACTTTCAAAACCCACCTGGATGCATTCCTATGTGGACAACCCTAGTTGATACTGCCTTGGCAGGGGGGTTGGACTGGATGATTTCTGGAGGTCATAGAATAGACAGGGTTGGAAGGGACCACAAGGATCATCTAGTTCCAACCCTCCTGCCATGGGCAGGGATGCCCTACCCTAGATTAGGCTGGACAGAGCCTCATCCAGCCTGGCCTTAAACACCTCCAGGGAGGTGGCCCCAACCACCCCTCTGGGCAACCCGTTCCAGGGCCTCACCTCTCTTATGGTGAAGAACTTCTGCCTCACATCCAATCTGAATCTCCCCACCTACAGCTTTGCTCCATTCCCCCTTGTCCTGTCACTACCTGATAGCCTAAAAAGTCCCTCCCCAGCTTTTCTGTAGGCCCCCTTCAGATACCGGAAGGCCACAAGAAGGTCACCTCAGAGCCTTCTCTTCTCCAAACTGAACAGCCCCAACTCCTTCAGTCTGTCCTTACAGAAGAGGTGCTCCAGGCCTCTGATCATCCTTGTGGCCCTTCTCTGGACACGCCTCAGTGTGTCCATGTCTCTCTTGTAATAGGGGCTCCAGAACTGGACACAGTACTCCAGGTGGGGTCTCACCAAGGTGGGGTAGAGGGGGAGAATCACCTCCCTCATCCTGCTGGTCACATTTCTCCTGATGAAGCCCAGGCTATGGTTGGCCTTCTTGGCTACAAGTGCACACTGATGGCTCATGTTGAGCTTCTTAACCACCAGCATCCCCAAGTCCCTCTCGGCAGGGCTGCTCTCCAGCCAGTCACTGCCCAGTCTGTATTTGTGGTCAGAATTGCCTCCTCCCAGATGCAGGAACTTGCATTTGTTCTTCTTGAACCTCATGAGGTTGGCTTGTGCCTACCTCTCCAGCCTGTCCAGGTCCCTCTGGATGCCATCTCTGCCCTCCAGCCTGTCTGCTGCACCACACAGCTTGGTGTCATCAGCAAACTTGCTGAGGGTGCACTCAATGCCTTTGTCCATGTCGCCCACAAAGATGTTGAAAAAGACTGGTCTCAGGAGTGACTTCTGAGGGACTCCGCTTGTCACTGGTCTCCACTTGGACATGGACCCATTGACAGCCACTCTTTGGGTGTCATCAAGTTAGGTCTTTATCCATCTGGTGGTCCACCCATCAAACCCATGTTTCACCAGCTTGGAGACCAGGATGTGGTGCATGACAGTGTCAAAGGCTTTGCTCTGGTGCAGGTAAATGACATCAGTAGCTTGCCCCTCATATATTAATGTTGTGGCCTGTTTGTAGAAGGCCATCGGGTTTGTCAGGCAGGATCTGCCCTTGGTGAAGCCATGCTGATTGTACCCAATCACTTCTTCACTATCCTCCTGTCTCAGTACTGCCTCCAGGAGGATCTGCTGCATGATTTTACTGGGCACAGAGGTGAGACTGACTGGCCTTGGTCCCTTCCAACCTCTAACATTCTGTGATTCTGTATGTAGTAACTGTAGGCAAAGAAAACACTCTCTTCTCCTTCTCTACTTAACTGCGAGACTTTTTCTCTATACAAATTTATGGAGCTTGTACCTTTTTCTCCCACCTGCAAAGAAAGTAGATCAATATGAGATAAGAAGCACCAAATTAACTGATTTAGGGCACAAAAGAATGTAACCTATCAGAATCTGTGTCTTCTACACAAAGTAGACAATGAGCTACCCCAATAAGGTAGGTAAGTCTTGGTGAATATATCCTACTAAAAATAATATGTTTTTAGTTAGATTTCTACAACTATAGCAGAAATTCCCTATGGAAGCAGAAACACATTGTGGTGGGTAGACACCACATTGTGGTGGGTTTTGGATTTGTAATCTTTTTTATTGTAGAATTAGCAAGAAATATACCCCTTGTACCTTACTATGTGCCTGAATTGTGCTCTGCCACACCATCCTGTGACTGTAGAACAGACACCTGCCCCACAAGCACCAGAACCTATGCAAGAATCATAGAACTGACCATATGTCTGAGCTTGCACAGGTCTATACAGCTGAACAAATCTGGCTGTTAGCTTTCTTCCTCCAACAAAAAAACACCAATTTTTGTCTCTCCTGATAAACACCATCATGAAATACATTATTAAACATTTGCTTTCCTGCTAGTTGTTTGGCCATGACATATGTGATCATATGTGCCAGTATGATGAGCTACTTGTATGCTCCACAGCTCATTATTAGAGACCTTCTTAGCAGGTGACAGCACTTTGAATAAATGTACACAACTCTTGAGATCTTGCTTAGAATGGATTTGATCACATTCAGATGGGAAGCTTTGAGGTTCAGCTACAAAAAGTTATCATAAAATGCCCCTGATTTTAAATTAGTGTTACATAAAATGTGTATGATATCCTGCGACCAGCAGACAGAACAGTGCCATGTGGTATCTGAGAGTGTAAATGGAAGAATTTGTGCCATGCAAATCCTATTGGGAAAGCTCCATTAAAACATGCTTCTACAAATCAAAGCAGTTTATTTGAAACATTTGTTTAAGCAGTCCAAATGCATTAACAAACTAAATCAGCCAGATAACAAAACATAATTAGCAGTTTGACCCCTTTTAAGATTAATTCTTTTCACAAAGTAGGTTTCCATCTTCATTATGTTGCAGAATATCAGCGTATAAACAAAATTATTGTCATTGTTCTCTTTCTCATATTTGGAAGCATTTCATAGAATCATAGAAGCATAGAATGTCAAGGGCTGGAAGGGACCTTGAACAATCATCTGGTTCAACCCCCCTGCCAGAGCTGGATCACCTACAGCAGATCACACTGGAACACATCCACGTGGCTCTTGAATATCTCCAGAGAGGGAGACTCCACAACTACCCTGGGAAGCCTGTTATGGTGCTCTGTCACGCTCACAGTGAAAAAAATTCTTCTTCAGGCTCGCATGGAACATCTTATGCCTCAACTTTCACCCATAGCCCCTTGCCCTGTCACTGGGCATCACCAAGAAGAGGCTGGCTCCATCCTCCTGGAACTCACCTCTTACATATTTATAAACATTAATGAGGTCACCCCTTAGTCTTTCATTACAATGAATGCAAAAAACACTCAGAGGGATCAAATTGTTATTTGTATTGTTGAGAGCCATTTAAACATTGGCGATTTATTTCCCTAAACAAGGCAAGAAACCTTCAGAGTTATATTTCATGAATCATCTACTAGTAACTGAATAGCTGTATCACTGAAAACCCTGGCTCAATGTTCTGGATGCATGCTTTATCTTGCAGAGAAGGGATATAAGCCAAGTGCTGGAGATTCATCAAATCCTGCACCAAGAAAAGAATCCATACTGTGGTGCTGAACAGGAAAAGATGGCCAGGCTTTGAGATAATGGTCAATTAACCTTTTCCACAGCAGTCAGAGCGGGATGGGGAAAGCTATGCATCTTGTTGTAAACTGTGACTTCTGCATGACACAGGCAGCATGAATTTCAGGCTCACTTCCGTTATTCTCCTGTACAGTCAAAACATTAAAGGTGTTTTAACACAAATAAATGGTTGTTTCACAACTTAGCAGGAGCATAAATATTTTGATAGCACGTGAGAGTTTCAGTGTTCCACAAGGAGTCACTCAGAAGGTAAAATGTTTGAAAACCAGAAAGTATAACTGACTGTAGAAAAAATATTTATTTTTTAAAAAAAATACTGATATTGACTATTTAAATTATTATAAAGCACTACATTTTCTAATCTGACTGAAATTCAGAAAGTTATTGAGAAAGATGATGGGGTAGAGAATTGTCAATATATTTACTTATGCATGAGCTGTATGTTAAAACCAAGGCTATAGTCTCCTGATGATATGTTAAGAATGTTGATATACCATTCCGTTGGGGTTTGTTTTTTCTTTGTGTGTGTGTTGAGTTTTATTTGTTTGTTGGCTTGGTTTTCTTCATTTGAGTTTTTTTAATTTGCGGTTTGGTTTGCTCGGGTTTGGTTTGCTCGGGTTTGGGTTGGATTTGCTTAGGGCTAAAATTTTCAGGTGCGGAGGTTAGGCAGTTACCCCACACACACGCACACTTTGAAATACCCCTGGCTAGGACTCAGTCATCTGGAAGTTAATAAATGAAGCTTTATATTTACAGCTTTGCACAATATACAAGCAGATATTTACAATATATAACAGATATTTACAGATACACACAGTGAAAAGGTAATACAGAAACACCACACCCCTCCCAGAGATCAAAGTCCCTAAGAAGGGCTTCTAACCACCCTACCACCTTCCCCCATCACCAATCTTATCTCACCATCTGTCTTACTCAGCAGATAAGCAATGGTAGAGCGGCCATGGGGATTAGCAGCAGGAAAGAAGTTAGTGAAATTATTCAGATACAGCTAAGAAAAGCAGGGAGAGAGAGATATGCAGCAGCAGCCATGGATCAAAGTGGTCTGTCTTATCTAGGTTTGGGTTTCAACTCTTAAACATTTTTTTTCTCTTTCAGTAAAGCTATGAGTGAAGTATCATCATCAGTGTTTTTCTTTCTCAGCCTATAGTCTAATTTCTCATTCAAATACTCCAATTAGTTCAAACCAGCACAATCCACCCATGTCTGCTTCACTCAGAGTTTACTGAGAAGTACCTGTTTAATGTAAAACAATATTTACAATAATGAATTCTATAAATTCAGTTCACACTTCTTTCCGGATGTATCTTGGATGTAGGTGATGCAAAAGCTCAGAAAACAGGAAACAGTTTGTCTCCTCACACATGAGATGAGACATGGGACTCCCAGGTGACATTGGGTTTGTGCTCACATACTGTAGATTCTCTTGTGTTGGATGCCAGGTGAAATCTAGAACAGAAAACCCCTAAAAGCTTGCTTTATACACTCTCAGTTTAAACACATTCAGCTAAGATTAGATTTATCTGTGGAATACACTGGATTTCACC
>VWZI01014534.1:1649-30991 GCA_013396835.1 Psilopogon haemacephalus
TCTATTCTATTTCCAACACATTCACCTTCCTCTCACTGTAACTCCTTGTCTTTGCTTGATCACATTCCTCCTTTAAAATAGGAAAGATTTTGGAGAGTTAACAAGCCAGGAAGCATGTATTTTGCTGCTGTCTTTAATGTGAAGCTCGTGTGGTGGCCAAGCAGCTAAATTAGGCCAAAAATGTGGAAACAAATATAAACCAGATCAATTAACTCAGAGAGACAGATGAGTTAGCAGTGGTGACTTTTGGAAATATTTGTCTCACCTTTATGAAGGTCTCTTTTTCCACAACTGAAAAGTTAAGATGAAAAGGTCTGTCTCTATTTACAGGGGTGCCTGCTTACTTACTGTGATAGAAGTGCCACTACAGCAATCAGAAATAGGATAGGAATGGATTGCTAAAGAAAAAAAACTCCAACTAACGAAGGACACTTGGAATACCTGTAAAATAAAGATACTTCAAATCACAAGAGAAACCTTTTTCTATTAGAGAAGCCTTTTCTTCAGAAGGAGAGAAGGAAGTGCTTGGGTTTTGAGTTGTTTGGTTTTTTTTAATTTGAGACACTCTATGTAATAAAAAGAATTCATTGAAATGGATCACAGCATCTTATTTGTATAATAGGGCATCACTCTCCTGCTTGCTTGGGTCGGTGGAGCTTTTGACACATCAGCCTTGATATGCATAAGTTTATTGCTTCTTCTATTATGTTGATGGTCATGAATTTCCTAACTCCTTTGAACTAGCTTCTTGAAAGGACCGGTGGAGAAGGGCTCCCAGTAAACATCTGTTAAGAGCCTGAGACACAAGAAAGGAAACGTCGCTGTCAGCGCAGCCTGCTTTGTTCAGAGTAATCTATCCAGTCATCTCCTGTACTTGGAGCTATCTTGTCAGCTGGGTATTGTTTCTCTGCTGCTGAGCAAAAAATCAGGCTGACTCCTGTGCTGCTAATTCCCGGAAGAAGCCAAAGGCTTTAGACCTAGGAACCACTTCTGAAAGCATCACCATTTCGGAGGTTTCTTTCACTTCCTAGTCGGGATCTGTGATTTCCATTTCTTACCTGGCTCCTCAGCCTATGGTCCCTTCACTCCCTCTCTCATCTTCCTCCAACGCGACATGGACACGGTGAGGCTTTCTTCTCCAGGCACAGCACATACAGCAGCAGCTCCGCAGCCTGCCGTTGCCTGGAGCAAAGCCAGCGCTGGGTCTGAAATCACCAAGAACAAAGATATCAAAAGACTGCCAAATAATGCAGAAGGGAGCTGAAACAGATACTCTGGGGGAGCTGAATGAGATGTTCTGAGATAATATTTCAAGTCAGCCCAGGCTTTCTGCTGCTATTATTACATTTTATTTTGCATCAGACCGCGAGCCAGGTGAAGCTTAGCCAGGTTGCAGGATGCAGAATCAAGCTGCTAAGGCTTTTGCCATCCTCACATTTATCTACTGTAGTTTTCAGGTGGCTATTATTGACCAGGTCATACAATCAGAGAATCAGAGAATCAGTCAGGGTTGGAAGGCACCACAAGGATCATCCAGTTTCAACCCCCCTGCCATGCCCAGGGACGCTCTACCCTACATTAGGCTGCCCACAGCCTTATCCAGCCTGGCTGCAAACACCTCCAGAGATGCGGTCCCAACCACCTCCCTGGGCAACCCATTCCAGGGCCTTACCACTCTCATGCTGAAGAACTTCCTTCTTGCATCCAATCTGAATCTCCCCACCTCCAGCTTTGCTCCATTCCCCCTAGTCCTGTCACGACCTGAGAGCCTAAAAAGTCCCTCCACAGCTTTTCTGCATGACCCCTTCAGATACTGGAAGGCCACAAGAAGGTCACCTGAGAGCTTTCTCATCTCCAAACTGAACAGCCCCATCTCTTTCAATCTGTCCTCATAGGAGAGGTGCTGCAGCCCTCTGAGCATCCCCGTGGCCCTTCTCTGTCTTTAAGGTCAGTAGCCAACCCTCTGCTGATTGCTTCAGAAGTGAGGCAGATTGCTGCACAGTCTTCTTTTCCACTCTTTTCTGCTAAAACCATTAATGCTCTTCATGAGCAAGCTGTGCCAGTACATGAACCATTAACCTTAATCCATTTGACATTCTCTTTTCCATGTTTTAATTATATTTACAGCTTTCCAGGAGGTCCTTAGCCTATCTCTCTTTATCATGGGCTTTCCTCAGCGTAGCCCAGCTTCACTTCAAATTCTCCTGGACGTATTTCAATTCGTGTGCAATATACCATTCTTGTGGCCACAAGATTTGCCTTGTAAGGATTTATTTGAAAAACAGGAGAATAAGTACGTTTTGGTAATTATATTTTCAAGGCATTTACCTACTACTCATTTTTGAGTCCTGTGCTGGTTTGAACTAATTGCAGGATTTGAATGAGAAATTAGACTATAGGCTGAGAGAGGAAAGCACTGACAATGCTACTTTTCTCATAGCTTTATTAAGAAAGAAAAAAAAATGTTTTAAGAGTTGTAATCCAAATATAGGTAAGTCAGATGGTTTCAGACCCCTCTGGGCTGTGGCTGCTTCTGCATGGCTTTCTCCTTTTGTAGCTGAATCTGAATAATTCCACTTACTTCTTCTCCTGCTGCTAACCCCCCTCCACCTATCTGCTGCATGAAACAGATGGTGAGATAAGACTGGGGAAGGGGGAAGTTGATAGGGGTGGTTAGAAACCCCTCTTAGGGATTTTGATCTCTGGGAGGGCTGCAGTGTTTCTGTATTACCTTTTCACTATATATCTTTAAATATCTGTTATACATTGTAAATATCTGCTTCTATATTGTGCAAAGCTGTAAATATAAAGCTTCGTTCCTTAACTTCCAGCTGACTGAGTCCTAGCCTGGGCTATTTCAAAGTGTGGGGGGGGAGATAACAGCTAAACCACCACAAGTCCTTTATGTAAAACCACAATAAATCAAGTAAAAACAAACAAACAAACAAACAAAAAACCCTAATCAATGATGAAGGCTGTCCACAGAAATGCCTCTTGGTAATAGTATTTTCAGGGCTCTTACCTACTAGTAATTTTGGAGTCCTTTATGTAAAACCACAATAAATCAAGTAAAAACAAACAAAAAAACCAGACAAAAAACCCTAGTCAATGAAGAAGGCTGTCCAACAGAAATGCCTCTAGGTAACAGTATTTTCAGGGCTCCTACCTACTAGTAATTTTGGAGTCCTTTATGTAAAACCACAGTAAATCAAGTAAAGAACCAATAAACAAACAAAATACCCTAATCAATGATGAAGGCTGTCCAACAGAAATGCCTCTTGGTAATAGTATTTTCAGGGCTCTTACCTACTAGTAATTTTGGAGTCCTTTATGTAAAACCACAGTAAATCAAGTAAAGAACCAATAAACAAACAAAATACCCTAATCAATGATGAAGGCTGTCCAACAGAAATGCCTCTTGGTAATAGTATTTTCAGGGCTCTTACCTACTAGTAATTTTGGAGTCCTTTATGTAAAACCACAGTAAATCAAGCAAAGAACAAACAAAGAAACAAAAAACCCTAATCAATGATGAAGGCTTACTAGCAATTTTGGAGTCCTTTATATAAAACCATAATAAATCAAGTAAAAACAAACAAACAAACAAGCAAAAAACCCTAATCAATGATGAGGCTGACCAGCAGAAATGCCTCTTGCACTGTTGGCAGCTTGACAGTGATCCTCCCTCAGTTTCTGGACCCTGCTCTTCGTGATGTGGCTGCAACACACTGTTGCTGTAGCCCAAAGCAGAGCCATAGTTATTAATTTTGTTCACACAGGCACCGAGCTCAAGATAAAAGGCATCTGGTTTATGGTGTAGAAATCCAGCTCACAGAGAAGATGTGAAAAGAAAAGATAACCAGCTCCATGAAGCTGAAGGGCCTTGTTGGTGGGCAGTGATTCACAGCTGCCAGAAGAGCTCTATTCTGTCACTACCAAAGCCAAAGGCTCCATCCCCATGCTCATTGATGGTGCAGGGCTCTGCTGTCATTCTACTCCTCAAGGGCCAAACCCCAAAGCAGCTCAATCTGACTTGAATCGTTCTGTGGCTGTAAAAAAAACTGGATGCAGTCATATTGTGCCACCACAGATGCCTTTGGTACCTTTTTGTCTTTGGCTGACTTTCCAAAAATGATGTGTCCTCTGGAAACAGGGACCCTCATCTGGCAGCCTCATGTCATTGTCCTAGGTACCCAAAACCATCTCAAAAGATAGCAGATGCCTAGAATTGGATGCCCAGCTAGAGGTGAATCTGGCTAGGGACATTAGAGGGAACAAGATGATTTCTTCAGATATATTAGTGAGAAAAGAAGGACTAGGGACAATGTGGGACACTTCCAGAAGGGAAATGGAGAGCTGGCTACAAGGGATATGGGTAAGGCTGAGGTGCTCAACAACTTCTTTGCCTCAGTCTTCAACAACAAGTGCTCCAGCCACAATGTCCAAATTCCAGAGGGCAAAAGTAAGGACTGGGGGAAGGAACATCTGCCCACTGTAACTGAAGATCATGTTCATGAGCACCTAAGGAAACAGAACGTGCACAAGTCCATGGGGCCTGATGCTATCAACCCATGGGTCCTGAGGGAACTGGCAGATGAAGATGCTAAACCACTGTCCATCGTATTTGAAAGGTCATGGCAGACTGGTGAAGTTCCTGCTGACTGGAAAAAGGCAAACATAACACCTATCTTCAAGAAAGGTAAAAAGGATGACCCTGGGAAATACAGACCAGTCAGCCTCACCTCTGTGCCTGGCAAGATCATGGAGCAGATCCTCCTCAAGGCTCTGCTAAGGCAGATGGAAAACAAAGCAGAGGGGATTGGTGGTAACCAGCAATGGCTTCACCAAGGTCACATGATGCTTGACAAATTTGGTGGCTTTTTATGATGAAGTCAGAGCAGCAGTGGACAAGGAAAGGGCAACTGATGCCATCTACCTGGACCTGAGGAAGGCATTTGACTCTGTCCCACATGACATTCTGGTCACCAAACTGGAAAAACACAGACTTGACCCCACCTGGAGTACTGTGTGAAGTTCTGGAACCCCCAATGCAAGAAGGACATGGAACTGTTGGAGCAAGTCCAGAGGAGGCCATGAAGATGCTCAGAGGGCTGGAGCAGCTCTGCTATAAGGACAGGCTACAAGAGTTTGGGCTCTGCAGCCTGGAGAAGAGAAGGCTTTGAGGAGACCTTATAGTAGCCTTCCAATATCTGAAGGGGGTCTACAGGAGGGCTGGGGAGGAACTATTCATAAGGTCTTGTTATGACAGGATGAGGGGGAATGGGTTTAAACTGGCAGAAGTGAGATTTAAATGGGATGTTAGGAGGAAGTTCTTTCCAGTGAGGGTGGTGAGACAGTGGCACAGGTTGCCCAGGGATGTTGTGTCTGCTCTCTCCCTGGACGTTGGATGAGGCCTTGAGCAACCTGTTCTAGTGGGAGGTGTCCCTGCCTATGGCAGGGGGTTGGAACTGGATGATCCTTGATGTTCCTTCCAACCTAATCCATTCTATGGTTCTATTCTATTTGCAGCTAAATTAATTGAGGCCATGCCTACTTTATACTGCTGAAGAAGCTTGTTTAACCTCTGCTAAGAGAGATATCCAAACTATACCAGAGCTCATATGGTCTTGGTTTCCCTTCACATCTCTCTTAATTTTTTTGAAGGGCTATAGTTTCTTACTTCCTGGCTGCTAATGCTAATAGTGGCATGACAGAAGCCATAGCAAGTCATACGTGGGTTTCTCCGAGAGCCTGGAGGTTGTTAACACAGGACTTTGCTCCATTATTTCACAGCAACATGGCTTATGGGGCTGTCAGCAGCACCACAGATGATCGTATTAAAAGAGATTCATTGTGGGTATTGCTCACTACCATGCTTCCAGGTAGCTTTTCTTCGACCCTGCTCTCAACCTGGGAGTCGTTGAAACATTCTGCTGAGGTGAGTTCTGTTCTTTATCTTTCACAAAACCAGGGGCAGACGATGCCTGTATTCCTGTAACGCACTTTTCCTTCTCTGTAAATAGAATGCCTGTGGCCCCTCAGTCCTCTGGAGTCGAGACACCCCTCAGCCTTGCACATCAGTGATGCAGGGAAGTAAAGCAGTGCCATCTAATGAGGAGGGGCTAAATTCCGTTGGGAAGAAAACTGGGATAAAAGAGAGGTTCAGACTCATTCCCAACCACATTCCCAGCTTTGTTCCTGACTTTGATGATGATCTTTTACTGTGATCAATGAAAAAGAGGCTGAAATGATCAACAGCTGGGGAAAATGCCAAACGGTCAGATCAATGACTTATGTCCTTCCATATCCTTGTGGGTGTAGGGAAGAGTGAAGATGTTTGTGTAATGAAGACTGCAGGAACAAGACAAACATACATGACAAAAAGCTCAACATGAGCCTGCAGTGTGCACATGCATCCCAGACAGCCATCTGTGTCTGTAAGGGAAGTGTGGCCACCAGGGCAAGGAAGGGGATTCTGTCCCTTTACTCTGCTCTTGTCAGACCCCACCTGGAGTACTGTGTGCAGTTCTGGAGCCCCCAACACAAGAAGGACATGGAACTGTTGGAGAGAGCCCAGAGGAGGCCACGAAGATGATCAGTGCTGAAGCACCTCTGCTATGAGGACAGGCTGAAAGAGTTGGGGCTTTCCAGCCTAGAGAAGAGAAGGCTTCGAGGGGATCTTATAGTAGCGTTCCAGTATCTGAAAGGGGCCTACAGGAGGGCTGGGGAGGTGCTGGTCACAAGGTCTTCTAATGACAGGATGAGGAGGAATGGGTTCAAATTGGTGGAGGGGAGATTTGAACGGGATGTTAGGAGGAAGTTCTTTGCAGGGAGGGTGGTGAGACACTGGCACAGATTGCCCAGGGAGGTTGTGGCTGCTCCCTCCCTGGAGGTGTTCAAGGGCATGTTGAATGAGGTCTTGAGTGACCTGTTCTAGTGGGAGATGTCCCTGCCTAAGGCGGGGAGTGGAAACTGGATGATCTTTGAGGTCCCTTCCAACCTAAACCATTCTATGATTCTATGATTCTATGATTTTGGAGGCAGGGTTCAGCTGTTTTTAGCTCAGGGGCTTTCTGTGCAAGAAATGTCTGTTTCTTCCTCTCCCATCAATCTGTCAGGTGTTTGGTGAAACCAGGTAGAAAAGATTTCATGTGCAGAACACTTTAGCAAAGAGGAAGCCTTTATTGACTGGATTCCCTTTACCCATGCTTGTCAGCTCCTTCAAAGGCTTTTGGTAGAAAGGAGGAATTACCTTTATAAAAGCACTGCTGACTTCCAAAAATTTCTCCTTTGAAGCTTTTAAGGTTGAGCTTAGGGCTTGATCAGACAAAGGGCTTGAGCAGGGCAGACAGACTTTCACATCTCCATCCTAAGTGCTGTTTGAACCCTAGAAATGGCTTGAGATGTGAATCATGCTGCTTGACATTAGTGTCTTTTAAGCATGGCTTTATGGTGGAAAGCTTGGCTCTGGCCTGCAGCTCAGACTTAGCTGCTTGGGTGCTCATCATGCAAGGGGGCTGTGCAAACCACTCTTTTGCCCAGGCTATGGTCCTTCCTACCCACATAGAGGGAAATCATAGAATCATAGAATGGTTTAGTGTCCCAGGTTGGGAATTATAGGGTTAAAACTCCTCTCGGGACTATAAGGAGAATGTTCTTCAACCCCATAATTCTGCTGTCTCTTCATAAGCTCAAGGCATGGGCAGCTCCTCTTCCTTTTCCTCCCCCTCCAGCCCTGTCTGGGTAGAAGCTGTTATCAAGTAAATATGTAAGCAGGTAGGTCTGTTTTGGGACCTAGGAATGACAGAGGCATGGGGGGGAAGGACTTGGAGTATTGGGGTTTATAGATTTAGTTATGGGTTGGGAATAAATTCAAGGGGGTTGCTATAACTTCTACATCCGCTCTGTAACTTTTCCATGCATCTCTCTATCCAGAATATAATTCTGTTATTTTCTCCAATTCGTTTGAGAGTTTTTATTCTGTCGGCAGTAAATCCACGACATTTAGGTTGGAAGGGATCTCAAAGATCATCCCATTCCAATCCCCCACCATAGGCAGGGACACCTTCCACTAGATCAGGTCACTCAAGGTCTCATCCAGCCTGGCCTTCAACACCTCCAGGCAGGGAGCAACCACAACCTCCCTGGGCAACCTGTGCCAGTGTCTCTCCACCCTCACTGTGAAGAACTTCCTCCTAACATCCCATTTAAATCTCACTTCTGCCAGTTTAAACCCATTACTCCTTGTCCTTTCATTACAGGATCTTATGAAAAGTCCCTCTCCAGCCCTCCTGTAGGCCCCTTCAGATACTGGAAGGCTACTATAAGCTCTCCATGGATGCTGTCCTATAGAAAAAGACTAAATCAGCTTTAGCCTGAGCAGAGGCTCAGGTACAAGTCCTCGGAGGGTATTCCTGCTACCATCCTCCTTGTTCTGCAGAAGCCTCCTCTGCTGCAAAAGATGAGCTTAGGGTGAGCTAAATTGCAGTAGCTCCAAATGGAGACGTTTGCCTCCCAAGGTCTCACTGAACCAAGCTTATGACCTTGTAGCTGCCCTTGAAAATCCTGCTTTTAACCTTTTTTAGCAATAAAGCTCTCCTTAAAGTGGGCTTGTGCCATGAGGCAGGCCATGGCAACCATTCAGGAAGGGCTCAGGTTCCCTCTGACAATCCAGACATTGCTGAAATTACCCAGGGAGCAGGATGAATACTAGGAAATTTTTTTTTTTTTTCCTGAAAGAGTGGTCAGACATTGGAAGAGGTTGCCCCAGAAGGTGATGGAGTTCAAGCAATGTGTGGACATGGCCCTTGAGGACATGGTTTAATGGCCAAGGTGGTGTTAGTTTGATGTTTGGACTTGATGATCTTAGGAGGTCTTGTCCAACTGAAACAGTGCTATGAAATACATGGCATGCATTCAGGCATGCCCTATTTCTATTTTTTACTACAATTCCCACTAATTTGTCTGGTAACCAGGTCAGCCTTAGATGTCAGGGTCTTAGCTCTCTCGATTTTCCCTACAGAAAGGGAGAACTTTGTAGCTTTCCGGTTCTAAGGTGGTTTTAGGGGAGAAGATATTGTTCTCACAGCTGACCATCCAACAAACTGACTGAATGGCTCAGTACTTAGATTTTTAATCTGCATGTGTTCATCTTGCCAGTGTCTGAATGCCTCGCACTGATGCCTTAACTGATGTGAATAATATCCCTCATGTGATGTTTACTCTTCCTTCCTCTGGAGAGAAGTATGTACCCTGGAATGCCTTCTTTTGGTACAGCTTTACCAGTTTGGGTTTTGTTTGGCTTTGTTTTCTTTGAAAACTGCATATATTGCCCTGTATTTGTTTCAGAGAAGGCAAGGTTAGACAAACAGGGACCTTGAGTCTTGAGGGAGCTCATTCCACAGTTGCAGGCTGACCCGTTCTCAAGTAATTTCAGATCCTCTCAGGCTGAAGCTAAGCAATGGAAAATAGGACTAAGGCAAATCCCTGGGCTTTATTGGATGTGGTGGGAAACATAATGCTCAAGGATGAAGAGAAGGCTGAGGTACTCAATACCTTCTCTGCCTCAGTCTTTAGTAGTAGCACCGCTTGTTCACTGAATGCCCAGCCCCCTGAACAGGAGGACAGGAATAGGGAGCAGAATGAAGCCCCTGTGTAGGAATGCCTGAGGGAACTGGGCTTGTGTAGTCAGGAGGAAAGGAGAAACGGAGAACTTACCAGTCTCTACAACTACATGAAAGGAGGTGATAGTGAGGTAGGTGTTGGTCTCTTCTCCCTAATAATAAGTGAGAAGGCCAAGAAGAAAATGCCTCACAGTATGCCAGGGGAGATTTAGACTGAATTTTGGGAGAAACTTCTTCACTTGAAAGGGTTATCAAACACTGGAATAGGGTTCCAAAGGAGGTGGTTGAAACCCTGTCCTCGGGGGTGTTTGAAGGATACATAGATATGGTTCTAAGGGACATGGTTTAACAGCATACTTTGTAGAGTTAGATAATGTTTGGACTTGATGGTCTTAAAGGTCTTTTCCAACTGCAGCAATTCTCTGATTCTATTCTATTATCTAATGCAAAAAAGTATTCACTAAGAATTTGGTATGAGGGATGAGCATCTAATATCTTGCTGGTGGACTCATAGATCTATACAGGGATGCATCCAGTGTTAGACACAGACTCCTGATTTACTTTAGGCTATAATTTCAGATGGCTTAGTTTATTCATGGGTACCCAAAGAGTTTAAAAGTCTCAAACAATTCAGCAACTTCCTAATGACCCCAGACAGCTTCATAGAGCGAGCAAGCAAGCACTGCAAAAGTAATAGCAACTGTAATAGCTGCAGATTGTTTCTAAGTCCTCCTTCAGAGCATGCAGCCAGCCAGGGTTAGCTGGGTCATTCACTGCTCAGGATACACCCAGAGAGCAGCTACATTAGGCTCTCTTGCAAATGGCAGAGCTGACTCCAAGGTATCACTCTCTACTCCCACCTGAGCCAGTGATGAGAGGGCTGTGCAGTTTAATATGAGATAAACCAAGGTTTTGTTCCTTCAGATCCCTAGAACAGTGCAGCCACTATTGTGCTGCTGTCAGCATCCCCCCTGGCTCCTTGGCCTGGTTACAGCTCGGGTAGCTGCAATCTGCCTACTTACAGTCTCCCCGGAGTTCCTCTTGGCAGCCTTATTCCTTTTCCACTTCTCGTCCTAATTTAGTTGGGTTATCTTGCTGTGCACTGCTAAATGCTGCTGCAATCCATATCAGAGGTGGTTACATGTCAGGTTTGGGTGAAGTAATCTCTCATTAGGGGAGCCTGATCTTCCAGGCTTCACTCCTGTGAATAATCCAGAAGCGTGTAATTAGGCTTCCAGAGGTCCAGCGCTACTGCTGGGCGATGCACTCAGAAGAATAACATCACTCGAGGGACCTAGAGCTTTATATGCACGTCTACACAACAGCCTTGCTGCAAATGTGAAGCCTTTGTTTAAATTTGCTGTTTCAAATCAATTTGAAAATGAACATAATACTTGGTGGGGGGGGGGAAAAAAAAAAGTGGGAAAATGAAGGGATTTACCTTGCTCATTCTGAAACCGGTGAAAGCTTGGGGCTGTGAGCACTCTTGTACACTGAACTGTGATAGCCACAGCTTTTCAGCTCACTCTCAGTTCAGTGGAAGCCAAAATTTAAAATGCAGCCCACTGGGCTTGGGAGTGTAAGTGGATTAAATCCTGTGGAGCAAAGGCTCCAGAGTTGTGAGGAGTTCTGCACAGACTGTGAGGTTGTTGATCAAAAACTTTCAGAAAATATTTAAAAANAGTAACAAACCTGTTTTACCAGCAGGCATTCGTTTTTCATCCCTTATATGGTCTCTGGGATATGTCAAGAGATGGGCATCCCAGAGAGCAAACTCCTCCCATCTGAAGAAAAGCTGTAAGACAGGGAAGTTGAATTATCCCTAGGGCTGCCTTTTGCTTTGCTCTAGCTATGAAGGAAGCTTTTATTTGCTGCTTGACAGGATGGAGTGATTGTTTCACCCAACAGGAAACACATGCAGTACATCTGCAGGTATTTAAAGAATCACACAAATTTCAGGTTAAGTTTTACGTGGTGAGTTATACAGGTTTTCAAATGCAGTCAATATCCATACCGGTAGGAGGCTTTTAGGGTTTGATGTACTGCTCTGCTGATTGGCAGTGCGGGCTGAAATGCCTCCTTAAACACTGCAATGTCAAAGCAATACCCACAAATCATTCAGTGCCCATCACTGGCAGATAGTAAATATTTTATACCCTATTGAAAAATAATATTTCTTCTCCTCGAGTATTGCCCATGTGTTCCCTTTGGGCAACTCGCAGAGCAGCCTCCAGGGATTCATAAAAACTAATAGTTCCCTTTATGCTTTTAAAGCTTTTGTCACATGGGATCCCAAAGCACTTCCATGGGCTGAAATCCTAGTCCATTGGTTTGAAAGATGAATACACATTAAGGGGAACTTAGGAGGAGAAAAACCTCTTTTCCCTGCTCTAGCAGGAAGATGTCACCGATGCTGGGTGCATAACAGCCACTGGCATGGGTGGCTTCTCTGCAGGGGTGCTGGGGAGGAATGGCCTTGCCCTGGGAAGGTAGAATCATAGAATCATAAAGGTTGGTGTCCTGGTAAGGTGTAAACCCTGCCAGGCTAGTTTAACTCTTGCTCTCCTCCTCCCATTGTGGGTCCAGGAGTTTGAGCAAGCAATGAAGGGTTTGGTCCCAGCAAAGCCCTGGGGGCTAGCACCACTCGCTGGCTAAGAAATTGGCTGGATGGTTGTACACAGAGAGTGGTGATCAAGGGCACAATGTCCACCTGCAGACCAGTGACAAGTGGCATCCCTCAGGGGTCAATGCTGGCACCAGCACTGGTTAACATTTTTGTCAGTGACATGGACAGAGGAATCAGTGCACCCTCAGCAAGTTTGCAGATGTCATCAAGCTGTGTGGCACAGTCGACTTGCTAGAGAGCAGGGATCCATCCAGAGGGACCTGGACAGGCTGGAGAGGTGTGCCCAGGAGAAGTGAGACTCCACCTGGAGTATTGCATCCAATTCTGGAGCCCCTATTACAAAAGGGATGTGGACATGATGGAGTGTGTCCAGAGAACAACCATGAGGATAATCAGAAGGCTGCAGCACCCCTGCTATGAGGAGAAACTGAAAGAGTTGGGGCTGTTCAGTTTGGAGATGAGAGGGCTCTCAGGTGCCCTTCTTGTGGCCTTCCAGTATCTGAACAGGGCCTACAGAAAAGCTGTGGAGGGACTTTTTAGGCTCTCAGGTAGTGACAGAACTAGGGGGAATGGAGCAACGCTGGAGAGATTTAGAATGGACGTGAGGAGAAAGTTCTTGAGCATGAGAGTGATGAGAATCTGGAATGCATTGCACAGCAGGTGTTTGGGGCCACATCCTTGGAGGTGTTTAAGGCCAGGCTGGCAGAGGCTGTGGCCAGCCTGATCTAGGGTAGGGTGTCCCTACCCATGGCATGGGGGTTGGAAGTAGGTGATCCTTGTGGTCCCTTCCAACCCTGACTGGTTCTATGATTCTAAAGTGAGTTGGGAACACTTTCTGAAGAGCAAAACTGTGGACTTGCTCGTGGACAGCTTGTCCAAACAAAAATATGTCACTTTATGGGAAATGTCCTTCTTAACAAGGACCAGAGTCCTGCTCAAGCCCACGCCCAAGATGACACTAGCTGGGAGGTGGGTCTCAGCTGGGCACTAGGTAGGGACTCATGCATGCCTGGATATGTGGGCAGCATTAGGGGCATTAGGAGCTGATGCACAACACTAAATATTGATGTAGAAATTAAACAGGCTTCTATAATTGGAGAAGATAAGATCACAATATCCACAAAAAAATTCATTGCCCCTATCTGTTGCCAAAATTATTTCCATTCAGTGGTTAACATTGCCAGGGCAGATCCTGCTCTTTGTGGACTGAGGAGTAGGGAGCAAGCCAAGAACTCTTTAAGCCATAGCCCTCATAAACATAAGAGGTTTCACCAGTCCTGTGTGCTTGTAGCTGCTGCCTTTGATGATGCTGACCCAAGTTTCATTTGCCATACTTCTTTCTGGTTGTGAGAAACAGCAGTGTGTTATTATGTCCCTAGAAGCTGGAGATTATGAATGGGGGAACAGAAATAATAATAATAATAATAATAATGTATTATTATGATGTAGCTTCCAGAACACTGTTCATGAAAGCAATTTAACATCCTGCCCTTGAGCTATTCCTGAAAACAAAATTTCCAGCATTTACTCTTAATTTCCAGCATTTATCCTTCCTTTTCTATTGTCTAATGGAGTGTTGAGCCAGCAAGACAGCTGGGAAGTTTGAGTTTCTGCCTGCACAATGGCAGCAGTGTCTGTGCTGCTGAAATTAATTCTGCTTTTTTTTTTTTTTCCCCTGTTCATGCTGGAAAAAAAAAAAATCTTTCTAACATTTGAAAAATGTGGTCAGAGATCTTAGGTTCCTCCTCTGGTTTAGTTCAAATGAAGGCAATAGAAAATGTTAATGTTAATGTGGTTCAGATAGCCAGTGATGGATGTTTAAGTATTGGTATGGTAAAGGTGCAGATGATATGCAGATTTGCCTGACTAATTTGGTGGCTTTCTATGATGAAGTCACAGCAACAGTGGACAAGGGAAGGACAACTGCTGTCATCTACCTGGACCTGAGTAAGGCCTTTGACTCTGTCCCACATGACCTCCTGGTCACCAAACTGGAAAAACACAGACTTGATGGGTGCAGCACTGCTGGATAAGGAATTGGCTGGATGGTCACACACAGAGAGTGGTGATCAAGGGCACAATGTCCAGCTGGAGACCAGTGCCAAGTGGCATCCCTCAGGGGTCAGTGCTGGCACCAGTGCTGGTTAACATCTTTGTCAGTGACATGGACAGAGGAATCAGTGCACCCTCAGCAAGTTTGCAGATGGCACCAAGCTGTGTGGCACAGTCGACTTGCTGGAGGGCAGGGATCCATCCAGAGGGACCTGGACAGGCTGCAGAGGTGGGCCCAGGCCAACCTCATGAAATTCAACAAGGCCAAGTGTAAGGTCCTGCACTTGGGTCGGTGCAATCCCAAGCACAAATCCAGGCTGGGTGGCAAATGGCTGGAGACCAGCCCTGAGGAAAAGGACCTGGGGGTCTGCGGCGATGAAAAGCTCAACATGAGCCTGCAGTGTGCACATGCAGCCCAGACAGCAACTGTGTGCTGGGCAAGAGAAGCATTGCCAGCAGGGCAAGGGAGGGGATTCTGCCCCTTTGCTCTGCTCTCGTCAGACCCCACCTAGAGTACTTTGTGCAGTTCTGGAGGCCCCAGCACAAGAAGGACGTAGAAGTCCAGAGGGCCACGAAGGTGATCAGAGGGCTGGAGCAGCTCTGCTATGAGGACAGGCTGAGAGAGTTGGCACTTTTCAGCCTGGAGAAGAGAAGGCTTCAAGGAGAACTTATAGTAGCCTTCCAATATCTGAAGGAGGGCTAGGGAGGGAATATTCACAAGGTCTTGTTATGACAGGATGAGGGGTAGTTGGTTTAAACTGGCAGAGGGGAGATTTAAATGGGATGTTAGGAGGAATTTCTTCACAGTGAGGGTGGCAAGACACTGGAACGGGTTGTCCAGGGAGGTTGTGGGAAGGCCAGGCTGGAGGAGGCCTTTAGTGACCTGTTCTAGTAGGAGGTGTCCCTGCCTATGGTGGGGGGTTGGAACTGGATGATCTTTGAGGTCTCTTCCAACCTAAACCATTCTAAGATCTCGCAGTGCATGGAAGGATAAGCACAGTGGATCACTGCTTGGCTGATGAGGGCATTAGCACTGCAAAAAAACCAACCAACCCAAACAAAACAAAACAAAACCCCACCAAACAAACAAACAAAAAAGACAAGAAGCATCAGCACAGGTCCATACATATTGCCAAAGTAGGCTGACACAAAACCGGCTGATAACATTACGTATCAGGTAAGTCCTGTCCTGGGTTGCACTTACCCAAGGAATTTCATCCTGCTCTGTGACGTTCTGAAGCTGAAAGGGAGGTCAGGATCCAGCCCATTTTATTACACTGCTAACTGTTGCTGAGCATTGGGGTCGGGGTTCGTTTATCAGCCAGTGCACAAACTGCATCACATCATCGGGCGCACGAATCGGCACTTTTGGACCCGAGCTTCGAGACAAAGAAGGTTTGCACAGGTCTGTAATATGCTTTGTTACCTCTCTGCCTTTGGTGGCGACAGCACACCTTAAGCACGAGCCTGGTTTTTAAAACACAAGTGTGCCTCTTGAGGATCTGTTCTAAAAATCTCAGGCTTCTCAAGGATGGAAAGCAGTGTTTTCCTATTTAAGGGAAGGAGGGAGGCAGGTAAGGAAGAGTGCTCAGCTCCTTGGAGATGGAAGGCATACGTAGATGCGAGACACCATCCATCATTATTTGGTATACAGCGAATCGCAGTAATTTCATTTAGCAGCAGGCTTTAAGAAGATTAAACGCGCTAAGGAAATGGTTTTAAAATAACAATGTAACAGAATATGGTGAATTATTTTGCAGTAGGCTGTCGTGTCGTGTCGCCGTAATTCTTCAATATTTAATTAAAACCTGCAACAACTTAATATTCAGGTCTTGTCAAGAGAACTAATTGGATACAGGGAGCAGCTGCTGGAGAAGTTGGGATGTCAGCTTCAAATGGTGATGAGTGGTTCACTCTGGCTTGTGGGGGCACATTTAAAGCACTCAATCACCATGGACTTGTGGAAAAGGCTGGGTTTGTTTGTAATAGAAGCCTTGGCATTTTAACCAGGAAAAAAAAAAATTATGTATGTTTAATGACAAGATACATTAATCCTATTTAAATTTAACTCTATTTAAAGCAACTGGGTTTGTTTAAAGTAATTCTCAGTTTAACACTGGTAGAAAGTTCTCTCTTGGGGAAGGGGATACTCGCTACTCTCCATGGTCTTAGGCCAGCAGTGCCCTTATTCACCCCAGGAGGCAGTCATGTGTTGGGCTGCATCCAGAGGACTGTGGCCAGCAGAGCAAGAGAAGGGATTCTGCTCCTTTACTCTGCACTGGTGAGAACCCCACCTCCAGTACTGAATCCAGGTCTTGTGTCCCCATTGTAAGGACACAGAGCTGTTGGAGTGAGTCCAGAGAAGGGCCACAAAGATGATCCAAGGGCTGGAGCACCTCTGCTATGAGGACAGGCTGAGGGAGCTTGGGGTGTTCAGCCTGGAGGTCAGAAGACTCCGGGGAAGATCATAGCTGCCTTTCAATACCCAAAGGGATCCCACAGGAAGGCTGCAGAGAGACATTTTCTGAGGGTGTCTAGAGATAGGACAAGGAAGAACGGTTTTAAGCTGAAGCAGAGCAAGGTTAGGCTGGATCTGAGGAAGAAGTTCTTCAGTACAATGCTTGTGGCACTCTGGAGTAGGCTGCCCTCTGGAGGAGGTTTCAGATGCCTCTTCCATAAGGGTGTTCAAGGACAGCTTGGACAAAGCCATGAACACCTGAGTCTAGTTGGTAGGTGTCCATGGTGGGGAGGCTGGAGTAGATGGATGATCTCTAAGGTCCCTTCCAACCCAAGCCATTCTATGATTCTCTCATTCTGCTTCTGTGTACCCCATAGAGCCTCAGTTTCCCCCTCTCTATCTGAGATTAAGCTCTTTTAAGGTAAGGATGAGTATTTCAAATCACTAATCCCTTTTTTAGCACTGTAATCACTACACTGGGCTGAACGACCACTAGACCAGGCTACATGAGTACATGAATTTGGGAGCCATGGGATCCATTGGAATGGAACCAGCCACACTGGCCAAATTGCATGCTAAATAATAAAAGCCCTGACATTAAATGTGTTACAATAAATCACACATCTATTCAGGGTGATATTTTACAGGTCTACAGTCCCAGAGCTGTGGAGTTCCCAAAAAAAAAAACACAAAAAAACCCCAAAAAACCGTTTTGTGCTGGTTTGAATTAATTGAAGGATTTGAATGAGAAATTAGGCTATAGGCTGAGAAATGAAAACACTGATGATGCTACTTCACTTATAGCTTTACTGAGAAAGAAAAAAGAAATGTTTAGGAGTTGTAATCCAAATATAGGTAAGTCAGACTGCTTAGGACCTCTTTAGGCTGTGACTGCTTTTGGATGTCTCTTTCTCCCTGCCTTTCGTAGCTGAATCTGAATAATTTCACTAACTTCTTTCCTGCTGCTAATCTTCCTGGCTGATCTACCTTCACCTATCTGCTGCATGAAACAGATGGTGAGATAAGATTGGGGAAGGAGGGGCAGGGGGTGGTTAAAATCCCTCTTAGGGACTTTGATCTCTGGGACGGATGTGATGTTTCCATATTACCTTTTTACTGTTTATATCTGTAAACATCTGCTTTAGTATTGTGCAAACCTGTAAATATAAAGCTTCATTCCTTAACTTCCAGCTGACTGAATCCTAGCCTGGGTTATTTCAAAGTGTGGAGGGGCAGATAACTGCCAAACCACCACAGGTTAAATTACAAGTGCTTGTACAGCTTGTTTGCTAACTCACCAGTACTGGGTATGGCAAAGTGTCTGTCTTTCAGTGTTTAGCAGAACACAGAACAAATTGCTCAGGAATAGAAAGAAAAGTTTTAAATCATAGAATCATAGAATGGTTTAGGTTGGAAGAGACCTCAAAGATCATCCAGTTCCAACCCCCCTGTGCCATAGGCAGGGACATCTCCCACTAGATCAGGTCACTCAAGATCTCACCCATCCTGGCCTTGAACACATCCAGAGAGGGAGCAGCCACAACCTCCCTGGGCAACCTGTTCCAGTGTCTCGTCACCCTCACTGTGAAGAACTTTCTCCTAACATTCTGTTTAAATCTTCCCTCTGCCATTTTGAACCCGTTACCCCTCATCCTGTCATTACAAGACCTCGTGAATAGGTGGAATCTGGCCTTGAGTGACCTGTTCTAGTGGGAGGTGTCCCTGCCTATGGCAGGGGGTTGGAACTCGATGATCTTTAAGGTCTCTTCCAACCTAAACCATTCTATGATAATAGGGATTTACAAACACTGTGCTAGCAGGGCAATTAGGCTGTGTAATTCTCTTTGCAGCATTATAAAGGGCTCAGAGCAAAAAGATGGGCTCTTCTCTAGCAAATTGTAAGGATCTTTTTTTGGTTTTGTTTTTTACATCACTGATTTATATTGAAGTGCTGGACTTCAACACTCTGGTTGCTTGCTAGCAATTAAGATGAAAGCACAGCCCTTTCTGAGAAGGGCATTCATTCAGGTGATACAGAGATATGACACAGTTTTGCTTTTACTCAGCAGTTGTTTGCAGAAAAATAGAGATGAACTGCACTTGATTACATTGCCTGGAAAAATAAATAAATAAATAAATAAATAATGATAACAAGAACAAAAAAGCCAATACAAAAGGTTGGAGGTGTTTACCTTACAATGAGATCTGAAATGGGTTTCTAGCTGAGCCAATGGTATTGTATATGGGAGCTAAAAGAGGAAATTCAGGGCAAATGCAAATTCAGTGTGCTGGACAAATGAGAGATAGTTGAATCAAAGAGGAGTAAGTGGCTAGCATTGTGCAGCTTCTGTCTGACTTCTCCAGCTGGTGCTGATTTGGTCCCTTCCAACCCTGACTGCTTCTATGATTCTATGATTCTGGTTATGCTCTCGGTGCTGTTTAAGAAGATTCTTCTATGCCTTAATCCTATGAGTACCTCAACTGCTCATAGACACCAAGGACATGAAGATGTCCAGCACTCTGCAGGAATATGAAGCCTGCTTTCATGAAGTGGGAGCCTTGGGAATAGTATCTTTCTGAAGGCCTTTATTTGTAAGAGAGCTCTGAATTAGCAGAGCTTGCTGGAGCTTGAGTAGAAATTCTGTTATGTTGGGTTTTACTTAGGGTTCTGTTCTAGAAAAGTGTCATACCCTGATCTAGTGAGAAGTGTCCCTGTCTGTGATGGAGGGTTGGAGCTACATGACCTTTGAGGTCCCTTCCAACCTAAACCATTCTATGATTCTACGTCTCGTGACACTGTGTGAGGAAATGCCTCTCCTGAGTGGGGAGATGTACTGAAATGCATCAGGAGTCCTGGCCCTGAAACTTGCTCCCAGCTCATCTGAGACAGTTAAGGACCTCTGCCTGGGCTCTTGGTGGTATGGGTCTGACTTTGGGGAACCCTGGCTTTCATTCAAGAGCTGGGAGATGAATCCACCCAAGCAGGGCAGAAGTCACATATCTTAGAATCATAGAATGATTTAGGTTGGAAGGAACCTCAAAGATCATCTAGTTCCAAACCCCCCACCATAGGCAGGGACACCACCCACTAAAACAGGTTGCTCAAGGTCTTGCTTGGCTTAAAGCTCTTTGTCAGCCTAGTCTAGAGAGTGATGCTGAACAAGTTGCTACTCCAAGTGGCACACTCAGTGTTAGTCTTGATTACATTACATTTTCTATCTTGATAGTGCTTGTGCAGGGTCCCTCTGCAGCCCACTGACATGCCTGCCATGGGAAAGGAGAGAAACTGTCTCTGGCCCTGTGATGTAAAATAAGCATCCACAGGACTGGGTAATGAGCTTCCTCCAAGCTTCTCTCCCATGCTAAACTCACTGGAGGAAGAAGAGCACCCTCCTAGGCTCTGATTTGATGCCAGGTGGTAAACACCTCACTCTTTCAAAGCTTGTTCTGCCACAGAGAGCAGCGTTCCTCTGCGCTGGCTTAGTGTACATCTTCCACATGCAATTCCTGTTAATTTAATGAATTATTTAGCAGCGCCGTGTTCACAGGCTGATGCCAACAGGATAATGGAATTCTGTACTGGCTACGGGTATAGCCAGATGTTCACATTCTTTCTCCCTCTCTCTGCACAGACTTTATGCAAATTGCAGGAAGAACAGCACTGCCATCGCTACTTTCTCCACTAATAAATCCTATAATGGGCTCCATGCCCCTAAAGCCCAACCCACAAGGGACGAGCTGTTGGCTGTGATCTTTAGTCTTTGTGATCAACACTCGGAGGCTAAGGGTCATTTCTTCACTCACCCATCGCTGCTGACGTGAACTGGTGCAAGTGCAGTTGGTGGATTTACACTGAAGTGCTGTCAGGGGAGAGCTGAGCTCACCAAACCTGATTGGGATTCAGGAATAATTAGGTAAGCTCCAAAGTTAAGGGATGATCAGAAGGTGATGGCAAAAGCACAGCAGGAAATTCAGAGCTGTTGTGTGTGACAGTTTTACAGAAAGGTTTTTCCTTTTAATTTATTTGTTTTTTTTCCCTAGGGATAGTTTTTTTTTTTTTTCAGCATTGGTGTAATTTTACAGAGTTACCTATGAAGAGAAGAGCTGGTGTCACTCTCTCTGTGTTTTCACCATGCACTCATCTCCTTAGAGAATTTACTGGTGATTTACACTTGCAGAAGTGGGGAGATTCAAGCTGTGCTCATGCAATTTTACTGAAGAGAGCAGAGAGGCCAGCAGAAGTGAGGTTGGTGGATTTGGGGGCCTTGTGCTGTTTCTGCACAGCTGTGCTCCCTGCCCAGCCATTCCAACTGCTCCAGTGTGAGACAAAGCAGACACAGCCACTTTTGGAGTCAGAGCAATTTAAGTCCAGAGATGCTTTTCAACTTGTAATGACACCCCTGCTTTGTGAAGTATTTAAAGATGAGATTTACATCCGAAAACATCAGTGCAGCACTTAAACTTAAGCACCTGCTTAAATGTTATTCTGACGTGGGTCCTTGGTTTGATAGCATTTTATATATGAGGTCAAAGTTAATAAGCAGCAGGCCCACTACATGACAGTGTGAGATCTATCCAGTTACAGAGAGCTGGAAATGTCATTTATAATTCAGGACTTTGAAAGGAAGGATAATTGTCCAATTTTGCACTGTTGCATGGGAGGAAACAGAAGCAAGTTATGCTTTTACCTGCCCTGTGCTTTTTTACTTTTATGATGTTCAGCTTTATAAGTTGTTCCAGGTTTTCTGGGGGGATTGAAGTCCACCTAATGCTGGTGGATATGCTTCCTATAAAGCAAGTTCTGGAGCCCCCAGCACAAGAAGGACATGGAACTGCTGGAGAGAGTCCAGAGGAGGGCCATGAAGATGATCAGAGGGATGGAGCAGCTCTGCTATGAGGACAGGCTGAAGGAGCTGGGACTTTTCAGCCTGGAGAAAAGAAGACTTCCAGGAGACCTTATAGTAACCTTCCAATATCTGAAGGGGGCCTACAGGAAGGCTGGGGAGGGACTATTCACAAGGTCTTGTAATGACAGGACGAGGGGGAATGGGTTCAAACTGGCAGAGGGGAGATTTAAACAGGATATTAGCAGGAAGTTCTTTCCAGTGAGAGTGGTAAGACACTGGAACGGGTTGCCCGAGGAGGTCGTGGCTGCTCCCTGCCTGGAGGTGTTCATGGCCAGGCTGGATGAGGTCTTGAGCATCCTGATCTAGTGGGAGGTGTCCCTGCCTATGGCAGGGGGTTGGAACTGGATGATCTTTGAGTTGTCTTCCAATCTAAACCATTCTATGATTCTATGATTCTGAAGCAAAATCTTGCATCCTGTCACATCTGTAAGCTTTTGTGGAAGTGTTGTGTTTGCTGTAGACTCCATCTGTGGTCCTGCTCTCCCTGAGTGCTTATTAGAGAGTAACTTCACATCCTGGCATGGAGACCAAAATCCTTAAGAGAGGGTAACCAACCACCCCCTACCACCTTTCCCCCCTTCCCCAGTCTTATCTCACCACCTGTTGATGCTGCAGATAAGCTGAAGCTCAGTCAGAGAGATTAGTAATAGGAAGGAATTAGTAGTTTTACTCTGAATTAGCTAAAAGACAGAGAAACAAAGGAGAAAGCAGCCACAGTGCCAAACAGACAGAAGCCCTCTGCTAATCTGATTGTGTTGAGAACAGTTCTTAAAACAATTTTTTTTTTTTCTTTCTCAGTAAAACTTGGTGAAGTGACACACTGTGTTTAACTCTCTCTCAGCCAATAGTCTAATTTCTCACTCAAATCCTCCAATTAGCTCAAACCAACACAGGGATGGATGATCTCTGGCCACTGTGATCTCCCCTTGCTGGTCTCTTGAGTTGCCTTGCCAATGAGGCTCTGTTTCTGTATACCCAGTTAATGTGGATCAACTTAGGAAATGCGTGGCAGGGATTCAGTATGCATTACCAGTTAATAGAGATAATTGAGTGGAAGGAAAACTAGTTTCTGATGTCACAAAATGTCTCTCATGATAAAGCATTCCAAATATAATGGTTAACATTTCATTTAGCACTTGCAGAGATTTGTGTACCAGTTAATATGTATTGTTTGGGAAATTACGATGACATAATAATTGCTTGCAGATACATTCCTATTACACTGGGTGAAGCCTTCCTCTCTCTCGTCTATCCAGTTTTGCTAATAATGCAAACTCCCCATCAGACATCTGCTGCCAGCATTTGAGTATCTGTTTTTCTGTCTCCCACATCTAGACTCACAGGATCACAAGATGTCAGGGGTTGGAAGGGACTCAAAGAGATCATCGAGTCCAACCCCCCTGCTACAGCAGGACCAGACAATCTAGCTCAGGACACAGAGGAACACATCCAGACAGGCCTTGAAAGTCTCCAGAGAAGGATACCTTCTCTGGGGAGCCTGTTTCAGTGCTCTGTCACCCTTCCAGTCAAGAAGTTGCCCCTTGTGTTGAGGTGGAACTTCCTGTGCTGCAGCTTCCATCCATTGCTCCTTGTCCTATCCCAGGGAGCAAGTGAGCAGAGCCTGTCCCTCCTCCCCTGACCCCCAACCCTCAGATGTTTATAAACATTTATTAAATCCCCTGTCAGTCTTCTCTTCTCCAGACTAAAAACTCCCAGGTCCCTCAGCCTCTCCTCATTGGGCAGTGCTCCAGCCCCCTAACCATCCTTGTAGCCCTCTGTTGGACTCTCTCCAGCAGATTCCTATCCCTCTTAAACTGGGAAGCCCAAGACTGAATGCTGTGCTGTAGCTTGTTTGCACTTACATTCTCACTCCCAAGAAATAAGCCAAGTCTTTTGTCTTCTTTGCCCCCCCCCCCACCTTTTGTGATTTTTTCCCCCCATCAAAACCTTAAACACTGAGATCTGTGGGAGTTCAAGACTGAGCAATATTTCAAATTAGGCAGCTCAGCTATGCTATAGCACATATGTAGCAGATCAATAGATAAATGCCAGGAAGGGACACTCAGAGCAAGTAGGGTAATTTGTGGACATGGTAAGACCACTAAAACTTTCCAGTTTACATTGCGCAGTCTTTCTTCAGCCCCTATTGACACTCATCTTGGGCAATAATAAAAATGTGGGCTCTGATCTGGGAAAACAGCAAGGAAACTCACACCATTCACCAGGTGGTTTGACCATCCATCTTCTGATTTAACAAGTATTCATCAGTATGGACTTGTACTTTAAAAAAATCAGACTCAACAACTTTGTTTTTTTGGTTGTTGTTGTTCTTTTTTTGTTTTGTTTTTTTTTTCCTCCTCAAATTTATCCACATATTGCTTTGTCAGCTCAAGTACTTGAACTGTGATCTACATGATTCGGTGTAAATTGCTCCAATCCAGTCCAAGTGCAAGCTTAGNTTAGCTCACAGGTATGTTTTCTTTTCCAGTATGAAGAACCTTGAGAATAAGAGGAAATAGGAATACATTGGGGGAAACAAACAGTAGCTCTCCTCTTTATATATAGAAATAAATAACCTTTAAAAATCTTTTTGCCTCCTACTTTGGTAGGCTAAAATCCTAGAAGCTTCATATATGTGCTAGTTGACTAAAAATAGAAAGCACATATCACATCACTTATACAAAACCTTCCTGCACAGCCTGTACAGTCCCCAGGTTGCTGAAGCAGAGAAGGTACTTTGTGGCACCACCAGGATATGTGGCTGTGCTCTTCCTTTTTCTCAGAAACAGGATACTGGACAACACATCCCTTTGAGCTGATGTGTTATGACCACGGTTGGCTTCTTAAGCTCAAATATTCAAGTTGCTAGTCAAGGTACTGGCAATTGCTTTGGTAGTGTTTTTTGAAGTAATAAGAAAAACTAAAACAGAAAGAAGATATTACAAAATAAAGCAGCTAAACTTCAGAGTTTGCTGCATGGGCTGTACTTTGCTTCGTGTAGTACAGTAGCTTGTGAGTGGATGACTTTGTTGGCAATTAATGCCTTCTTCTGGTAAACTTAAGGCATTTAAATTTCCAGGTGGTTCAAGCCCAAAATGTCAGGGCTAAGCTCGGCTGGATAGACTAGACTAGACTAGACTAGACTAGACTAGACTAGACTAGACTAGAATAGAATAGAATAAGCCAGGTTGGAAGAGACCTCCAACATCAGCCAGTCCAACCTATCACCCAGCCCTAGCCAATGGCACTAAGTGCTCCATCCAGTCTTATTCTTGAACACTTCTGGGGATGGCAACTCCACCACCTCCCTGGGCAGCCCATTCCAATGCCAATCACTCTCTCTGTGAAAAACTTCCTCCTAATATCCAGCCTATACCTCTCCTGGCACAATTTGAGACTTTGTCCCCTTGTTCTGTTGCTGGTTGCCTGGGAGAAGAGACCAAACCCATCTGGCTGCAACCTCCCATCAGGTAGTTGTAGACAGCAATGAGGTCTGCCCTGAGCCTCCTGTTCTCCAGGCTAAACACCCCCAGCTCCCTCAGCCTCTGCTCATAGGGCTGTGCTCCAGAGCCCTCACCAGCTTCATCACCTTTCTCTGGACACATTTCACTACCTCAACATCTCTCTTGAATTGTGCGGACCAGAAATGTTACAGTTTTGTAACACAAGCCCATGCTGTCACAGCCTGCCATACTTTGGGAAACATTAACCTAAACATATTTTTTAAAAAAAAATCTGTGTGAATGTTCCAGGGGAAATTTCTCTCAGGCAAATACGCAGACAAGGTTTAGAGGCTTCATTTTCCTTCATCCCAACTTGAAGGTTTGGTCAGACCTGGAGTCTGTTGGCAGGGTAGGGCATAGTGAGCAAGGCATAAAGGTGAAAAGTGAAAAGAAAAAAACCCAAAAACCAAGCAAACCCCATGAAGTAGGAAGGAAGCTATTTGTTGTATGAACCAACCCATGCTGTGGCTCATTATTATTACTTGCCGCAGCAAATGTTGATGTAAGTGCGGCAGAGTGCCAGTAATTAGTAGGCATGCCTCTCCAACTGCTGCGGCATGTGGTCAATGAGTTCCTGCCTCCAAGAGATGTTCTGCGCTGCAGGAAAAGAGATTTATGTTGCTGATAAACATAAAGAGAGATTGAAATACAGCCTATATGCCACAGAGGAATGAGGTTTCTCCTGCTCCCACACACTGGGAGAAATTCTACCATGATACAGAGCTGGTAGAAGGTGAGGCTCAACATAGAATCATAGAATGGTTTAGGTTGGAAGACACCTCAAAGATCATCCAATTCCAACCCCTTGCCATAGGCAGGGACACCTCCCACTAGAACAGGTGACTCCAAGCCTCATCCAACCTGGCCTTGAACACCTCCATGAAGGGAGCAGCCACAACCTCCCTGGGCAACCTGTGCCAGTGTCTCACCACCCTCACTGTGAAGAGCTTCCTCCTAACATCCCATTTATACCTCCCCTCTGCCAGTTTAAACCCATTACCTCTCGTCCTGTCATAACAAGACCTTGTAATTCTCCCCTCTGCCAGTTTAAACCCATTACCCCATATGCTGTCGTAACAAGACCTTGTGAATAGTCACTCCCCAGACTTCCTGTAGGCCTCTTTCAGTTACTGGAAGACTACTACAAGCCTTCTACTCCAGGCTGGAGAGCCATAACTCTCTCAGCCTGTCCTCATAGCAGAGCTGCTGCAGCCCTCTGAGCATCTTCGTGGCATCCTCTGGACTCACTCCAACAGTTCCATGTCCTTCTTGTGTTGGGGGAACTGGGTATGGGACTTCAAGTATAGTCTTACCCAAATCTTCCTCAGCTGTGCTGGTTTGAACTAATTGGAGAATATGAGCGATAAATTAGGCTATTGGCTGAGAGAAGAAAACACAGTATGGCACTTCACCCAGAGCTTTACTGAGAAAGATAAAAAAGTTGTTTTTAAAAGTGTAACCCAAACACAAATACACAGACGGTTTCAGACCTCGCTGGGCTGCGGCTGCTTCTCTTGCATGGTTCCTTTGTCTCTCTGCCTTGGTAGCCCATTCTCAGTAATATTACTAATTTCTTTCCTACTGCTAATCCCCCACCCACTGGCTGATCTACCTCATCTTATCTGCACCATCAACAATGCAGTGAGATAAGATTGGGGAAGGGGGGAAAGGTGGTAGGGGTGGTTGGTTACCCCTCTTGGGGATTTTGGTCTCTGGGAGGGCTGTGGTGTTTCTGTATTACCTCTTCATTGTATATATCTGTAAATATCTGTTATACCTTGTAAATATTTGCTTGTATATTGTGCAAAGCTGTAAATTTAAAGCTTCATTTATCAACTTCCAGTGTTTCTGAGTCCTAGCTGGGGTTTATATCAAAAGGTGGGGCGGAGGCCACTAATTGTGCCTTGTACATGTGAGGACTGACTGACCTGTGTACTCTTTGGTATTAGTGTAGTGGGATTGCAGTGACCTGCCCCCCCACCTTTTGAAACCCCGGCTAAAACTCAGAAAAACACACTGGAAGTTAATAAATAAAGCTTTATATTTACAGCAATGCAAATATACAAGCAAATATTTACAAGATATAACAGATATTTACAGAAATATACAGTAAAAAAGGTAATAAACACACCACAGCCCTCCCGGAGACCAAAATCCCCAGAAGAGGGTAACCAAACCCCCCTACCACCTTTACCCCCCTTTCCCAGCTTTATCTCACCACCTTTTGATGCTGCAGATAAGCTGAAGATCAGAGAGATTTAGTGGTAGGAGAAAAGGTTAGTAGGTTTAATGATTTTTCTCTGAATTCAGCCAGCAAGACCAAGAGACAAAGGAAAAAGCTGCCGGAGCCAGCATAGACCCAAGCCAGTCCAGCCCCACAAGCACACTGGCTATCTCGATGTTTTGAGAACATTTCTCAAACCAATTTTTTTTTTTTTCTCTGTCTTAGTGAAACTTGGTGAAGTGACACTGTGTTGTTTAACTCTCTCTCAGCCAATAGTCTAATTTCTCACTCAAATTCTCCAATTAGCTCAAACCAACAGAATAAGTGATATAGGACATGGGACCACATGAGTGTAACTGTCCTCTAGCTTTCAAATCAAGAGACTTGTCCAGCTCTTGCAAGGGGGTCTTCTTTTTTTCTCCTATAGAAAGAGCCAGATTTTTAATGAAGAACACCCTCACAGATATTTTAACGAACTTCATTCTGCTGTTTTGCTTCACACTGGGGATGAGCAGCTTATAGATCAGAGGACTTTTTACATATTCTTCTTAGCTTGGCTTCCTGTGAGCTGAAGCTTCTTCAAGCACGCACTGCATGTGTGTGCATGTACATTATGTGTTGCTAATAAACTTTCGGCCTCTTGACTAATTCCAACCATATTTGGCAACCTTGGAGGTATTGTCTCCCTACAGATTTAATGAAAATCAGCAGCCAAGTAGAGGAAGGAGCTGTGCTGGCATCCGCGCTGAAGGAAATGTTGCAGCACAAACTTTGTCTAACCCTTTCTTAGGCGCTAGGTCAGGTTCCCAGACACGAGAAATAGTGATTGGGAGCTTATGCATCACTACAGGCTGCATAGCCAAACCAAGACACAAATCCATAGGAAACCAGCCTGCACTAGTTCTGCTGCTCTGACTCTGAGCTTCTAGCTAGATGAATGTATTTTCTCCTGCTTAGATAACTGGAAGCCTCTCCAAACGCATACCCACCCTCCTTTTTCTGCTGCCTTGTTATGTGTCTGGAAATCACCCACCTGCAGACATGTATCCGAATGCACCTCGTGAGTGAAGTTTCTATCTTGCACACACACAAATCTCTGCATCTCTGTGTCTCTAGATATTTCAGCTGTTTGAACGCTCCTTATTAACATCCTTTTATCAATCCACAGGTTTTATTGATGCTCTTACAGACGGCTGCCGCCACCGACATCTTCTCTCTCCTCACCACCAGATGTTGAAGCAATGGAGAGCTGTGCTGTGGTGATATGCAGAATGCAGAATCATTGATGTGAATAAGAGGCAGGGCAGTTTCTGGGGAAGGGGGTGGTGTTGTGCTGGTGCTGTATGGCCATGGCATTGCACGGAAGTTCTGAATAGAGATAAATTTTGGCCACAATTCAAACAATAGACAGCCAACCATGTCCTGGGCTGCATTAAGAGCAGTGTGGCCAGCAGGGCAAGGGAGGGGATTCTGCCCCTTTACTCTGCTCTCCTCAGACCCCACCTGGAGTACTGTGTGCAGTTCTGGAGCCCCCAACACAAGAAGGACACAGAAATGCTGGAGAGAGTTCAGAGGTCTTGTGCTGACGGCAGCATTTGCTATGAACATTCCTCCTCTGCCATAAATGCAACGAATCAATGAAGATGCTGGATATGGTGGTTTTAAAACCAGTCTATAAACTGAACTAGTAAAAGAGGGGTGTAAAACCTAGGGAAGAATACATATATATGTATACCTATATATTAAAAGTATATTATATATTGCTTGCAATCCCAAGCACAAATCCAGGCTGGGTGGTGAGTTGCTGGAGAGCAGCCCTGAGGAAAAGGACCTGGGGGTCTGGGTGGATGAGAGGCTCAACATGAGCCAACAGTGTGCACACATGGCCCAGACAGCAACTGTGTGCTGGGCTGCAGCAAGAGAAGTGTGGCCAGCAGGGGAAAGGAGGG
>VWZI01014535.1:1069-15138 GCA_013396835.1 Psilopogon haemacephalus
AATAAGCCAGGATGAAGAGACCTCCAAGCTCATCCAGTCCAACCTGTCCCCCAGCCCTAGCCAACGGCACTAAGTGCTCCATCCAAGCTTAGAATAGAATAGAATAAAATAGCATATAATGGAATAGAATAGAATAAGCCAGGATGAAGAGACCTCCAAGCTCATCCAGTCCAACCTAGCACCCAGCCCTAGCCAATGGCACTCAGTGCCCATCCAGGCTTTGCTTCAACACCTCCAGGGATGGGGACTCCACCACCTCCCTGGGCAGCCCATTCCAATGCCAATCACTCTCTCTGCCAACAACTTCCTCCTAACAACCAGCCCGAGCCTGCCTGACCTCCCCCTCTGATTTCTGGAAGGAGCATCTGCATGCAGAGCTTGGAGGGTTCGCTGCACAGGGCCACCAAAGGACATTTGGCAGCTCTTAGTCCCTCTCTGCAGGAAGCCAAATTGCACCTGAAGTGCAGCGAGGTCTAAATGAGGACTGCAAACTAATTTCAGCGAAGCGCCGAGGCTGGGCTCATGCATAATTAAACCTCTCACTCCTGACGTTCAGATGATCTTCCTGCAAAGGAAAAAAAAAAAAAAAATTAAAATTAAAGGTCCCCCTTTTTAATAAGGCCATCAATTGTTTGCAGCTTTGGTATTTCAGTGCCATTTAAGGAGAGGAAGATTTGTTGGCCTTGGAAGGGAGCTTCCATTCGCCAGGTCCTGACATTGAGGTGCTGGAGCGGGTCCAGAAGAGGGCAAAGAAGCTGGCGAAGGGTCTGGAGAATGAGTCTGGTGGGGAGCAGCTGTGGAGAACTCCAGAGCTTAGGCTGGAGAGGAAGAAGCTGAGGGGAGACCTCATTGCTCTCTACAACTCCCTGAAAAGAGGCTGAAGCTTGGTAGGGAAAGGTCTCTTCTCCCTAGTAACAGGTGAAAGAGTGAGAGCAAATGGCCTGGGGAGGTTTAGTTTGGATGTGAGGTACAAATTCTTTGCTGCAAGAGTGCTCAGGCATTGGGACAGGCTGCCCAGGGAGGTGGTGGAGAAGTTTGGGTATGAGGAACAATTTATCTGCTGCAAGAGTTTGGAACAGGCTGCCCAGAGAGGTGGTGGAGAAGTCTGGGTCTGAGGAACAATTTCTCTGCTGCAAGAGTTTGGAACAGGCTGCCCAGGGAGGTGATGCAGTAGTTTGGGTATGAGGAACAAATTACTTGCTGCAAGAGTGCTCAGGCATTGGGACAGGATGCCCAGGGAGGTGGTGGAGAAGTTTGGTTATGAGGAACAATTTATCTGCTGCAAGAGTTTGGAAAAGGCTGCCCAAGGAGGTGGTGGAGTAGTTTGGGTATGAGGACCTATTTCTTTGTAGAAAGAATTTGGAACAGGCTCCCAGGGAGGTAGTGGAGTAGTTTGGGTATGAGGAACAATTGATCTGCTGCAAGAGTTTGGAACAGGCTGCCCAGGGAGGTGGTGGAGAAGTTTGGATATGAGGAACAATTTCTCTGCTGCAAGAGTTTGGAACAGGCTGCCCAGGGAGGTGGTGGAGAAGTTTGGATATGAGGAACAATTTCTCTGCTGCAAGAGTTTGGAACAGGCTGTCCAGGGAGGTGATGGAGTAGTTTGGGTCTGAGGAACAATTTCTTTGCTGCAAGAGTGCTCAGGCATTGGAACAGGCTACCCAGAGAGGTGGTGAAGTTTGGGTAGGAGGAACAATTTTTTTGCTGCACGAGTTTGGAACAGGCTTCCCAGGGAGGTGATGGAGTAGTTTGGATATCAGGAACAATTTCTTTGCTAGAAGAGTTTGAAAAAGGCTGCCCAGGGAGCTGATGGAGTAGTTTGGGTATGAGGACCAATTTCTTTGTAGAAAGAGTTTGGAACAGGCTGCCCAAGGAGGTGGTGGAGAAGTTTGGGTATGAGGACTTATTTCTTTGTAGAAAGAGTTTGCAACAGGCTGCCCAAGGAGGTGGTGGAGAAGTTTGGGTATGAGGACTTATTTCTTTGTAGAAAGAGTTTGGAACAGGCTGCCCAAGGATGTGGTGGAGTAGTTTGGGTATGAGGACTTATTTCTTTGTAGAAAGAGTTTGGAACAGGCTGCCCAGGGAGGTGGGGGAGTAGTTTGGATATGAGGAACAATTTCTTTGCTGCAAGAGTGCTCAGGCATTGGAACAGACTGCTCAGGGAGGTGGTGGAGTAGGTTGGATATGAGGAACAATTTCTTTGCTGCAAGAGTGCTCAGGCATTGGAACAGACTGCTCAGGGAGGTGGTGGAGTAGGTTGGATATGAGGAACAATTTCTTTGCTGCAAGAGTGCTCAGGCATTGGAACAGACTGCTCAGGGAGGTGGTGGAGTAGGTTGGATATGAGGAACAATTTCTTTGCTGCAAGAGTGCTCAGGCATTGGAACAGACTGCTCAGGGAGGTGGTGGAGTAGGTTGGATATGAGGAACAATTTCTTTGCTGCAAGAGTGCTCAGGCATTGGAACAGACTGCTCAGGGAGGTGGTGGAGTAGGTTGGATATGAGGAACAATTTCTTTGCTGCAAGAGTGCTCAGGCATTGGAACAGACTGCTCAGGGAGGTGGTGGAGTAGGTTGGATATGAGGAACAATTTCTTTGCTGCAAGAGTGCTCAGGCATTGGAACAGACTGCTCAGGGAGGTGGTGGAGTAGGTTGGATATGAGGAACAATTTCTTTGAGAAAGAATTTGGAACAGGCTGCCCAAGGAGGTGGTGGAGAAGTTTGGGTATGAGGAACAATTTCTTTGAGAAAGAATTTGGAACAGGCTGCCCAAGGAGGTGGTGGAGTAGTTTGGGTATGAGGAACTATTTCTTTGTAGAAAGAATTTGGAACAGGCTGCCCAGGGAGGTGGTGGAGTAGTTTGGATATGAGGAACAATTTCTTTGCTGCAAGAGTGCTCAGGCATTGGAACAGACTGCTCAGGGAGGTGGTGGAGTCAGCATCCCTTGAGGTGCAGTTTACTGTGTGCAGCTCTGAAGCCCCCAGCACATGAGTTGTCATCATCCCCTGACAGGGGGGTTGGAAGTGGATGAGCTTTAAGGTCCCCTTCCAACACAAAACCTTTCCTGTTCTATGAATCTCTCTCCAGAAGAAGGTAAAATGTGAGCATCTGCTCCCCCATCACCTGCAGCCTGCTGCATTAGTGCCAGCCTTGAGCTTCCAGTTAAAATATCTCCCAGCTTGGCCCTGATCTCTCCCTCTACTCACCTCCCATCACCTGGGGCTCTGGGGTGATGCAAAGCTGAAGATGAGGCTGCAGTGTGAGTGCAGCCCAGACAGCAACTGTGTGCTGGGCTGCAGCAAGAGCAGCTGTGGGCAGCAGGGCAAGGGAGGGGATTGTGCCCCTTGGCTCTGCTCTCCTCACACCCCACCTGCAGCACTGTCTGCAGTTCTGCAGCCCCCAGCACAAGCAGCACATGCAAGTGGTGGAGCCAGTGCAGAGGAGGCCACCAAGATGCAGCTGAGAGGGCTGCAGCAGCTGTGCTGTGAGGATAGGCTGAGGGAGTTGGGGCTGTGCAGCCTGGAGAAGAGAAGGCTGCCAGGAGACCTTCCAGTATCTGAAGGGAGCTACAGGAGGGCTGAGGAGGGACTTTTGACAAAGTCTTGTAATGGCAGGATGAGGAGGAATGGGTTTAAAGTTTGCAGTGAGGATGGTGGGACACTGGCACAAGTTGCCCAGGGAGGCTGTGGAGGTTTCTTCCAACCTCCAACATGTTGACATCTAAGTGCAGTGTGTTTCAGCAGTCTGGTAAAGCTGGTAGCATCTCCCTGGTGGAACCTCCACTCTAAGGGTTCAAGTCCAGCTCCACAACCTCCCTGAAGGTGTCCAAGGCCAGGTTGGATGAGGCCCTGAGTGACCTGTTCTAGTGGGAGGTGTCCCTGCCTATGGCTCAGGGGGGTTGGGACTGGCTGAGCTTTGAGCTCCCTTCCAACCTAAACCATTCTATGATTCTAAGAGGGGAGATTAAAACTGGATGTTAGGAGGAAGTTGTCTGCAGTGAGGGTGGTCAGACACTGGCACAGGTTACCCTGAGAGGTTGTGGCTGCTCCCTCCCTGGAGGTGTTGAAGGCCAGGTTGGATGAGTCCTTGACTGACTTGCTCTAGTGGGAGGTGTCTCTGCCTATGGCACAGGTGGGTTGGAACTGGCTGAGCTTTGAGCTCCCTTCCAACCTAAACCATTCTATCATTCTATGATCCATGTGATGAAGCATTGAGTTTAAGCGACCTGTTCTAGTGGGAGGTGTCCCTGCCTATAGCACAGGGGGGTAGGAACTGGCTGAGCTTTATGCTCTCTTCCAACCTAAACCATTCCATCATTCTATGATTGTGATCCTGAGCAACCTGTTCTTTAGCAGCAGGCCTGGATGATCTCCTGAGTTCCCTTTTAACCCCTACACTGTGCTGGGATTCAGGGATTCTCTGCTCTCCTCCTGCTGCTGCTGTGATCTGGGCCACTGCTGGCTGAAGCAAGCAGCTGTAAGCAGAGCTAAAAGGTACTCAGGGACCTCAGGGTCGTTTCTGGCACTGCTCTGCTGCAGCCACTTCGATTCCATCCAGCCATGAGCTGGGAACAGCCTTTTGCCCCTCCACCAACCCCCTCAAAAAAACACCCTAGGACAGGTTTAGCTGGGCAGCTCTCATTGCAGCTTGGAGTTTAAATGTGACAGGGAGCAGAACCTCCTCCTCCTCCTCCTTCCACGAGTCTCCAGATGATTCCCAGAGCTGAATCCCAAAGCCATTAATGCAGCAGCTCACCATTATCTAACAGGCTTCCCAGCGTAATGACTGTTCCTTTAGCAACAGGCTCCCCGGGCAGAGATGCCTGAGCACAAAACAAGGGAGGGAATCACAGCTGGGGGAGTCCACAGAAGGTGTTTTTAATGAGGATGAAAATACACACTAAGAAACACCCCCCCACCCCCCAGGAAATGCAGGGTTTAGTAACCCTGTGCGAAATTGCCTGCTAAATGGGTCATGATTCTGCAGTTTTCAGCTGAGGAGAGGGAGAAGGAGAAGAGGGAAAGGGAAGAGAGAAAGAGAAGGATAAAAGGAGGAGGAGGAGAAGGAGAAAAGGGAAAAAGAAGAGAGGAAGATGAGGATAAAAGGAGGAGGAGGAGAAGGAGAAAAGGGGAAAAGAAGGGGGAAAGAGAAGGATAAAAGGAGAAGGAGGAGAAGGAGAAAAGGGAAAAAGAAGGGGGAAAGGGAAGGGCAAAAGGAGGAGGAGAAGGAGAAAGGGGAAAAGAAGAGAGAAAGATGAGGACAAAAGGAGAAGGAGGAGAAGGAGAAAAGGGAAAAGGAAGGGGGAAAGAGAAGGGCAAAATGAGGAGGAGGAGAAGAAGAAAGGGGAAAAAGAAGGGAGAAATAGAAGGATAAAAGGAGGAGGAGGAGAAGGAGAAAGGGAAAAATAAGGGAGAAATAGAAGGATAAAAGGAGGAGGAGGAGGAGAAAAGGGAAAGAGAAGGGCAAAAGGAGGAGGAGGAGAAGAAGAAAGGGGAAAAAGAAGGGAGAAATAGAAGGATAAAAGGAGGAGGAGGAGAAGGAGAAAGGGAAAAATAAGGGAGAAATAGAAGGATAAAAGGAGGAGGAGGAGGAGAAAAGGGAAAGAGAAGGGCAAAAGGAGGAGGAGGAGAAGAAGAAAGGGGAAAAAGAAGGGAGAAATAGAAGGATAAAAGGAGGAGGAGGAGAAGGAGAAAGGGAAAAATAAGGGAGAAATAGAAGGATAAAAGGAGGAGGAGGAGGAGAAAAGGGAAAGAGAAGGGCAAAAGGAGGAGGAGGAGAAGAAGAAAGGGGAAAAAGAAGGGAGAAATAGAAGGATAAAAGGAGGAGGAGGAGAAGGAGAAAGGGAAAAATAAGGGAGAAATAGAAGGATAAAAGGAGGAGGAGGAGGAGAAAAGGGAAAGAGAAGGGCAAAAGGAGGAGGAGGAGAAGAAGAAAGGGGAAAAAGAAGGGAGAAATAGAAGGATAAAAGGAGGAGAAGGAGAAAGGGAAAAATAAGGGAGAAATAGAAGGATAAAAGGAGAAGGAGGAGAAGGAGAAAAGGGAAAAAGAAGGGGGAAAGAGAAGGGAAAAAGGAGGAGGAAGAGAAGGAGAAAGGAAAAAGAAGAGAGAAAGATGAGGACAAAAGGAGAAGGAGGAGAAGGAGGAGAAGGAGGAGAAGGAGGAGAAGGAGGAGAAGGAGAAAAGGGAAAGAGAAGAAGAAAGAGAAGGACAAAAGGAGGAGGAGGAGAAGGAGAGAGGGAAAAAGAAGGGAGAAAGAGAAGGGCAAAAGGAGGAAGAGGAGAAGGACAAAAGGGGAAGAGAAGAGAAGAGAAAGAGAAGGATTAAAGGAGTAGAAGGAGATGGAGAAAAGGGAAGGAGAAGAGAGGAAGGGAAGGACAGATGGAGAAAAAAGAGAAGGAGAAAAGAGACTAAGACAGAAAATGAAAGACAAAAGAAGAAGAAGGAAAAAAGGAAAAGAGAGAAAGAAGGACAAAAGGAGGAGAAGGAGAAAGGGGAAGAGAAGGACAAAAGGAGGATAAAAAGGAGAAAGGGTAAACAGAAGAGAGAAAATAAAAGGACAAAAGGAGGAGAAGAAGAAAAGGGAAAGAGAAGAAAAACATAAAAGGAGAAGAAGGAGAAAAGGCAATGAGAAGAGGGAAAGAGAAGGACAAAAGGAAGAGAAGGAGAAAAGGGTAAGAGAAAAGTGAAAGAGAAGGACAGAAGGAGGAGAAAACGGTAAGAGAAGAGAAGGAGAAGGATAGAAGGAGGAGAAGAATAAAGTGGAAAGAGAAGAGAGAAAGAGAAGGGCAAAAGGAGGAGAAATAGAAAAGGGAAAGAAAAGAGAAAGATAAAAGGAGGAGAAGGAGAAAAGAGAAAGAGAAGAGAGATAATGAAGGACAAAAGGAGGAGAAGGTGAAAAGGAAAAGAGAAGAGAAAGAAAAAAAGAGGAGGAGAAGGAGAAAAGGGGAAGGAAGAGCAAAAGAGAAGGACAAAAGGAGAAGTAGAAAAGGGAAAGAGGAAGGCTGTGGAGGAACTATTGGCAAGGTCTTGTAATGAGAGGATGAGGAAGAATGGGTTTAAAGTGTCAGAGGGGAGATTGAAAGTGGATGTTAGGAGGAAATTGTTTGCAGTGAGGATGGTGAGACACTGGCACAGGTTGCCCAGGGAGGTTGTGGAGCACAGAATGGGATCAAAAACAGTTGGGGCTCTGTAGCCTGGAGAAAAAAAGTCTTGCAGTGAGGTTGTTTGCAGTGAGGGTGGTGAGACACTGGCACAGGTTGCCCAGGGAGGTTGTGGCTCCTCCCTCCCTGGATGTGTTGAAGGCCAGGTCGGATGAGTCCTTGAGCAGGCTGCCCATGGCAGTAGGGTGGGAATTAGATGAGGTTTAAGGTCCCTTCCAACCCAAAGCATGTGAATGCATGAGTCAGGTTGTTGCCATGATTAATTATTCCCAGTTATTGGGGAATAGGTTCATTAATCATACTTTGTGCCACCTGCTTTCCTCCTCTGTTCACCACTATCTGCAGCACAGCAGAGCATCACTGATGGACTGGAACATGAGAGCAGGGGGACATGATGCATGTCCTCTTCTCCCAGTTACCTTATCAGGAGGGCCTGAGGCTGCTTAATCTGGAGGAGAGAAGACTGAGAGGGGATTGAATCAATGTTTGTAAATCTCTGAGGGCTGGGGGTCAGGAGCATGGGGACAGGCTCTGCTCACTGTTCCCTGGGATAGGCCAAGGAGCAATGGATGGAAGCTGCAGCACAGGAGGTTGCAGCTCAACACAAGAGGCAACTTCTTGCCTGTGTGGGTCCCAGAGCAGTGGCACAGGCTGCCCAGAGAGGTTGTGGAGTCTCCTTGTGTGGAGCCTTTGCAGACTCTGTCTGGATGTGTTGCTGTGTGCCCTGAGCTGGATTGTCTGGCACAGGTTGCCCAGGGAGGTTGTGGCTGCTCCCTCCCTGGAGGTGTTGAAGGCCAGGTTGGATGAGGCCCTGAGTGACCTGCCCTACCCCTTCATAGCCTAAAAAATCCCTCCCCAGCTTTTCTGTAGGCCCCTTCAGATCCTGGAAGGCCACAAGAAGATCACCTGGGAGCCTCTTCTTCTCCAAATTTCTCCAAAAGAAATTAATCAGTCTTGCCTCTTCCTTGCTGAGGAGGAGCTATAATGAGCAGCAGGAATTACCCCCAAGTCTCCTGACCTTCTGAAGAGAACCTCTGGCCACAAATCCAGGCTGGGCAGGGAGTGGCTGGAGAGCAGCCCTGAGGAGAGGGACTTGGGGGTGCTGGTGGAGGAGAAGCTGAAGATGAGGCAGCAGTGTGCACTTGCAGGGCAGAAAGGCAAGCAGAGGCTGGGCTGCAGCAGGAGCAGTGTGGGCAGCAGGGCCAGGGAGGGGATTCTGCCCCTCTGCTGTGCTCTGCTGAGAGCCCACCTGGAGTAGTGCATCCAGTGCTGGAGCCCCTGGGACAAGAGGGATGTGGAGATGCTGGAGGTGTGCAGAGAAGGGCCCCGAGGATGCTGAGAGGGCTGCAGCAGCTCTGCTGTGAGCACAGCCTGAAAGAGTTGGGGCTGTGCAGGCTGGAGAAGAGGAGGCTCCCAGGTGACCTTCTTGTGGCCTTCCAGGATCTGAATGGGGCTACAAAAAGGCTGGGGAGGGACTTTTGAGGTTATCAGGTAGTGCCAGGACTAGGGGGAATGGAGCAAAGCTGGAGGTGGGGAAATTCAGATTGGATGTTGAGCATGAGAGTGGTGAGAGCCTGGAAGGGGTTGCCCAGGGAGGTGTTTGGGGCCACATTGGTGGAGGTGTTTGCAACCAGGCTGGCAGAGGCTGTGGGCAGCCTGCTCTAGGGTAGGGTGTCCCTGGGCATGGCAGGGGGCTTGGAACTGGCTGATCCTTGTGGTGCCTTCCAACCCTGACTGATTCTCTGATTGTATGAATTGGCCTCCTGCAGGTGGTAATGAAAGGCTTTTTCATTCCAGCCCAAGCTGACTCCCAGCCCTGGGGGCAGCTCTTGCCCAGAGTGATTTCCTCTGCTGATGCAGGGGATGGGAATACAACAGAAGGTGGGAAGAGATAGAGCAGACTCATCAATACCTTTCACATGGGGTTTTGTTTGCCTGCCTTCCAGATGAACCTCCCCATTTGTCCCCTCCTCTCCCACCTAGCACAGTGGTGGGCTTGAACAGACAGATAAGAGTTCAGCTCCCATTTTTCCCCATTCCTCCCATTTTAGTGCTAGCAGGAAAGGGAGAGAGGAGGGAGCAAAGGATGAGGGCACAGATAGGAAGTGGAGCACAGGAAAATCCCTGTTCTCATGTTAAAAGTTGCAATAAAGGAACTCTAATTTGCTGTGGGCAAAGAAGGAACTGAGAGAGCCATTGGACTGTAGAAGTGTGAGGGGTCAGGGCCAGTAAAAAGTGGACTTTTAGGTTTAAAATGCTTGGGTTAGAGGAGCTTACCAAGGGTCAGGGTTGGGCTGCTTACCAGAGGAATGTCAGAGCCTGCCCTGAAGCCTTCTGCCTGCCCAAAGGGAAGAGGAAGGGAAGAAGGGAGAGAGTGATGGGGCTGGGAAAGAAACTCCACCAGCTGGGATGGAGAGAAGAACAAAGCAAGAGCCAACCCAAGCCTTGATGGTGATGGCAGCACCATTGGCACCACTGATGCTGGGGGTGGGGCAGGAACTGGGCAAGTCCCAGATGGGACTCAGGAGAAGATGGGAGACAGATTCAGGAGATGGATTCTGGAATTGGATTCAGGAATACATGGATCAGGATGGGAGGCAGAAGGAACAGAGACCTCCTGAGACACAAGCCAGGGAAGAGGAGGCTTGGCCCTGGGGATGTCTTTCTCCCCTCTTCCCTTTGGGAATGAAGAGGGGTTCATGGAGTGCCTCTGGCACCCACCTGGTGGCCAGCCCAGTCCTGACCTTTGACATTCTGCTACATTCCAGCTGGTTTAGTTTTTTTTCTTTCCCTGGGGATCCTTCAGCTTGCTCCTGAAGATGCCATCCATAGGTTGCAATCCCTCGTTGGGCAGTTGAGGGTCACCTGTCCTGGCTGCTTCTCCTCACAGCTGCCACCTCTGCCTTCCTGCCCCCAAGGTATGGCACAATCTGTGGCAGTGCCTTTGGTGTGCAGAGCAGCAAGCCTCAGGCAGAGCCTTCTGCAGCCCAGCCCTTGGCAGAAGCTCTCCCCATCAGCTTCTCCCTGCTAGCAGCAGCCTCTGGCAGTGCAACACTGCCCTGCCCTTCAGCAAGTGCCTCCCTGAGCAGAGCCCGAGCTGGGAACTCCCAGCCCTGAGCAGAACCTGCTCTGCTGCAGCTCACACCAGGGCAATTAGCCTTTCAGTTTGCTCTAGTCCAACAAATTCTTGTGCTCTGAGTCACCCTGGGCACTCATAACCCTCTCTGGCTGGCAGATGGGTGTGAAAAGTGTCTGAAAACAAGACACAGGCATCCAAGATGTGCATCTGGGCTCTCTTTACATCATTTCATACAACAGCAGGAGCATTTGTGCCATTGGCTAGGGCTGGGTGCTAGGTTGGACTGGTTGAGCTTGGAGGTCTCTTCGAACCTGGCTGATTCTATTCTATTCTATTCTATTCTATTCTATTCTATTCTATTCTATTCTATTCTATTCTATTCTATTCTATTCTATTCTATCCTAGTCTTCTGTTCCATTCTATTTCATTCCATTCTATTCTGTTCTATGCTATTCTAGAAACATAGAATCACAGAATCTCAGAATCATAGAATCAGTGAGGGTTGGAAGGGAGCACAAGGATCAGCCAGTTCCAACCCCCCTGCCATGCCCAGGGACACCCTACCCTAGAGCAGGCTGCCCACAGCCTCTGCCAGCCTGGCCAAAAACACCTTCAGGAATGAGACTTCCACCACCTCCCTGGGCAACTCCTTCGAGGCTCTCACCACCCTCATACTGAAGAGCTTCTTCTACACCTCCAGGCTGATTCTCCCCAATTCTGGCTTGCTTCCATCCTTCCCCCACCCAGACCTATCACTATCTGACAGGCTAAAAAAAAAAAAATTCCCTCCCCAGCTTTCCTGTGGGCCCATCAGGAGCAAGAAGAAGTTTTCCATCCTCTACCTCTTGGAAGGATGCCAACATTTCATCATTAAAGGTGCCTCACATCATTACCCCGTGAAAAACAACATATGGCACAACGTGCCTGGGTGTCAGAAAGCAGGCGAGCTGCTGGGAGAGGCAAAATAAAGCAGACAGACTTCTCCAAACAGAATCAGAGTCGCTGAGGGGTTTGGGTTGGAAGAGACCAAGTGTAAGGTCCTGCACCTGGGCTGCCGCAATCCCAAGCACAACTCCAGGCTGGGTGGAGAATGGTTGAGAGCAGCCCTGAGGAACAGGACCTGAGGGTGTGGGGTGATAAAAAACTCAACATGAGTGGGAGAGCAGCCCTAAGAAACTGGAGCTGGGGGTCTGGAGTGATGAAAAGATCAACATGAGCTGGAGAGCAGCCCTGAGGAACAAGCCCTGGGGGTGTGGGGTGATGCAAAGCTGAAGATGAGGCTGCAGTGTGAGTGCAGCCCAGACAGCAACTGTGTGCTGGGCTGCAGCAAGAGCAGCTGTGGGCAGCAGGGCAAGGGAGGGGATTCTGCCTCTTGGCTCTGCTCTCCTCACACCCCACCTGCAGCACTGTCTGCAGCTCTGCAGCCCCCAGCACAAGCAGCACATGCAAGTGTTGGAGTCAGTGCAGAGAAGGCCACCAAGATGCTGAGAGGGCTGCAGCAGCTGTGCTGTGAGGACAGGCTGAGAGAGTTGGGGCTGTGCAGCCTGGAGAAGAGAAGGCTGCCAGGAGACCTTGCAGTGTCTGAAGGGTTCTCCAGGAGGGCTGGGGAGGGACTATGGACAAGGTCTTGTAAAGCCAGGATGAGGAAGAATGGGTTTAAAGTGGAAGAGGGGAGATTGAAACTGGATGTGAGCAAGTTGTTTGCAGTGAGGGTGGTGAGACACTGGCACAGGTTGCTGAGGGAGGTTGAGGCTGCTCCCTCCCTGGAGGTGTTGAAGGCCAGGTTGGATGAGTCCTTGAGTGACCTGTTCTAGTGGGAGGTGNCTGTGTGAGGGGGAGGTGTCCCTGCCTATGGCACAGGGGGGTTGGAACTGGATGACCTTTGAGCTCCCTTCCAACCTAAACCATTCTATGATTCTATGACAGCTCTGATCACTCAGTCCAACTATGCCACTAATCTGTGCCCCTCCACTCCAGTTCCACAAGTGCAATGTGTGCAATGTCTTTAGCTGGGGCTGCAAAAGCCTCCAGAGGCTGCTGCCTGTTCTGGGTTTTCTCATTCCTGTGCCAAACCTCATAGCATCCGAAGTGCCTCAAGTTTCCCAGGAATCATAGAACCAGTCAGGGTTGGAAGGGAGCACAAGGATCAGCCAGTTCCAACCCCCCTGCCATGCCCAGGGACACCCTACCCTAGAGCAGGCTGCCCACAGCCTCTGCCAGCCTGGTTGCAAACACCTCCACCAATGTGGCCACAAACACCTCCCTGGGCAAACCCTTTGCTCTAAGAAATGTCTGAAAATGGACAAGCATTCACGTTTCTGACATGGGTGTCCTGCTACCTCTCTCCATGGCCCTCACTGATGCTACCGTGTACAACCCAGTTACAGTGTTGAGGGGACACCTTTGGGTCCTCAGCAGACACTGATGCTACCCATCCTCAGTTACAATGTTGAGGGGACACCTTTGGGTCCTCAGCAGACACTGATGCTACCCGTCCTCAGTTACAATGTTGAGGGGACCCCTTTGGGTCCTCAGCAGACACTGATGCTACCCCCTCTCAGTTACAACATTGAGGGCACACCTTTGGGTCCTCAGCAGACATTGATGCTACCCACTCTCAGTTACAATGTTGAGGGCACACCTTTGGGTCCTCAGCAGACATTGATGCTACTCATCCTCAGTTACAACGTTGAGGGGACACCTTTGGGTCCTCAGCAGACTTTGACACTACCCACTCTCAGTTACAACATTGAGGTCACACCTTTGGGTCCTCAGCAGACATTGATGCTACTCATCCTCAGTTACAATGTTGAGGGGACACCTTTGGGTCCTCAGCAGACATTGATGCTACCCACTCTCAGTTACAACATTGAGGTCACACCTTTGGGTATTCAGCAGACATTGATGCTACCCACCCTCAGTTACAACCTTTAGGGGACATGTTTGGGTCCTCAGCAGAGAGGTGTCATGGCCAGGGCTCCTTAGAGCTACAAATCAAGGGGTAAATGAAGCACCCTTGATTACAGCCTCATCCCAGCCTGCTTCCTCTCCATCCAGCTCAGGGAAATGCTTTCCCCTGGAGTTGATCAATGTGCGACAGCTTTCGGGGTCCAGCTGTAGCAGCTGGGAGATGAGCGAGGGGCTGCTGGAGAGGAATAATAAGTCAGCTCCTCCAAAGCACATTGAGGAAAGGAGGAGGAAGGCAGAGCACCAGTTTTCAGGCTGAGGAGCACGCTGGCTAATGAAGCCCCGTTGATTAATCCCATTAGCTATTTCATTAGGGTAGCGACGGTAAATTGGCAGCCCCTGGCAGCAGCTCCACCTTGAGCAGAACATTACCAGAAGGTCCCTTCCCGGCACAGCCAGACTGTGATGAGGTTTTAACTCCCATTTATTTATGGGATGCTGAGCGGGGTGCCTGCCAGGAGAGCTGGGATAAATGGAATCGGGGGGGGCAATCCGTTCTGCCCTGAGCCGTTCCTTTCTCCAATAAATATAATTTCTGTCATCAAAAGAAGAAGGAAAAACTCCAAACCCATCATAAATCAAAAGAATTTGTGGAGTTTGGGGGCAGGTGAGGCAGAGCTATGGAGCGCATATGTCGTCAGAAAGAGAAGTGCTGGAGAGGGAGTTCATTGGAGACTTCTAAAGTTTTGAAGGGCCTGGAGCATCTCTGTGAGGAAAATAGGATAGGATAGGATAGGATAGGATAGGATAGGATAGGATAGGATAGGATAGGATAGGATAAGATAGGATAGGATAGGATAGGATAGGATAGGATAGGATAGGATAGGATAGGATAAGATAGGATAGGATAGGATAGGATAGG
>VWZI01014538.1:0-13685 GCA_013396835.1 Psilopogon haemacephalus
CCCTTCTCTTAGCCCAGTCTTAACTTAGACAGAGCTTCATTGTCACCACCAACACCACCACCAACACCAACTGGGAACATTAAAGGCATCCATCACCTTTCACTAATGATGTTGTGATTCTGCTGTCCCCGGAGTGTAGAGAAACAAAACAAAAATCCCTCCCGAGGAGAAAAAAAAAAAACAACAACAACAACAAAAAAAAAGCTTGTGACCATTTTGTATGGCTTGTCTGGAAACCAAACCCTCCTGTAAAATCCTTCTGTTTTAGTAAAATATTTTTGGTTTTGGTTAATTCTACTTCGGCTTTTGTAGAGTCTCCTTTGTGCTGTGTTCTCCTCCTTTCTCCCCCTGTGCCAATCCCGTGCTTGGAGAAGAGCTGAGGGTGACCCTTTCAGGACAGATCAGGACAGGGGAGGAGGTGGAGTTGGGAAGCTTTTGGAGTTGTTGATTTCTGTGCTGCTTTCTCCGTGGGCTTTGTGTCAGGTGGGTGACCTGAGCCTGGCCCCCTTCCCCTCTAGGAAGTTGTGCCCGGAGTGGCTTTTAGGCTCTGCTTGTAACCTTTTGTCACCAGCGTTTTGTGGCAGTCCTTTTGCTGTGCGTTCCCACGGGGAGGAGGCTGAGAGCACTGAGAGGTAGGGGGGGGACGACCTGCACAGCTCCTCTTTGCTGCTCTTAGGCTGCTCACTTCTCTCCCTCCTTCAATCCCTTGCCCTCTGTGGAGACAAACTAGAAGCAGTTAGAGCCAGCTCCTGTGCCACCTGATGTTTGCTTAACCACTTACTACAAGTCTTTACCAGTCTTAGTAAGCTACTTGCTTGGGCAACTGCTCTGCTTCAATGGCAACAAAAAAGCTGCTTTAGTGGAGGGAAGAGAAGTGATGGAAAACTTCCTTCTCATCCTTAGGTTTTTTTGGTTTTGGTTTTATTTCTTTGTGTCTGCATCTTGTCTGGGAGTCCAGCATCTTTTCCTGAGGACCCATCTTTTTGCTTTTATTATGATTATGATTATTATTTTTTTTTTAATCCCTATTCTCTTAGTCCTCTCCCCTCAGAAAAAAAAAAAAAAGAAAGAGAGAGGAGAGGGTGGGGAAAAAAAAAAAGCTTTTTGGTGAGGCCAAGCTGAGCTTGTAGTGGCTGCAGTAGGGGAAAGTGTTTTAGTCAGGCAGCAGCTCAGGAGTGATGGTTCCGTGGTCTGTTGGTTTTCTCTGCCTCTTTTACTTCAGTGTCATCTGAAATGTCTCTTAGACTGTGGTGTATTTATTGTGCTCTAATGTAAGATGAAGAATTATCTATTAAAACGACATTTTCCAACAGACAGTGCTCTCAGTGCTCAGTAACTGCTCCTCTCCCCTCCAAAGTGCTCTTTTGTGACACACTTCAAGCTTGGGGCAGAAGTCAAACTTGGATTTTTAAAATTTTTTTTCACCAGAGTGAGCTATAGAAGGAATCACAGCGAGGGAGGGGTTGGAAAGGACCTCTGGAGTCCAATCCCCTCCCCTCTGCCAGGGCAGGGCAATAGAAGAACACAGCCAGAAGGGGCTTGAAAGTCTCCACAGAAGGAGACTCCACAACCTCTCTGGGCAGCCTCCTCCAGCATCCTCACACTGACAAAGCTTCCCCTCCTGTTCCCATGGCATCTCCTCTGCTCCAGCTTGCCCCCAGTGCCCCTTGTGCTGTCCTTGGCCATCCCTGAGCAGAGCCTGGCTCCAGCCCTGCACACCTTTAGCACTGCACTGAGGGCAGCCCTCAGGCTCCTCTGCTCCCTCAGCCTGTGCTCACAGGAGATAATCACTGCCTGCAGCAGCTTTGGGGCTCTGGGCTGGACTCCCTCGAGCAGTTCCTTCAGATCCTTGAACAAAGAACTAGAAACAACATTCCAGATGTGGCCTCAGAGGGGCAGGAGAACTTCTTTGTGCTGGACTCTCTCAAGGAGTTCCCTCAGATCCTTTTTGAACCCAGAACTGGACACAACATTGCAGATGTGGCCTCATCAGGGCAGAGCAGAGGGGCAGGAAAACTTCTCTGTTGGACTCTCTCACAGTTCCCTGAGGTCCTTGAACCCAGAACTGGACACAGTGTTCCAGATGTGGCCCCAGCAGGGCAGAGCAGAGGGGCAGGAGAACCTCTCAATGCTGGACTACGTCAAGCAGTTCCCTCAGGTCCTTTTTGAACCCAGAACTGGACACAACATTCCAGATGTGGCCCCAGCAGGGCAGAGCAGAGGGGCAGGAGAACCTCTCTGTGCTGGACTATGTCAAGCAGTTCCCTCAGGTCTTTCCTGAACCCAGAACTGAACACAACATTGCAGATGCAGCCTCAGCATGGCAGAGCAGAGGGGCAGGACAACCTCTCTGTGCTGGACTGTCTCAAACAGTTCCCTCAGGTCCTTCCTGAACCCAAGACTGAACACAACATTGCAAATGCAGCCTCAGCAGGGCAGGGCAGAGCAGAGGGGTAGGAGAACCTCTCTGTGCTGGACTCTCTCAAACAGTTCCCTCAGGTCCTTTTTGAACCCAGAACTGGACACGACATTGCAGATACGGCTCCAGCAGGGCAGAGCAGAGGGGCAGAAGAACCTCTCTGTGCTGGACTGTCTCAAACAGTTCCCTCAGGTCCTTCCTGAACCCAGAACTGGGCAGGGCAGAGCAGAGGGGCAGGAGAACCTCTCTGTGCTGGACTCTCTCAAACAGTTCCCTCAAGTCCTTCCTGAACCCAGAACTGGAAATGACATTGCAGATACGGCCCCAGCAGGGCAGAGCAGAAGGGCAGGAGAACCTCTCTAGACCTACTCAGCACAGCCCAGGACATCCTTGGCCACAAGGGCACACTGCTGCCTCGTGGGCATCCTTTTGGCCATCAAGACCCCCAGGTCCCTTTCCCCTGTGCTGCTCTCCAATAAGTCAGTCCCCAGCCTGTACTGGTCCATGGGGTTGCTCTTTCCCAGCTGCCAGACTCTACCCTTAGCCTCGTTGGATTCCATTCAGTTCCTCCCCACCCATCTCTGCAGCCTGCCCAGGCCTGGCTGAATGGCAGCACAGCCTGGGGGGTTTGGTGCCATCAGCAAAGTGGCTGGCAGTGCCCTCAGCCAGGGCATTGAACAGTCCTGGTCCCAGCTGGGACCCCCCGAGGCACTCCAGAGGCCTGCAGCTCTGACTTCTCTCCTTCAAGCAGTCCACCTCCACCTCACTGCAGCTTGTCCAGACGGTGCTGCCTCAGCGTGGCTGCCAGGGTGCAGTGGGAGATGCTGTCAGATGCTTTCCTGAGGTGAAGAGAAGCCACAGCCACTGCTCTGCCAGCATCTGCTCACCTGGTGATGTCCTCAGCACAGGCTATCAGCTTGGTCAGACGTCACTGCCCCTTGGTAAATCCCTGCTGAGTGCTCCTGGTGACTCATCCCGGATGTGTCTGGAGACAGTGCCAAGGAGAAGTTGCTCCATCACCTTCCCAGGGCTGGAGGTGAGGCTGAGAGGTCTACAGTTACCTGCCTCCTGCTGCTTGCCCTTTCTGATGAGTGCATTGGATAGGGCTGGGTGATAGGTTGGACTGGATGAGCTCCTCTTCCTTTTCCCTCTCCCCTCTCCTCGACACAACCCATAGAATCATAGAATCATAGACTGGGTTAGGTTGGAAGGGAGCTCAAAGTTCAGCCAGTTCCAACCCCCCTGTGCCACAGGCAGGGACACCTCCCACTGGATCAGGATGCTCAAGCCTGGCCTTGAACACCTCCAGGGAGGGAGCAGCCACAACCTCCCTGGGCAACCTGTGCCAGTGTCTCACCACCCTCACTGCAAACAAATTCCTCCTAACATCCACTTTCAGTCTCCCCTCTCACACTTCAAACCCATTCCTCCTCCTCATCCTCCTCTCATCACCAGCCCTTGTCAATAGTCCCTCCCCAGCCCTCCTGCAGCCCCCTGCACATCCTGCAAGGTCACTCCAAGCTCTCCTGGCAGCCTTCTCCTCCTCTGCAGGCTGCAGAGCCCCAACTCTCTGTGCCTGTGCTCAGAGCAGAGCTGCTGCAGCCCTCTCAGCTGCATCTTGGTGGCCTCCTCTGCACTGGCTCCAAGCCTTGCATGTGCTGCTTGTGCTGGGGGCTGCAGAGCTGCAGACAGTGCTGCAGGTGGGGTGTGAGGAGAGCAGAGCCAAGGGGCACAATCCCCTCCCTTGCCCTGCTGCCCACAGCTGCTCTTGCTGCAGCCCAGCACACAGTTGCTGTCTGGGCTGTGTGTGCACACTGCAGGCTCATGTTGAACCCATGATGGAGAGTGGTCTAGCAGTGACCTCCAGCAGCTCCCTCAGCACCCATGGGTGCCTCCCATCAGGATTTGTGCCTGCCCAGGTTGCACTCAGGGCTTCTTAACCAACCCTGCTCTCTGCTCTCGGGTGAGACTGTGCCTGGGTGCAGCTGCCACACACCCTGTGAGCAGGAGCAGCTTCTGGGGCAGGCAGCTGAGGAGAGTGAGCTGTGTGGTAGAGCCTGGATTCTCCTCATCCACCACAGAAGGCTTTACCTTCACTACACATCCAGCCTGTCTCTAGACCAAGGACAGTCAGACGGAGGTGTTCAGGGCCAGTCTGGGTGAGGGTGGGGAGACAGTGGCATAGGTTGCTCAGGGAGGTTGTGGAGCACAGAAGCACCCAATGTGATCTTTGATCACATTGGGTGCTTCTGTGCTCCACAACCTCCCTGCAGGTGTTCAGGACCAGGCTGGATGAGGCTTTGAGCAACCAGGTCTAGTGGGATGTGTCCCTGCCCATGGCACCAGATGATCTTTAAAGGTCCCTTCCAACCCAACCCATTCTATGGTGGTTGTTTTCTTGGTGGGTTTGGTTTGGTTTCCTTGTTGGCTTTTCCCCCCCTCACCCTGTGTCTAAACCTGCCAGTTTTAGCCCCAGAGTTTCCTACCCTGTGTGCAGGTTGGACAATTTCCAGTCCAGTCCAACTGCTAGGTGGAGCTGAGCTCTGGCAAAGTGTTGCAGCATGAGCATGGCACAAGATGAGTCACTCCATGTCTGCTGTGGTGGATCCAGCAGCAGCAGCTATGGCAGCCTCTGCTCTCACAGGAAGGCTTTCAAGACTCAAGCTCATGACCTTTAAAGACTCAAGCTCAACTCCAACCTGTCCTAGTGGGAGGTGTCCCTGCCTATGGCACAGGGGGGTTGGAACTGGCTAAGCTTTGAGCTCCCTTCCAACCTGAACCATTCTAGGATGATGGTTCTAAACGACAAGAGGGGCATAAAGCAGTAGAACTGTCCCCTCTGAGTGGTGCATTTGTAAGCTCCCCTCAACCCTTAACCAAAAGGAGTAAGGGCTGGGCAAGGAGAGCAATTCTCCATCTGTCTGCAGGGCAAGGGTAAAAGCTGCTCTGATTTTAAGGGGGGTGGTGGAAGGTGGCAGCTGAACACCACCCACTGCATGACCTGTGTTAGGAAAGGGGACTGCACCCCGAGCTGACTCACATCTGTTGCTAGGGAGGTGTCACTCTTGATCACCCAGACACTGCTGAAGGAGTCAGAGATCATAGAATGGGTTAGGTTGGAAGGGAGCTCAAAGCTCAGCCAGTTCCAACCCCCCTGTGCCATAGGCAGGGACACCTCCCACCAGGACAGGTTGGAGGTGGGCCTGAGTCTTTAAAGGTGGTGAGCTTGAGTCTTTAAAGGTCATGGGCTTGAGTCTTTAAAGGTCATGAGCTTCAGTCTTGTGCCATGCTCATGCTGCAACACTTTGCCAGAGCTCAACTCCACCTAGCAGTTGGACTGGACAGAGCAGCTTTTACCCTTAGCTTTCTGTCCTGCAGACAGATGGAGAATTGCTCTCCTTGCCCAGCCCTTACTCCTTTTGGTTAAGAGTTGAGGGGAGCTTACAAATGCACCACTCAGAGGGGACAGTTCCACTGCTTTATGCCCCTCTTGTCGTTTAGAACCATCATCCTAGAATGGTTCAGGTTGGAAGGGAGCTCAAAGCTTAGCCAGTTCCAACCCCCCTGTGCCATAGGCAGGGACACCTCCCACTAGGAGGCTCAAGACCTCATACAACCTGGTCCTCAACAGCTCCAGGGAGGTTGCGGAGAACAGAAGCACAGAATGGGATCAAGGATCAAAGATCCCATTCTGTGCTTCTGTGCTCCACAACCTCCCTGGGCAACCTGTGCCAGTGTCTCACCACCCTCACTGCAAACAACTTCCTCCTCACATCCACTTTCAGTCTCCCCTCTCACACTTTAAACCCATTCCTCCTCCTCCTCCTCCTCTCATCCCCAGCCCTTGTCAATAGTCCCTCCCCAGCCCTCCTGCAGCCCCCTGCACATCCTGCAAGGCCACTCCAAGGTCTCCTGGCAGCCTTCTCCTCTGCAGGCTGCAGAGCCCCAACTCTCTGTGCCTGTGCTCAGAGCAGAGCTGCTGCAGCCCTCTCAGCATCCTTAGAGTGGGTTGGGTTGGAAGGGATCTTCAAGCTCATCCAGTTCCAGCCCCCCTACGATGGGCAGGGACACCTCTTCCTAGCCCAGGTTGCACAAGGCCTGGCCTGGAACACCTCCAGTGAGGCAGGAGCCCACTGAGAGGCAGTGCCTGTGGTTTGTGTGAGCCTTCCCAGACCTGGAGATGGGTGCAAGGGGTGTAATGGACCAGAAGCCTTTATTAGCTTTGGTTTCTCAAGCAGAAATGATCTCCCAGGAGGGAAACTCATCCCTGGCTGCAGTCCTTGTGGTGTCTCACACACTGCTGCAGGCTGGGCTCTTGCCTTCAGAGTTGCTGTGCAGGAGGAATGTTGGTTCTGCCAAGCTGAGAAGTCCATGACTGCTGCAGGCAGGCTTGCAAGGCCACCCAGGCCTGGAGAAGAGCTCCTGGGTGAGCTTTGGGAGGTGCTTGCTGCAGCAGCTCAGCTTCTCTCAGCCCTAGTGCCTGCTCTGCCTTCAGAGGTGCTGCTGTGGTTCTACCATCACCTGCTTCTTGGGATGGGCAAGTAGCACTGAGGGCATAGAATGGGAACTGAGATGTCCATGGGCTTATGCCCCATGGGCTGCTGTTGGCAGTGTGCATTGCAGCCCAGAGAGCCAAGCAGAGGCTGGGCTGCATTGGGAGCAGTGTGGGCAGCAGGGCCAGGGAGGGGATTGTGCCCCTCTGCTGTGCTCTGCTGAGAGCCCACCTGGAGTAGTGCATCCAGTGCTGGAGCCCCTGGGCCAAGAGGGATGTGGAGATGCTGGAGGGGTGCAGAGAAGGGCCCCGAGGATGCTGAGAGGGCTGCAGCAGCTCTGCTGTGAGCACAGCCTGAAAGAGTTGGGGCTGTGCAGGCTGCACAAGAGGAGGCTCCCAGGGGACCTTCTGGTGGCCTTGCAGCATCTGAAGGGGGCTACAGAAAAGCTGGGGAGGGACTTTTGAGGCTGTGAGAGGAGTGGCAGGAGTGGGGGGAATGGAGCAAAGGTGGAGGTGGGGAGATTGAGGCTGGAGGTGAGGAGGAAGTTGCTGAGCATGAGAGTGGTGAGAGGCTGGAATGGGTTGCCCCTGCAGGGAGGTGTTTGGGGCCAGATCCCTGGAGGTGTTTTTGGCCAGGCTGGCAGAGGCTGTGGGCAGCCTGCTCTAGGGTAGGGTGTCCCTGGGCATGGCAGGGGGGTTGGGACTGCCTGATCCTTGTGCTCCCTTCCAGCCCTGACTGATTCTGTGATTCTAAAGGATCTCAGAAGACACAGCAAGATGCTTCCAGAGGCATTTTCCTTCAGTTGCTGTGGCTGTTTGCCTGCCTTGTTCCAAGCCAGGTTGTGCCAGGGAGGTGTGCACCCAGGCAAGCAGGCAGGGAGGAAAATGTTTGCTGCCCACCCTGGTGCTCTGGTTGCCAGGGGGAGCTGCTGGAAGCTCAGGGTGGGCCACCAGGGGCCAAGAGCAGCTGGCCACAGGGCTCATGCAGAGGCCCCTTCCAGGCACACACACACCAACACCACCAACATCCTCCACAGGACTAACTCCGATTTTATTCTAGCAGTTCTCCAATATAAAAAGGTCAAAATTCTTACATCAATCTTGGAAGAAAAAAAAAAAAAATCCATGCAAGCAGCTCCCAAATGTTTACAGCTTCAGCTGCCCTCCCACCTCCCCCCCCAACCCCTTCCCTTCCCATTTCCTAGCCCCTGGTGGTGATTAAAACCCAGCGTTTGCCTCGGGCTTCTTCCCAGCACACTGACAGAGCACTGCTAGGCTAAGTCAGGGGTGCAGTAAGCACCAAAAGGAGGTGGATTTTTTTTTTTTTCTTCTTTCCCACTTCAAGAGCTTCTCTGCAACCCCTCAGTGTTTCTCGTGGTGTCTCAAAGCACTTCCTTCAGGCTCCAGCTGATTTTCAGCTCCCAGGCTTGGTTGTGTTTTGCTACCAGCAGCATCCAGCTCGCAGGAGACTCACCAGCAGGCAGGGAAAAGCAGTGATGGAAACCACACCTGGTGAGAACTCTCACACCTGACCACCTGCCCCTTGCCTTTCTATGCTGGACGACTCCACCTGGACAGAGTTTAGGGCATGAGAAAGGGAACACCAAAGCACAACTGAACCCAAATGTGCTCCACAAGGAAGAGGTCTGGCCCAGCTGAACAGGTACAGGTGAAAAACAAACCCAAACCAACAAAATGCTTCCATTTTTAGGTAAAATACACCAATTGGAGCAGTCTTTGGGTCCAGCTGGACATATGCAGGTGAAAAACAAACCCAAACCAACAACATGCTTCCATTTTTAGGTAAAATACACCAATTGGAGCACTCCTTGGGCTCAGCTGAACAGAGATGCAGGTGAAAAACAAACAGAAGCCAACAAAATGCTTCTACTGTTAGGTAAAACAAAAAACATCCTGGAGCACTCTGGGCCTAGCTGAAGAGAGATGCAGGTGAAAAACAAACACAAACCAACAAAATGCTTCCACTGTTAGGTAAAATAAAACAATTGGAGCACTTCTTTGACCCAGCTGAACAGATGCAAGTGAAAAAGAAACAAACCAACCAAATGCTTCCAGTGTTAGGTAAAAAAGGCCCAACCTGGAGCACTCCTTGGGCTCAGCTGAACAGATGCAGGTGAAAAACACACACAAACCAACCAAATGCTTCCACTGTTAGCTTAAAAACCCAACTGGAGCACTTCTTTGGCCCAGATGAACAGACATAGGTGAAAAAGAAACAGAAATCAACAAAATGCTTCCATTTTTAGGTAAAATAAAACAATTGGAGCACTCTTTTGACTCAGCTGAACAGATGCAGGTGAAATACAAACACAAACCAACCAAATGCTTCCACTGTTAGGTAAAATAAAACAATTGGAGCACTTCTTTGGGCCCAGCTGAACAGATGCAGGTGAAAAACAAACACAAACCAACCAAATGCTTCCACTGTTAGGTAAAATAAAACAATTGGAGCACTTCTTTGGGCCCAGCTGAACAGATGCAGGTGAAAAACAAACACAAACCAACCAAATGCTTCCACTGTTAGGTAAAAAAGGCCCAACCTGGAGCACTCCTTGGGCTCAGCTGAACAGATGCAGGTAAAAAACAAACACAAACCAACCAAATGCTTCCACTGTTAGGTAAAATACCCCAACTGGAGCACTTCTTTGACCCTTTGCAGAACAGAGATGCAGGTGAAAAACAAAGAGAAGCCAACACCAAGTTTCCATTTCAAGTGGTAGGTTAAAAAACCCCAACCCAACCTTTAGCACTCCTGAGCCACTCTGCCACCACTTGCTCAGCACAGAATCCACCTGGCATTTGTTCCCTGTAGCATACCTGAAGTGCTTTCAATTCACCCTTTGAAAAGGGAGCAAAAATCCAACCAAGGTCATCTCTGGAGGTCCCTTTCCAAGTCCTGACACTCTGTGATCCTGAAGGCTGCATAGAGACTGAAGAAGGTTTTTTTTTTTAATATATTCAACANACAGCAATACTGTACAGGTTTTGTTTTGTTTTGTTTTTTACATTGTTATCAAATACATCATTCAGGAGGTACAAAAGAAGAAGATCATGCAGGACACTAAACCTCATACAAGCTTGGGTTGCTTTCATTCCAAGAATCTGACATGGAGAGGCAGAGGCATTGAAATTGCTCTTCTGGTTTTTTTTAAGAGTAAGAACTCAAAACTCTGGATCCTTGCTCTGAGAACTTTGGATCCTTGCTCTGAGAACTCTGGATCCTTGCTCTGAGAACTTTGGATTCTTGTTCTGAGAACTTTGGGTCCTTGCTCTCAAACCCTGAATCCTTGTTCTAGAAACTCTGGATCCTTGCTCAGAGAATCTTAGAATCTTGCTCTCAAAACCCTGGATCTTTGCTCTGAGAACCCTGGATCCTTGCTCTCAACACCCTGAATCCTTCCTCTCAGAACTCTGGCTCCTTGCTCTGAGAACTCTGAATCCTTGCTCTGAGAACTCTGAATCCTTGCTCTGAGAACTCTGGATCCTTGCTCTCAAAACCCTGAATCCTTCCTCTCAGAACTCTGAATCCTTGCTCTCAAAACCCTGAATCCTTCCTCTCAGAACTCTGAATCCTTGCTCTGAGATCTCTGGATACTTGCTCTAGAAACTCTGGCTCCTTGCTCTGAGAACTCTGGCTCCTTGCTCTCAAAACCCTGCATCCTTGCTCTGTATACCCTGGATCCTTGCTCTGAGAACCTTGGATCCTTGCTCTCAAAACTCTGGCTCCTTGCTCTCAAAGCTCTGGATTCTTGGTTTAGCCTTCACAGGTTCTGGATAATCTTGTTTCCAAAGCAAGCCTGCAGCTGCTTTGCTCAATTAAAAGTGTTCCAGAAGGGAGCTCAAGGCCTGACTGCTAAAGGCAGCTTCTGAACCAGAGCCACCCTGACAGGCTCCAGGCATGACTTCAATCAGAGAGACACTTTGCAACCTGCCCAACTCCACCACCTGGCAAAAAAACCCAAAAAGTGCTTTGGATAGCCCCAGAGGTAAAGGAGTGAGCTGAGCAAGTGCTGCCTGTGGCAGGGCGGGGCTGGAACTGGATGAGCATTAAGGTCCCTTCCCACCCAGACCATTCTAGGACATCTCAAGTCTGGCTGAGGAAGCAAAGTCCCCACTCGTGTGCACCAGCACAGTGCCAACACTTCAGCCTCCCAGCTCAGAGCTGAAGGGAGGGAGAAGCTGCTGGCAACAGTTCTGCCTTCAGCTGCATCTGAGCAGGGAGAGGAGTTCTCTCCACTTGGGGAGGGGAGCTGGAATGGGAGGTAGAGGGAAAGGCAGCAGCATCCTGCCCAGCATTCCAGAAGGCCTCAAGCTGAGTGCCTCTTCCAAGAGCTCAGCCTCTCTGTCTCCCCTTCATCTCCCTATGGCACAGGATTGGCTTTTCCTAAGGAGCTGAACTTGTGGCAACACCTTTTGTTTTGCTTGCTTGCTTGCTTGATTGTTTTAATCCTCCTAAAAAAAAACCCAAACAACCCAAAAAACAAACCCAAAGTGTAACAGCACAAAAAAAAACAAACAAAACAAACCCAAAAAAATCCATAGCAGCATTTTACACAAATCTGTGTTAAAAAAGTAGAAGTTAACCATTTGTGTCTAGAGTAACAAAAGGTTGTTTAAATTACATCTCTCTCTCTCTCTCTCTCTCTTCCATTTTACACCCACTATTTACTAGCTGGACTATTTACAAAGGGTTAAGTGTTGTGTAAGGGGTGTGGGGTGGGGGTGAGCTTCACCCAGAACTGATGGCAGACAGGAGGTAAGGGACTCCCCCTCCCTGCCTCAACCTCTGCTGTGGCTGGCTAGAGAGGAGGTACAGCTGGGGTTAGATCCTTAAGAGACAAATGCAGCAGCTCTGGATTGTGTTCTTGGAGCAGCAGCAGCCACAAGACACTGAGAGTGCCCCCATGGTACAAGCAGTAAGACCAACACTGGGTTTAGTTCTCATCTTTCTTGGCTGGAAAAAAAGAGGAGAAAAGAATGGAGAGCAGAGCAGAGACACTGCAGCAGGTTGAGACTGGAGAGGAGGAAGAAATTCTCTCCAGTGAGGGTGGGGAGACACAGGCACAGGTTGCCCAGGGAGGCTGTGGATGTCCCCTCCCTGGAGGTGTGTTCCAGGCCAGGCTGGATGAAGCTTTGAGCAGCCTGGGCTGGTGGGAGGTGTCCCTGACTGTGGTGGGGAGGGGGAGGGCTGGAACTGGATGAGCTTTAAGGTCCCTTTCCAAGCCAACCCATTCCATCAATCTCCAAGCTGCACCTCATGGATTCCAGCTAAGCTTTTTCTCTCAACAGGCAGCTTTTGATTCCAGAATGAAATGAAAGAACTTTAAAAGAGATAAAAACAAAACAAAGAAAAAAAAAATTAGCATTCAATTGACCTTAAATCAGTAAAAAATGGTTAAGAATTATCTCGAACCCAGGGCTTTCAGCACACCTTTCTGAGTAAGAGGAAAATGATTTCTCTGCTAGGGTGAGTACCAACCCAGCTGCCTGCAAGACCTTCAAGAGGTACCAGTGGTAGAGCTCCTGCTGGCCAAGACCCCTCAACACCTGCTTGTAGCAGTCACCTCCTGCAGCTGCTCCTTGGGTGAGTTCTGCTTCCCTCTAACCAGTCCTAAAATCACAGCAGCCTGCAGGATGCTTCTCACTGAAGAGGAAGTGGTTTGGGAACTAAACACCGATCAAAAGGGGAGGGGGGAAAAAAAACAAACAGAATGGGGCAGGTGACATCCTCAGTGCTGTTCATGGAGGTCTTCTGACAGCTCTGATGACAGAAAAGTTTTGGCAGCTGCAAGACAAAGTTGTCCTTGCTCCAGCAATAGATGGAGGCTGAGGGGAGGCCTCATTGCTCTCCACAACTCCCCTGAAAGGAGGCTGCAGGGAGCTGGGGTTTGGGCTCTACTCCCTTGTCTCAACTGATAGGAGGAGAGGAAATGATCTGAAATTGTGCCAGGGGAGGCTTAGGTTTGGAGATGAGGAAAAAAAATTGTTTGCTGCAAGAGTGGTCAGGGACTGACACAGGCTGCCCATGGAGGTGGTGGAATGCCCATGCCTGGAGGTGTTCCAGAAACCTGTGGCCATGGCACTTGGGTTTTGTGGCCGTGCTGGGGTTGGGTTGGATGATCTTAGAAGGCTTCTCCAACCCAACCAAGCCCAAGAGCCTGGGACAAGGCAACCTTCTGGAGAAGTGAGGCCAGCAGTGCTCACTGGGGGAAAGCTTTGCTGGGCTGAAGGTGGCTTTAGTGCTTTAGTGGAGCCACACTCCTGCATCAGCGAGGGTGGGGAGACACTGGCACAGGTTGCTCAGGGAGGTTGTGAAGCACAGAAGCACCCAATGTGATCAAAGATCACATTGGGTGCTTCTGTGCTCCACAACCTCCCTGGAAGTGTTCAGGACCAGGCTGGATGAGACCTTGAGCAACCTGTTCTAGTGGGAGGTGTCCCTGCCTATGGCACAGGGGGGTTGGAACTGGCTGAGCTTTGAGCTCCCTTCCAACCTAAACCATTCTATGACTCTGACCTCAGCCACACAGCCCCAAAACACTGCAGCTGTGGGCCCCAAAATCCAAGTTCAGGTTAAGAACAGTTGCTCAACCTCCTCTTAGAATCAGTCAGGGTTGGAAGGGACCACAAGGATCAGCCAGTTCCAATCTCCTTGCTGTGCCCAGGGACACCCTACCCTAGATCAGGCTGCCCACAGCCTCATCATGGAATCCTAGAGTCAGTCAGGGTTGGAAGGGACCACCTGGATGAGCC
>VWZI01014539.1:16976-34598 GCA_013396835.1 Psilopogon haemacephalus
TTTTTTTTTTTTTAATTTTCTTTTTTTTTTTTTTTCATCCAAGACAGAGTTTCTTTCCACATTTCTCAGCTGTGCCTTTTTTAGCACTGTTAGAGGAGTTTGCTTAGTTATCTGCTTTCCCTTTTCTACCTCAGAAAGGGTAACGGTCATTTGGGAGGAACTGTGGGAAGCTGTGGAATGTAAATTCCTTAGTGTAGACATTGCACATTTGTGACTCACAGCTCCTCAGTTGTGTAAGGAGAAAGTCTGCTTGTGGGCTGTGATTATTTAACACACAAAAAAAGAAAGAAAAAAAAAAAAAGAAAGAAAAAAAAAATCTGAAAAGAGAAGGGTACAAAAATAAAGCTTTCCAGTAACCTACATTAGGAAGCTTCCAGGAAGCTGAGAAAATGATGTTTTATGCAAGTTATTTAATGAGCTCGTTTGTGTGCTTGCTGAAAACCTGCCCGTAGCAAAATGTTAGCTTGAGAATCGCTGCTGCTGCTGCTGCTGCTGAAAAGGTACCTGGGAAGAGCCCCCTGAAGAAAGCCACAGCTCCTGCTGCTGCTGTCCTCCTGTGCCTCTGCCTTGCTGTGATGTGGAGGGGGACCTGGAAACCAAGATGTGGGACTTCCTTCCTACAGCCTTGCTGGGAGGCTGCCAGGTTGTATGCGCTTGGCAAGGTATTTTCTGAGGGAGTTGGAATTAAGGTTACTTTTAGTGTCTGTTACACATAGAATCATAGAATCAAACAGGTTGGAAGAGACCTCCAAGATCATCCAGTCCAACCTAGCACCCAGCCCTATCCAATGGCACTAAGTGCCCCATCCAGTTTTTTCTTGAACACCTCCAGGGGTGGTGACTCCACCACCTCCCTGGGCAGCCCATTCCAATGCCAATCACTCTGTGCAGAACTTCCTCCTAACATCCAGCCTATACCTCCCCCGGCACAACTTGAGACTGTATTCCCCTCCTTCTGTTGCCGGTTTCCTGGGAGAAGAGTCTGACCCCCATCTGACTACAACCTGCCTTCAGGTAGTTGTAGACAGCAATGAGGTCTGCCCTGAGCCTCCTCTTCTCCAGGCTAAACACCCCCACCTGCCTCAGCCTCTCCTCATAGAGTTTGTGCTCCAGGCTCCATCATAGAATGGCTTGGATTGGAAGGGACCTTGAGGATCATCAGGTTTCAACCCCTCTGACATGGGCAGGGACACCTCTCACTCCATGATCTTAGAGCTCTTTTCCAACCAAAACAATTCGGTGATTCTGACTTTAAGTTTTAAGGAAATAGTAAAATAGGAGCAGGCAGGGGAGTCTATGTTGTCTGGCCTGAGAAATAAAAGTTTTAACATGCCAAGAGCGTAATTTTTTCTCTGGATTTTTGCAGGCTTCAGTGCAAGGGGGAATTTGGGGGCAAGATAATGGGACATTACTTTTTTTTTTTTTTTCTGTTACTGCCATGTGAGGGGCAAGAAGTGGGCACAAAGATTCTTATTTGAAAGTTTAACTAGAGCAGAAGGGTCTCAGTGCTGGATGATAAATGATAAGACGAGGTGGAAATAGGCTGTGAGAGTCTTTGGAGATGAAGATAAAGCATTTGTGGTTTATGAAGTAGGAAAGGAACTCACAGGAAGGATACAAAGAGAGGAGTTAAATAAACTATGTTTGTTGCAGGATTGTGGTTAGGCTATCAGTAGGGCAGGCTTGCCCTGGTGAGCATTGAGGGATGAGCTGATGACAGCTGAAGGCTTAGGCTGGCTGGATGTGAAATTAGCTGAACTTTGGTGCTTTGTTGTTGGGGGTTTTTCTGGCTCCAGGTGGGGTCTCACCAGTGCAGAGCGGAGGAGGAGAATCACCTCCCTCACCCTGATGCCCACACTGCTCTTGCTGCAGCCCAGGCTCTGGTTGCTCTCTGGGCTGCCAGAGCACACTGACAGCTCATACTGAACTTCTCATCCACCAGCACCCCCAAGTCCCTCTCCTCAAGGTTTCCCCTCAGACTCCTCTTCTCCAGACACCGCCAGTTCTCTCAGCCACTCCTGGACAGTCCTGTTCTCCAGACCACCCTTCAGCACTTTTATTGCCCTTGTCTGGACCTACTCCATAACATCAATATCCTTGTAGCGAGTTCCCCAAAATGAGGCCCTTCCCTCAGAAGTACAATATTTGGCAGTCTGAGTACACTCAGCAGTTCATGATCTTCACAAACCAGCCAAGCCAGCTCTCATCTGTGCTAAAAAGCATCACACCTCAACAATTCAGGAAGCATCCCAGACTTCAAATGCACTAACACATTAATGTTGCTAGGTCGAGCACTTGAGAGCTGGAAGAGTTAGCTGGGGTTTATTTATTATTCAACCTTACTTTGTCCTACTTGTGCAGAAAGTATGGATTTTAGTAAAAGCTCTAGATGTGAGCTAGCCAGGAAATATATCTAGACCTCTTCATTGGGCTTTAGCTGTTCTAGTCAGCATGTGCTGCATTCCCCCTAAGCTCCTCATTTCCCTTTGTGCAGACAGAGCTATCCATAGCATCTTGCTCAGGTTACCTATCTTGGCTTTGCTTAAAGGGTGTGCTCCTAAAACCCATCACAAGTTGACAGCTTTTATAGAATCATAGAATGTTGGAAGGGACCTCAAAGCTCAGCCAGTTCCAACCTCCCTGGGCCATAGGCAGGGACACCTCCCACTAGATCAAGTCCCTCAAGGCCTCATCCAACCTGGCCTTGAACACCTCCAGGGAGGGAGCAGCCACAACCTCTCTGGGCAACTTATGACAGTGTCTCACCATCCTCACTGTAAAGAACTCCAGTTTCAGTCTCCCCTCTGCCAGTTTAAACCTATTACTCCTCATCCTGTCATTACATGACCTTGTCAATAGTCCCTCCCCAGCCTTCCTGTAGACCCCTTCAGATACTGGAAGGCCACTCCAAGGTTTCCTCAAAGCCGTCTTTTTTTCAGTCTACAGAGCCCAAACTCTCTCAGACTGTCCTCATAGCAGAGCTGCTGCAGCCCTCTCAGCATCTTGGTGGCCTCCTCTGGACTGACTCCAATAATTCCATGTCCTGCTTGTGTTGGAGGCTCCAGAACTGTACACAGTAATCCAGGTGGGGTCTCAGGAGAACAAACTAAAAGAGCAGAATCCTCTCCCTTGCCCTGCTGGCCACAGCTGCCCTTGCTGCAGCCCAGGGAAGTTGCCAGTGGGGCTGAGGCCAAGGCTAGGTGCTGGGCTGCTCCCTGTGGGAATGCCAGTGTGAGGTGTGAGGGATTGCAGCTCTGGCAGAGCAGTGAGGCATCTGGTGACACCAGCTTGCTTCCAGGCTTTCCAGGATCAACAGTGGTTTTCAGATCACACCTTCAGCATAGCTGCTAGAATGTTGTTGGTCTACAGGGTTTTGGATCTAGCAAATGCCATCAAGATGTGGATAGGACAAGGGCTGTACTTTGAAACCAGAGCAGGGTTGATTTAAACATTAGGATGAAGTTCTTTACTAGGAGGGTGGTGATTGACTGAAAGAGGTTGCCCAGAGAAGTGTGGACACCAGAGCCCTCTTGTAGTAGTGGGTCCAGAACTGGTCGCAGATCCCATCCCCGTATTATCCACCCTTTAGCTCTTGCTGAGCAGCTGATCTGCACTTGCTGAGCAGATGATCTCCGGAGGTCCCTTCCAACCCCTGCCATTCTGTGATCTCTGTGATTGCAAGACTTTTTGAGTTGAGTAAGCAGCGAAAACGCAACCTGCACTGCCATCTTCTGGAGTTTCAAGTAAAGGGAAAAGAGGGCTTCAGACTACGTTTAAAAATCACTTAGCATGTAGCTGTGCATAAAAGGGACCCAAATCTTTGGCATTTGCAACAAAAAAAAACCAAAACCCAAAACCCCCATACTGTACAGCCAGAGTATAAATATACAAGCCCCTTTTTAATCTTCTATGTGTATGCAGCAAAAAAACCTCCAAAATACAACAACAAAAAAAAAAAAAAATCCACTAAAATAGTCTGCTAATAAAAATAAAACATATTCTCAGATCATAATTGTAATAGCTGGACAATTTTTATGAAGCTTTGTCAGTCTGAGTTCTGGATGTGCAGTGTTAAGTGCTAGAACATCTTCCTCTATTTTTTGTTCTGATTTAAATTACTCCCCCCTCCCCTTGCCCCCCTGCTTCATCTTTTTGGCTATGCCATTGACCTTAGTAGTAGAATTAGATGGATTTTGGCATGATGATGAAGAAATGCTGTGGACATAGACATACATTCCTCTTTCATAGTAGCCTGGTTGCGCTTTCTGTGGGGAGTGGTTTGAATTATCTACCTTGAGGATCATCCAAGCTGTTACATCACAGAATGGTAGAGGTTGGGAGGGACCTGCTGTGTCCAGCTTGTACCTGTTGTTCCTTGTCTTATCACTGGGCACCCCCAAAAAGAGCCTGGCACCTTCATTCTGACACCCACCCCTCAGATATTTATAGACATTGATCAGATCCCCTTTCAGCCTTCTTCTCTCAAGACAAAACAGCCTCAGGGCTCTCAGTCTTTAGTCACAGGAGAGATGTTCCAGTCCTCCAATCATCCTTGCAGCTCTGCGTTGGACTCTGTCCAGCAGAACCGTCTGTTAAATCTTTAACCTAACCTTTAGGTTCTTGTCTGCATTAAGGAACATTTAACAGACTTGTATTTTCCTTGCACCTGATGAAAATGTGCTCTATAGGCTGGAATCACAGCATCATAGAATGGTTTAGGTTGGAAGAGACCTCAAAGATCATCTAGTTCCAAGGGACTTGTGCAGGTCTGCATGACCAATTCTGTGTGCACGTTGGACAATCAATGACAATATTCACTCATTCTCCTTTCCCAATCCTGTGGTGCTGTGAATAACAAGTCTTAGTCTCATTTGCTTCTGCTATCATAGAATCATAGAATGCCTTAGGTTGGAAGGGACTTCAGAAATCATCTGCCCCAACCTCCCCACCACCAGCAAGGACACCTCTCAACTAGACTCAGATGCTCAAGGCCTCATCCAACCTGGCCTTGAATACGTCCAGGGAGGGAGCATCCACAACCTCCCTGGGAATCCTGTTCCAGTGTTTCACCAAGTTAAGGAGCAAACAATGAAAAATACTCATCTGGATTTACTTCTTATTTAATTTACTTCTATACAAGGCAAAACTGCTGAGAGGGGTTCACTGGCACTGCTAGAGAAGAGCCAGAGATACGGAGGTCCTGATGTTCCTCAAAGAGGTGGGAAAGGTGGCTAAAGCCTTGCACAAGGTACACACCGAAAGAAAAAAATTCACAGGACTATTTCCTCCTTATACTTGCTAACCTTTCTTTCCTCCCCCCCTCTTCTTTTTCTCCTCTGTGCAGGAGGTTGCATCAACAATTCGAGAGCTATAAGGAGCAAGTAAGAAAGATAGGAGAAGAAGCTCGGCGTTACCAGGGCGAGCACAAGGACGATGCTCCGACGTGTGGAATCTGTCACAAAACGAAGTTTGCAGATGGCTGTGGCCATTTGTGCTCCTACTGCCGGACCAAGTTCTGTGCGCGGTGCGGCGGTCGAGTCTCCCTGCGGTCCAACAATGTAAGTCTGCCGGGGGCTGCTCCGAGCCAACAGCCTCCTTGGCTCTGGCCACGGCTCGCCTTAAGTTGGCCATTTCACGCTTCGGTTTACTTCATTGTTTCGTTCATCACTTGGCTACGAGGGGTGTAAAGCAGGGCGAGGGGGTCGAATGCTTGTGGAGCTGCCTTAGGGTCCACGGAGGTGCTGAATGAAAAAAAGGAAAGGATTTAGAAGGTGTAGTTCTGCTGAGCGATGCCTTGAAACTTAGACCTGGTTTACAAAGGATGGAAGGAGTAACTGGGTTGCTCTGGTACAGCTCTGCAATGACACTTTTCTATTTTAGTTTGTTTTCACATTATTATTATTATTGCTGTTGTTGTTGTTATTACTACTACTACCATCATCATTCTATTATTATTATCGTATTCTTAATGTGGTCATTATTATTATTGCTACTACCACCATAATCCTATTACTACTATCCTCTTAATAGTGCAATTATTATTTTTATTATTATTACTACTACTACCACCAACATCATCCTATTATTATCCTATTATTACTGTGATTATTATTATTATTATTACTACTACCATCATCATCCTATTATTACTATTATCCTATTATTAGTGTGATTATTATTATCATTACGGTATTATTATTATTGTATTATTATTACTACTACCATCATAATCCTATTATTATTATTATCCTATTACTAGTGTGATTATTATTATTATGGCATTATTATTATTTCTACTACTATCATCATCATCATAATCCTATTACTATTATTCTATTACTAGTGTGATTTTTATCATTATGGTATTATTATTATTGTATTATTATTACTACTACCATCATCATAATAATCCTATTATTATTATCCTATTACTATCCTATTACTAGTGTGATTATTATTATTATTTCTTATTACCATCATCATAATATTATTATTATCCTATTCTTAGTGTGATCATTATTATTATTGTTATCATCATTTTTTTCATAATTGTCATTATAATTATTGACATTACTATTATTATATTATCCTATTATTATTAAGATCATTATTGTTAACAATTTTATTTTAATATTATTGATAGTTATTGTTAGAATTTGCTATTATTGTCATTATAACTAGTGATATTATTAGTGGCATCTTATTAGCCTATTATTCTCTCCTAATATTACTATTAATAATGTTTTATATTGACTACTATTTCTAGTATTTACCACTATTAATANTATTATTTTAAATATTTTTATTTCTTTTTACTTGGGTTTATTTTCATTATTTTCATATTTATATTATCTTATTTAAAAAAAAAAACTATATATAATTTTTTTTTACAGAGCTTTTCATCTGCATTTAGAGATTTCTCTTACATAAGATCTCTGAGCAACCCAATCTAGCTGGAGGTGTCCCATTTCACTGCAGGGGCACTGGACTAGATGACCTTTCAGAGGTCCCTTCCAAGCAGTGCATTCAGTATTTTGGTTAGAACAAAAAGCCCCAAAACACTTTCCTTACCCCAAAGTGTTATATCAATTTATTTTATATCTCTTTAAAAAGCCACACTTTCGATTAAGCTGGGTTAGGCATCCTACTAGCAGGCAGGGGAGGGAAATCCTCCCTCTGATCCACCTACATTTAGCTGCAGCAGCTGTCCCCGGAACAGGAGGATGTCTGCCAGTCCCTTACAAGGAACTGGCTGCTCACCTGTACGTGAGAGGCAGGAGCTATATTTGGGAGACCATTACCCAGTGATGAATTTTGGCCTGGGGTGTGTTGGAAAACATTCTGCAAATATCCTTTTGTTGCATGAATAATTTTGCTTATTGCATGAATAATTTTGTTACCCGTGATGGGATGAGAGAACTTTTTTCATAGGGCTTGAAGGTCTTTTGTAAGGGAAATGCATCAATGTTCAATGCTTTATTGTTTTTTATATCCACACAAATGCAATGAAAAAGTGCTCATGAGTTTTATAGCATTTCAAAATCATGTTCAGAATGGATTTTTGGGGGCTTTTTTACTTTCTTTCAGCTAAATGTCAACATAAACAGGGCTTCCAAAAGTTTCATGTTAACAGACACACCAAAAACATTTTAAGAAAACAATTCGGTTTGCCTTTATTGTTGAAGTTTCTCATAGCCCTCATATATATTTGTGAGCATGTTCAATTAAATTCCCATTCTGGCAAAACGCTGTAGGTGTCTTGGACTGAAATTTTCATTTCTATATGAAGGTTTTAATATCAGTGAATGCACCACATGGCATTTACCTGCAGGTGGTGTTAGGAGAGCAAACCTAGAAAAAGGCAAGTTCCCTGTGCTCTGCTCTCAATTGATAATGATTAAATTTGTTTTAAGGCTATGCTATGCTTTATATTTACTCAGAAAAAAAAAATTACTCCGTTTGAATTCTTTTTCACCCACTCTTTCAAGCCACAGAGATGGAAAAGTGTCCATTTGCTTGTATCTTGCCTCCTGTTTATCACATTGTTGGTGCTGCTGTGGGTTAGGGTGGGCAAAGATGGTTTCTACACTTGCAGTAGTACATCATCATTTTACTTAAAGATTTGCTTCTTTCCCTAATTATTTTTCTTTCCCCTCTGGTTTGATCTCTTTGTACAGAGTTAACTGGAATTGCATTTCTTTGAAACCTGTCTATTAATACTTGCCTGTTTTACTCTTTTTCTCTTCTTTCTTTCTTTTCTCTTTTTATTCTGCTTCCTTGGATGCTTTCCCAAAGGAGGACAAAGTGGTTAGAATCCATGCTTTTTACCATTTATTGTTATGCTGTTGTTAGTTAACTGGGAAACTTATTAATATTAAAAAAAAAAAAAAAGAAAAAGAAAAGCAAACCAACAACCAAAGTGAACTGACATTTGTAAATCATCCAAAGGGGAGGGGGAAAAGACAGGAATCCTAACACCCAGGTGCTGCCCATCCCCAGCAAGGAAACCCAAGGCTGGTGTCAAAATTAGGAGAATAAAAATAATTAATTAAGAGCCAATTAGTAGACTGAAAAGTAGAGGAGGTAATAGTGAAACGAAGCTTGATTGCATTAAAACTTACTTGGTTATGGACTTTGTCTTTTTGCGTGCAAGGGCTTCCCATAGCTTCAGGAGCTCTGACGTATTTCATTGGTTATTTTACACTGATTTCCACAGTTTGCTGTGTTTCACTTCTGGCTGCAGCAGAAACGGAGGGAATTGTTGTCAAGTCAGCTTTTGGACTTGTATTTGGAATGAATGTGCGCAGTCAAAGCAATGCCTCTCAAAAGTGGATGTTAAGTGTAGTGACCAAGCTGGGGTGAATCCTTCGTGAATGTGTAGAAACCATCCCAAACCTCTGCAAAACTTTCAGGATCAAGAGCTGCCATGCTCAGCAGGATCTGGAATAGGTGAGGGTTGTTCCCCCATCGTCTCTGTGCCCTCTGCATGGAGGAAGGGGTAGCAGTACTTGAACACAGCAGTGCACATCCACCCACCAGCTCTTCTCAGGCAGGTGGGCAAAAAAATTATTTTCCCAGGTTTTACTTTGGAGTCTTAGGGATTGGGAATAAACCAGTTTCACTGTCACTTTAGCTGAAAGGAGTGTCAAGCCATCACCACCCAGTGTAGCTTTCGATAGTGTTACCGTTGTGTTATGAAGTGGTGATGTGCCCCAACTTCCATCCCAGCACAGCTGTAAGCTGTGGCTTGGTGCCGTGCAGCACCCAGAGGCACTGGTTTCAATCTCACCTGCACCCGGAGGCACTGGTTTCAATCTTACCTGCACCTGGAGGCACTGGTTTCAATCTCACCTGCACATTGCAGCAATGTTCTGAGAGCATCTTTATCCAATGCCTAAGAAATAGTTCTTGCTGCAGGTTCATTCCACTGCTCTCTGTGTGGTGCTCTGAACAAAGTGCTGAAATCATCCAGGACCTGCAGGGGTTTTCCATCCAAATGACTTAGGATAGAGGGAGAGAAGTTTCAGCTTGATGCTGATTTCTTTCCTAAAGCAGTGCAGCATTGGCGCATCCATTGGGGTGTACTAAAAGGCTGCCGCATGCTGCACTTGCAACAGAATCTTCTTTAGGGCCAGGAACAGCAAAGCTCTTAAGGGCCAAAAGTGCCACTTAGGTCCAGTTTAGCCAGCTAGGTTTTGGCAAACAATCCAGGTAAGCCTCACTCAAGCTGCTTCTCTGCTTGAGGCGTACTTCACACTTCAGTATGCCACAAAAACTTTGCCGGGTGACTGAAACTGAGGTAGTGTCTGTGTGCATTAGAGGCTTTGAGATGGCAGCTGAGCTATGGCCCTTTGAAAAATGTTCAGTTAGGGTCCACAACATAGACTCCACTGCACTGAAGTGCTCTGGAGACGAGTCCTGAAGACATAACCTGACCCATTTGGGTTGCCTTAACCTCAATTAAATATATCCTCACTGTTCGCGCTTGCCTTGGCTTAGGTTTAGCTGTGTTGCAATCCAACCTTTCACATGCTGAGAAAATGCCCTAAAATATATCCATGAAAATATCTTCTCTACCTTGTGATGGAGCTGAACTACATCTCCTTAAGAGCTGAAAAGTTGCAGGAAGTCAGAGGAAGAGAATCCAATTCCCAGACCTGGCTGTGTGAGGAGCATGGGGAACTTCTATATCCAATACTATTGGCTGAGCAGTGCTAAGGAAATGTAGATAAGGAATTAATTTCCAAATCCTTCTACATAACTACTAAAGAATATCTTTTAGAAACAGGACAAATAGAGAGCAACATGAGGAAAAAAAATTACTCGCTAATCAACATTCCTGACTAATCTCCATGAGAGGGACAAACTTTTCCTTCTCTGGTGAGTTTAATATTAATAAAGGCTTTTTAAAAACAGGTTTACATGAGCCTTCTTCTCTCCCCTTTATGTTTTTTTTTTTTTTTTTTTTTTTTTTTTTTTTTNACCATAATAAATTATATTAATAGTGAAACACAGGTGCCAACTTCCTGCAGGTTAGGAGAGGATGATGAAATGTGAGTTACTGCAGTGCTAAGCCCAGGAAGAGTCAAGCATTGTCTATCCTAGGTTGAAAGTATTTCCTGTTCGTTTGGAGGATTAGCCTTAAGGAGGCATCACCTTGGAGGTGGTGTGCCACGTGTTGCCCATCTCTGGCAAATCTGATGGGCACAGAGAAGGTGATGTGGAGGGAAATTAAAGACATGGAGAGCTGCTGATAGGAGAGAAGATTAAAGAGATGAGTGGGGTGAAAACTAGAGCAATTCTAATTGGTAGCTAAGAGGACTGATACCTAGAAGTGATTTTATACAGTTAAGTACAACCTTCAGACTGGTGAGCAGTGAGCATCTAAGGCTGACTGGGTGTAACTTGGCCATAAATGCTCCCAGCTTGGGAAATAATTGTTGCAATCAGTAGAGTGAAACTTTAGGAAAACATTTTACTTTTTTTTTTTTTTTTTCATGTGACTTACAAGAAAAAAGAACCCAATAAAATTGTAAAAGTTAAATTTGATGAGTTTAGGAAAGGGTTTATGTGATGTGGTTGTTCATGGCTATAGGGGAAGGTAGCAGGTCCTTAAAATGTCCCCTGCAACTGTTGCTTTTAGCTAAATATCATCAATAATAGAATACTTTGAAGCTGTTCTTGGCCTTTTCAACTAAGTGCCAGGTAAATTTTAAGGACTGATTGAACATAATATAGCAGAAGTTAATATGTTCTCATTTAAAATAAGAAAGGACATCCCAAAACACTGATTCCCTGTTAGTAGGCATCTTAGGCTTGTCAAGAGATGGCTCTAGAAAGCTTACAAAATTGATTTGCAATTGCTAGTAGGTCCTGGTGGCTGATGAGGCACATCCCTTTCAGAAATTCTCACTCTAATATGTCAGAATATGTCTAATGTGTGTGGAGTCTCCCCCTCTGGTGCTATTCCAGACCTGCCTGGATGTGTTCCTGTGTGATCTGTTATAGGTGATCCTGCCCAGGCAGGGGGGTTGGACTGGATGAGCTTTTGAGGTCCCTTCCAGCCCCTGACGTTCTGTGATTCTGTGAGTGATACTTGGAAAGAAAGACAACTTGGAGACACTTCCTTCATTGTATCTCAGGTGCTTTTTAGAGGGTGTTTGTCACATAGTTCCTGGAAAGCCTGGATGCAGGCTGGTGTCACCAGATGCCTCACTGCTCTGCCAGAGCTGCAATCCCTCACACCTCACACTGGCATTCCCACAGGGAGCAGCCCAGCACCTAGCCTTGGCCTCAGCCCCACTGGCAACTTCCCTGGGCTGCAGCAAGAGCAGCTGTGGCCAGCAGGGCAAGGGAGGGGATTCTGCCCCTTTGCTCTGCTCTCCTCACACCCCACCTGCAGCACTGTCTGCAGTTCTGCAGCCCCCAACANCTGCATCCCCCAACACAAGCAAGACATGGAACTGTTGGAGTCAGTCCAGAGGAGGCCACCAAGATGCTGAGAGGGCTGCAGCAGCTCTGCTCTGAGCACAGGCTGAGAGAGTTTGGGCTCTGCAGACTGAAGAAAAGAAGGCTTTGAGGAGACCTTGGAGTGGCCTTCCAGTATCTGAAGGGGCTGCAGGAAGGTTGGGAGGGACTATTGACAAGGTCTTGTCATGACAGGATGAGGAGGAATGGGTTTAAAGTGGCAGAGGGGAGATTGAAACTGGATGTTAGGAAGAAGTTGTTTGCAGTGAGGGTGGTGAGACACTGGCACTGCTGCAAGGAGAGGTTTGATGTGATTTCTGACCTATTAAGCATTATGAGAAACCAACAAGTAGCAGGAAAAAAAAAAAACCCCAAACAGAGAACAAAGTAGTGATGAGACTAGAGGTAATCTCTACTCTCTCTCACTCTCTCTCTCTCTCTCTCTCTTTATTACAAAAAAACAAAACCAAAACCAAAAAAAAAGCAAAAACCAAACCCAAACAAGCAAACAAAAAAAAACCCCAAACAAACAAACAACAACCAAACACCAGACCAAACCCCAAACCTTAATCCTCATCCAGGATTAAAACTGAGGGTATTTTTAGCACTGCGATGTCCTAGATAGAAGATACTTCCGTGGTTTTTTTGATTTTTGAAATATTTTCCTCTGCCTTCTGTGTTCTGGGGCGCTTCTGTGATTGTGTTTCGTAGCTGGATATGGATGCTTCCACCTCTGTAGCTCCAGCGCTGCAGTCAGCGAGGGCACAGGAGAGTTTGTGGTAGGTCCAGCCGAGGTGGCAGATTTCAGTAAGTACAACGTGTGAGCCTGAGGACAGAGCAGTGTGTGCCCAGCAAGCCGATCTGTAGGCAGAGGTTCTGTAGCGTTTCACAGAATCCTGAAACGGCTGAGGTCGGAAGGGACCTTAGAGATCATCTGCTCCAACCGCCCTGCCGTGGGCCTCCAGGATCATCCAGCTCCAACTCCCTGCCATGCCCAGGGACAGCTCTCAGCTAGACTCAGCTGCTCAAGGCCTCACCCAGCCTGGCCTTGAACGCGCCCAGGCAGGAGGCAGCCGCAGCCTCCCTGGGCAGCCTGTGCCAGAGTTTCGTCTGCCTCGCACTGAGGAACTTCTTCCTCAGATCCAGTCTGTTCCTGCTCTCTCTCAGCTTCAGACATTTCCCCTTGTCTTCTCTCTACACAGCCTTATGCAGAGAGAGTTTGGGGCTCTGCAGCCCGGAGAAGGCTTCCAGGAGACCTCGGAGTGGCCTCTCCAGTAACGGGAAGGGCCTGCAGGAGGGCTGGGGAGGGACTGTTGGCAAGGTCTTCACGGGACAAGGAGGAATGGGTTTAAACTGGCAGAGGGCAGACTCAAAGTGGATGTTAGAAGGAAGTTCTTCACGGTGAGGGTGGTAAGACACTGGCACAGGTTGCCCAGGGAGGTTGTGGCTGCTCCCTCCCTGGAGGTGTTCAAGGCCAGGCTGGATGAGGCCTTGAGCAACCTGTTCTAGTGGAGGTGTCCCTGCCTATGGCACAGGGTGTTGAAACTGGATGAGCTTTGAGGTCCCTTCCAGCATAAACTATTCTATGATGCTATGAAAGTCCCTCAGCAGCCTTCCTTTAGGATCCCTTCAGGTACTGGCAGGCAGCTCTAATGTCCCCTTGGAGTCTTCCCTGCCTCAGGCTGCACCCCCCCAGCTCGCTCAGCCTCTCCTCATAGCAGAGCTGCTCCAGCCCTTGGATTATCTTTGCAGCCTACTCTGGACTCACTCCAGCAACTCTGTGTCCTTCTCCTGCTGGGGACACCAGAGCTGGAGGCAGTATTGGAGGTGAGGTCTCAGCAGAGCAGAGTCAAGGGGCAGAATCTCCTCTCTTGCCCTGCTGCCCACACTCCTCTGGCTGCAGCCCCAGGACAGGATTTGCTTTCTGGGCAGCCTGAGGGCACTGCCTTCTAACACAGGTAAACCCAAGGGGAAAGAAGATCCCAAATCCAATGGCAATAAAAAATTCCCAACCACAAAGGGAAAAAAAAATCCAAAACCCAAAGGGAAAAAAAATTCCAAAACCAAAAGGAAAAAAAAAAAATCCAAAACCCAAAGGGAAGAAAAAATAACCAAACTCAAGTGGAATAAAAAAAAATCCCAAAGCAAAAGGGAACAAAAAAAAAAAAAATCCCAAACCTAAATGAAAAAAAAACAAAACAACAACTCAAATGCAAAGGGAGAAAAAAAATCCCAAACCCAAAGGAGATAAAAATACCAGACCCAGAGGGGAAAAAAATTCCAAACCCAAAGAGAGAAAAATTCGAAACCCAAAGGGAGGGGAAAAAAATCCCAAACCCAAAGGGGAAAAAAAAAATCCCAAACCCAAAGGGGAAAAAAAAAATCTCAAACCCAAAGGGGGAAAAATCCCAATCCCAAACCCAAATGGAAAGCCTAAACTGAGGAAGGGAAAGAGTTTCCTGTGAAGTAAGTTTTATTTGTCCATGCATCATCTGTGTTCCAAATGCAATAACTTGTGATATGTGCTACCAACACAACCCAATTCTGTTGCTTTTCCAGCATATTTGTTTCCTCTGACTCCTGCTCTTTGTCCTGCTCTCACCCTGTTGCCTCTCTGAAATGTTCTCTTCTGCTTGTCATTGCCTCTTTCACTTTTCTCTTCACTCTGCTTTGTACCTTTCTACCTGTTGGTTATTGCCTTCTTGGACATCCTTTCTTCTTTGGCAACCTCATCCCCCAAAGTCTTCCCTCTTACCCTTGTATTCTTTTGCCTGGAGACAACAAAGAGTTGAAATGGTTAAGAGGAAGTTATTAAAGACTACAGAGCCAGCAGGGAGTGACCTGCAGTGAAGCAGTGGTATTTAAGCTGGGATAAACCTCTGGTTTTAGTATAATCACCTAAAACTTGCAGTGGCAACCACAGCAAATCAGTGCTAACCTTCTTCATATGTAGTCTACTGACCCAATTTCAGCATTGAGGTAAATTAATTATAAGCTAGAGAGAAGCACAAATGCCTGATCAAACTCACGTTCTAGAAGCAACAGAGACTACTTGAAATGAAATCTTCTGGAAGATCTTTCCTAACCTCCCCACTGTGGCTATGGATGAAGGTGGAATTTGTCTGATTTGTCTGTTCTAACTGGTTTGGATTTAAGTAAGCAAAGTGGATTTGTTTGTCTGGGCTGATTCTGGTGGCTGTATTATGTAAGCTAAATTAAAACAAAAAATAATAAAAATATTCAAAGATAGGTTCATAAAAACAGGCAGGGGTCAAATCAAAGCTGAGAGGAACAGTACTGTGAACAGGATTATCTCTCTAGGATAGAATGACTGAGAGCCCTGGAACTGTTCAGTCTGGAGAAGAGAAGGCTGAGAGGGGATCTGATCAATGTCTAGAAATGTCTGAGGGGTGGGTGTCAGGATGAAGGTGCCAGGCTCTTTTCAGTGATGTCCAGTGGTGGCTGAAGCTAGAACACAGGAAGTTCCACCTCAGTAAGAGAAGGAACTTCATGGTGAGGGTAGTGGAGCCCTGCAGCAGGCTGCCCAGAGAGGTTATGGAGTCTCCTTCCCTGGAGACTTTTAAAACTCACCTGGATTGACCAGCACTGTGTGATCCTGCTTTGGCAGGGGGGTGAGACAGATGATCTGTAGAGGTCCTTTCCAAGCCCTAACATTCTGTGAATCTGTGATTACCATTGGGGTATCAGTATAGGTTGGGGACTGGTCTGTTGGAAGGCAGCGAAGGGGAAAAGGATCTGGGGGTCCTAGTGGGCCAGAAATATGTTCTGGTGGCCAGGAGGGCCAATGCCATTCTGGGGTGGATTAGAAGGNCCTGGAGACTTTTAAAACTCACCTGGATTGACCAGCACTGTGTGATCCTGCTTTGGCAGGGGGGTGAGACAGATGATCTGTAGAGGTCCTTTCCAAGCCCTAACATTCTGTGAATCTGTGATTACCATTGGGGTATCAGTATAGGTTGGGGACTGGTCTGTTGGAAGGCAGCGAAGGGGAAAAGGATCTGGGGGTCCTAGTGGGCCAGAAATATGTTCTGGTGGCCAGGAGGGCCAATGCCATTCTGGGGTGGATTAGAAGGCCTTGGCTAGTAGGTCAAGAGAGGTTCTCCTGCCCCTCTGCTCTGCCCTGCTGAGGCCACATCTGGAGTGTCCTGTTCTGGGCAGTGGTGTTCAGCTGCTTCACACGTGGCTGAATACTGAGCATTAATTGCAGGATGCAGGATGCAGGAGATGTGAGCCAAGTTCAGGCAACAACAGGTAGACTTCACCAGATCTGGAAGATGTCTCTGTGGGAAGGTTGCCTTCTGCAAAGTGGAGAATAAGGAAGTTCTCTACTTAGGTTCTCTCTCCTGTGTGTAAGGTGCAAGTGCTTGGAGAAGTAGCATTTAAGAGGGATTTATCAGGCCATAAATCTCTTCTAGCTCCTGATAAACAGAGAAACCTGTGCCATCCAACCAACTAAAGGGATCATAGAATAGTTTAGGTTGGAAGGGACCTCAAAGCTCATTTAGTTCCGACCCTCCTCCATAGGCAGGGACACCTCCCACTAGAACAGGATTGCTTGCTTCAGTTGAACAGACTTTACATGTGAGCACAAAAAGCCTTCACCAGTGTATAAATGTGGACCAAGGGCTCAGGGTCCCTGTATTTGCACCATCCTGGGGTGCACAACCTTCTATTTCTGATAATAAAGAGGCAGGAGAGCCTTAATTGTTGCTTCTCCTCCCCTCCACCCCCCTGCCCTTAAGTCATCACTGCACTGTATGCCTTTTATTTATTTAGGAAACCCAAAGCCTCATTAGATATCTGTGAGTATACAGGTAAGTGCAGAAGATCAGAATGGTTGTCTCCTCATCTAGCAAAGTTCTGATCTGGATTTTTTTGGCACCTGTTTTTGTCCCAGTAGCTTCATCAGTTAATGAAATATCCTTACTGTTTGACTTTCCCAGCTGTGATGTTCTGCACCCCTTGGCATCTTCTTACCTTCCTGAAGTTCCTCTCTTTCCCTGTGTGCTCTGCCAGTAGTGATGCCAACTCAGGAAAGTCAGCCTCTGAAGTTGAGAGTGGGACTGGGCTGTGACTTGGCTGTCTACAGTGCACTCTGTAGATCCACTAAATTAATTAGACCATTTTTACTCTGGCATGAAATTCCTGCTGCGTTTTCCTGCCCTGTTTTCCTCTTGTGAATCTTCCATATTCAAACTCACAGTTGTTTACCCCTTTCTCAGTCACCCTGTAGTCTTTACTTCCCTAAACTTCCACAGTTTTCCTTACCAAAAATGCATTGTTTCCCCCAGTTTTGGTGGTTTTGTTTTGTTTATTTTTGTTTTAAATTATCTTAGCTATCCACTCAAATGTGTTGTAGAACACTGATGTTCTCTCTTCCCCTTCCTCAAATCTTCCACCCCAGATTTACTGAGATTCCTTTGTGCTCGAGCTTGCTAGCACAGATAGCACAGACTTAACCAACTTAGCCTCAGACTCTGCACCTGGAGCCAGAGGGGGGAGAATTAAGAGAAAGGACCATGGACATCTCAGAAGGTAGGAGCAAAACAAAGATGAAATGTGAAAAAAAAAAACCAACCAAAACTAAAAACCAAAACAAATGAAAAACACAACCCCGCCCCCCCCCCCCCCCCC
>VWZI01014539.1:47674-78791 GCA_013396835.1 Psilopogon haemacephalus
TTTTTTTTTTTTTTTTCTGTGTTTTTTGTTTTGTTTTTTTTCCAGCTGAGAAGTGTGTGATACCTGTTTACATTTGGTTTGCAATGTTTCCTTTTGCACTCTTAGATAAGGTGGTTCCAGGTAGCATAGGCTGATGAGTTTCTTTCTCATTCTCTTCCCTCTTTCACCTAGGACTGACAGTGTTTAAGGGTTTTAGTTTGTTCTCTCCATGGTACCTGTACACCTCTGGGCATTTCTTTGTCCTTTTTTAAAAACTGTGTGTAGAATAATTATTACAGAATCACAGAATTGTCAGGGTTGGAAGGGACATCAAAGATGATTCAGTTCCAACCCTCCTGCCATGAGTAGGGACACTTTGCACTAGATCAGGCTGTCTACAGCCTCATCCAGCCTGGTCTTAACCTCCAGGAATGAGGCTTCCACCACCTCCCTGGGCAACCTGCTCCACTCTCTCACCACCCTCATGGTGAAGAACTTCTTCCTAATGTCTAATCTAAGTCTCCCCTCCTGTAGCTTGGGTCCATTCCCCCCAGTCCTATCACTACCCAACACCCTAAAAAGTCCCTCCCCAGCTTTCTTGTAGCCCACTTCAGATATGGGAAGGCCACAATGAGGTCTCCTGGGAGCCTTCTCTTCTCCAGACTGAACAACCCCAACTCTCTCAGCCTGTCCTTACAGGAGAGGTGCTCCAGCCCTTGGGTTATCCTCAGCCCTCATTTTCTGTGAATGAAGTGGAAAGTGAGTTCCTTAACCATCTGAGAAGACCACTATAAACCATCATAACCTTACTGACATCTCAGCCTTAAGAAAGGCAAAATTTTGCTACCTTTAATGAAATATCAACCACCTGAAAGATGTAGCAGGGCAGAATATGGGGCAAGAGGAGTGATATATAGGAAAGATAGGAGAATTGCCTAACTTCTTGTCCAGAGGAATTTGCTTGCAAGCTTACAGGCATGTTTAAAATGTGTTATTTCAGTTTGGCTTCATCTGTTGATAGTAACACTCAGCAGTGAGGAGTCAATGCAGTACACTTTGTGCTTTTAAACAAAGCCTTTCTTCTGGCTGGAGAAGTTAATCAGAGTCATGAATGGTGAACAGATAAAGTAAGGATCATCAGAAAGCACTGCAGTAGAACCTACCAACTGTCTTAGAACCCCAACTTGTGAGCTGAAGGCTTTTCATGTCCTTTGATGTAGCTTTTAGCTCTTTAGTTATCTGTGCTTGGAACTTGAAAGTTTTCTGTTTGTGTTCATGCTCCAAATGCCAACAGCTTCTCTGCATTGCCTTTTAGTTCCTGGCACAGGTCCCTGGCATGTCTTTGATTCGTATATGCTAACCTGACTGGTTGTCTTTATCTGATGTTGTGGTCTCCTGACATTCCCTGAAGCTCCAGGATAAGAAGAGATGACATTTCTCTCTTATCCCATCTGAGTAGCTGCTGCATTTAACTTTCTGAGCAAAAACTTTCTCATGCACAATCTGGAAGGTTGCTCTTCTGCCCATTTTAAGGAGGGATGGTGATGTCCCTGAAATCTGAATCCAGACCCCACATAGACATAAATATCCTCACTTTTTTTTTGACTGTGGGGCTTGCCAAACACTAGAACACACTGCACAGAATCTCCATCCATGGAAATTCTAAAGGAGACAAATGGAGGTGGCTCTGAGCATTGTGCTGACCCTGCTTTTGAGCCAGGCACTTGCAAAGGTCCTTTCCACTCTCAACAACTCTGAGTTCCTTTCCCTTGTTTTGTGGCAATGTTTTACGCTGACAGTTGGATTTGTGTCATTTTCTCTGACTTCCTCTGTTGGTATCAGAGGTCTCTAACACAGAATTTACTTTCCATCTTCATTTGCTTTCACCTATAGGCATCATTCTGAAGTTGCTTGTGAAGAAGGAAGTATTTCCCATATTCAGTGAGGGCTACCATAACCTAGAAGCTCATTGATGTGAAAATCAAGCCCAGGCTGCAAGTTGTTTATTCTGATCTCAATCTGTTGGTAGAATTTTCTCTATCTCTATTGTCCTTTGTAAATAAACCCTTTTGATGGTTGCTTTCAGGCTTATGACCCTGAACTCAGCTTTTGACCATTTTCCCACTGGATTATTAAACCATTAAGGGTTGCTCTTTTTACCTTCAGTGTTATGGATCTCAGAGGATTTCAATTGTCACTAAGTGCTTATGTGCTCAATAACTCAGTCAGGTTCTTGGTTACGTCCAGGAAAGATGTTTAGGCAGGAGGCCTTAGTGTGAATCTTATCACAGTGCTGCCTCATTGTATTTTCTGCTACTTGTTGGTATCTCATAAGGCTTAAAAGGTCATAAATCTCATCAAGCCTCTCTTTGCAGCAGGATCTCTTTTAAGGTAAATTCCTTCTGATTTTGGGGTGACAAACCAGCTACAGAACTCAGTTTCCTAAATGTAGTTCCACTTAGCATCTCCACATTGTTTTCTAACTTTGAAAACCAAGGTATTGTCTCAGCAACATGCAAGTTTTCAATGGACAAGCCCCATTTAGTCCCAAATTCTACATAAAAGAGTGTTTCCAGCTGACATGCAAATTCCAAGAAAAAATAAATTGATAAAGAGAATCACAGAATTGTCAGGGTTGGAAGGGATCTCAAAGATCACCTAGTTCCAGGCCCCCTGCCATGATCCACTAGATCAGGTTGCCCAGAGCCACATCCTTCAGTGTTCTGCATGTAATTTGGGGGAGATACTGTGCAGGTCCCTGGTGGAAGAGCTTTAGTTTATAAGCCCAGGAGGATCTGGAATCCGTCCTCTCTTATCTAAACATCAGCTCTGTCATAAATTTGGTGCCAGAGCAATATAAATATATCTAGAAAGACAGGATGATTGCAAATGCAATTTTTAACTTTGGGCAGCCACACCAAGAAACCCCAAAAAGAACTTTAAATTCATGTTCACATTTGGTGAGTGCCAAGGTAAGCACTCAGCAATTCCAAACAATCAGGGAGTGAGTGATAAAGCTGAGCTGTTTGCAGATCTGTATTGGACAGCTGAAAGAGTTCCTATTAAAGACAGCCTGCAGATTGTAAAGCAGATGATTGACAGCTTGCCTTAGGGTGCAAGGGACCTTCAAGGTCATCTGCCCAATCCCCATGCAGTGAGCAGGGACACCTCCAACTAGATCAGAATGCTCAAAATCCCATCAGGCTTGCCCTTGAATATCTCCAGGGATAAGCAACCTATTCCAGTGCGCCACTGATCTCATTGTAAAGAACTTCTTCCCTGTGTCCAACCCTTCTCCAGTTTCAAACCAGTGCCCCTCATCTTATCACTCCAAGCCCTTCTGAACAGTCCTCCCCCAACCTTTCTATAGGCCCCCTTCAGATATTGTGCTTCCAGTCAGCAGACCTGGACAGGCTGGCAAACTGGGCACAGGGAAACCTCACAAAGTTCAACAAGGACAAGTGTAGAGTCCCACATCTAAGCAATAACAACCCCAGGCTGGGTGCTGATCTGCCAGATAGCAACTCTGGGGAAAATGGCCTGGGAGTCCTGGTGGACAACAGAATAACCATGAGCCACCAATGTGCCCTCATGGCCCAGGAGGCCAATGGCATCCTGGGGTGCATTAAGAAAAGTGGGGCCAGCTGGTCAAGGGAAGTTCTTCTCCCCCTGTACTCTGTGCTGGTAAGGCCACAACTGGAGTATCGTGTCCAGTTCTGGGCTCCCCAGTTCAGGAATGACAAAGTGCCACTGGAGAGAGTCCATCAGAGAGCCACTAAGGTGCTGAGGGGACTGGAGCATCTGCCTTGGGAAGAAAAGCTGACAGATCTGCCTAGAGAAGCTCAAGACAAGGGAGAACTTCTTGACTGCAAGGGTCCCAGAGCACCAGCACAGGCTCCCCAGAGAGATTGTGGAGTCTCCTTCTCTGGAGCCTTTCAAGGCCTGTCTGGATGTGTTCCTGTGTGACCTGAGCTAGATTGGCTGGTCCTGCTGTGGCAGGGGGGTTGGACTTGATGATCTCTTTGGGTCCCTTCCACCCCTAGCATCCCGTGGTGCTGTGATTTGTCACACTCTGTTATGCAAGACAGTGTCTGCAAGGAGTCATGTAGTCTTTGAGACTGGAGGATAAACTGGGGTTGGAAATTGGGGCAGTGTGAGGGGTTGCAAAAGGCTGCTCATGTCTTGTATGGAAACAGATGTGCCAATAATTCTTTCACATGTGCATGCTCACTGTTCTTTGCCTGAACAGATCTGAGGCTTGAAAATGTGCCTAATGCTTGCATATTGCCAGCAAATTGATCAAAAGCTAAGTAAAAACTCACTTTGTGTACTTGCTGATAGGGTTAATTGAGAGTGAGGAGAGCAAGAGCTGGAGCCTTGTTTGAAAACATCCTCCTGAGATGACCTTCTGGTTTCTTTCCGTGATGATGTGATTGTTTCATTCATTATGCCTTTGGTATGGTACTGGGAGGAACAGAGTGACCCAGTTCAGTCTCATTCTCATGATATTACTCTTTTGTTTAGGGCAGGGTGCTTGATGGGATCTTGGCACATGCTATGAAGGGTTGTGATCAGGAGGAGAGGACCTGGAGGTCAGAGGAGAATAGAACACTGTGGTTTGCCTCTCTACGAGTACCTGAAAGGAGGTTGGACTGAGGTGGGGGTTGGTCTCTTCTCCCTGGTATCAGGTGATAGAATGAGAGGAAATGGCCTGAAATTGTGCCAGGGAGAGTTAGGTTGGTGTAAGGAAAAGAAAATCTTTCCTGCAAGAGTGTTCAGGCATTGGAACAGGCTGCCCAGGGAGGTGGTGGAGTCACCATCCCTGGAGGTGTTGAAAAACTGTGTGGCCGTGGCACTTTGAGACATTGTTTAATGGCTGTAGTGGTGTTGGATTGATGGTTGGACTTGATGATCTTAGGGGGATTTTCCAATTGAAATGGTTCTGTGAATGTATGAGTTCTGCATTTCTTTAGGAGGAAAGGATCTGATCTCTTCCTCCACCCACTTCTGGTGTTCAGGTGCTCCCAGAGAAAGGAGGGCATGGGCAAAATCCCTGCCCCAAGGATTTCTGCCATATGCTGTAAGCGTTGCTGGCCCAGAAGGTTGCTGGTGGGCTGAGAGAAACCACACAGGTGCAGAGGGGGATGGAAGTAGACCAAAAGAAAGTATCAGGAACAGGCCAGAGAGAAGAGGAGTCTGGTCTTAGATATTTTCAGCTAAACTTTTTTTTTTGACTGAGGTGGTTTAGATGTGGGATGTAGGCAAGTCAAGTTGCACTGTAACATCTGCTAGCAGCTTGCAACATCTGTTCGTGTTGGGAGTTGGGCAGGGAGTTGCTAAGAAGAGCTGAATTCATTTACCAATGTGACTGAGCTTTAACTGAATGCAAAATGAACCACCTCTGCTTGGGAGGTGGGTAGCTATTAGAAACAAGCTCCAATTTCTTTTCCAGCCCTTGTGCAACCAGGTCTACACCTGGTTTAGGTTTTAATGAAAATATAATGTTTCTTGAGGTGGGGGGGTTGGACTATTTGAGCCACCATTAAAGGACAGGACAGCTTGATGATTGTGTGCATGGGACATTGCTATTCTGTTCATTTTTTTCATTAATTATTGTCCCCCTTATTTTTTAAAGACCTTAATATAAAGTTTCTAATACCTGATTATGTTGCTTTTCTGGTCACTTTTTAATTCTTCCTTTAAAAGCAAAAAAAAAGCTATGATGACAAATAATGATATTAACTTGAGGCCCTGTTGTCAGACATCCATTATCAGTGCTATTGTGGACCTAATCTGACTTTGACCTAGAAAATGATCATAAGGATTAGGAAAAAATTTTCTGGCACTGCTTAAATATGGTCACCATTAAACCCTGCATTTAGATGTGTGGTTTTATTTGTGTTGGTGCTGTCATTTAAGTGGTATAGAACACTTTAAAAGTGATAGAAAAATGCCTTTTAATAGAGGGAGACTTTTTGAAGTGGTCCTTATGTATGGTGCTGCTGCTTTAATGTCTAGGTTTAAAATCTGAATGTTTTAGAATTAAAGGATCTGGGAGGAAATTTGACTTGTAGGATGAACTGGGAATTAAACTGTGTCCACTAAAGATTAAGCAGTAAGGAAAAGAAATAGAGGGAATGTGGCTCAAGTTGTCCAAGTTGTGCTGAAATAGAAGAAGTAGAATGATGTAATGACACGTGGAGGTCTGCTACCCTTGGCTTTATAATCTTTCAATCACAGCCTGTACAGGAATCAGTTCTCAAAAGTACTTGTATTTTATTTTATTTTATATTCATGAGGAGGACAAAAAAACCCAAACAAAACCCAACCTCCCCCCCCCAAAAAAAAAAAACCAAAACCCAAACAAACAAACAAACAAACACCCCAAAAACCCAAAACCCAACCAGTTTTGGAAGGGAAAAGTAATTGAGGTGTTTTGACAAGATGCTGTGGCTGCCTTAAACAAGAAGCTGTAATGATATTGTTAAATGTCCTTTTTTTGATGTAGCCCAGGTTTGAAGTTGGTAACTTTTTGCTTGGTTTCTCTTTTGGTGGGAAAACTCAGGGGTGGTTTAGATGCCTGCAGTCTCTTCCTACAGGTAGTTACATTGAATTGATTTGAGCAATTGAGTTCTGTGAGTTCAAGCCTGTAACTATCAAGTGACAGAGCGAGAGGAAATGGCCTGAAATTGTGCCAGGGGAGGCTTAGGTTGGAGACTGGGAAAAATTTCTTTGCTGCAGGAGTGGTCAGGCATGGGAACAGGCTGCCTATGGAGGTGGTGGAGTCACCATCCCTGGAGGTGCTCAGGAAACCTATGGACATGACCCTTCAGGACATGGTTTAATAGCCATGGTGGTCTTAGGTTGGTGGTTGGACTCAGTGATCTTAAAGGTCCTTTCCAGTGACACAATTCTATGATTCTATGGCTGTCAAAGTTAGATCTCATGCCACAATTTGAGCTTGAATGTGGGTCTTCTGCATTGGACTTGCTGATGTTAGAGGTCTTTTCCAGCCACGGTGATTCTGTGATACCTGCACTGTGCTGTAGGGCATGAGACGTGGAAGGAACTTGTCTCTAGGGAGGTGGTAACACCACAACTAGAAATAATTGCTAAAATTGGGAACTGAAATAATACTTTGATACTGTTGGGGAGTAAATTGAGTGTACTGTCTGAGCACTGTTCAGGAAGGAACTTTTTCCTGATATCCAATCTAGACCTTCCCTGGCATGACTTGGGGCCATATCCTCTTGTCCTGTCCCTATTTACTTGGGGAAGAGACCAACATTCACCTCACTACAACCTCCTTTCAGGTAGCTGTAGAGAGCAATAAAGGTGTAGGCTTTCTGGGCAGTAGGTGTCCAGATGATCACTGTCTCTTGGAGTACAAGAAGCCTGGACATTGTTCTTCCTCCAAAGAGTCATCTCCATGCAAGCTCATGTCAGTGTTTAATAAAGCAGCTGTAGATGAGATATGGGTGGTTGTGTTGCCTTTCTGCTAATCCTGTGCTGCTGGGGACACTGAAAAGTCATCAGTGGCCAAGGATGTCAGCCTGGCTTTTGCTGCTGGCCAACAGGTCAGGCAATGTGTGAAAGGCATTGTTGATTTTGACTGTGTGATCCAGGACTGCCTTGATTAGAAATGTATTTTCATTGGTGCTAATTGATCTCCACATTATTAAGGAGCTGTAAGCTCTCCTGAGCTTAACTGTGGGAATCTTATTCCTTATGAACGTCTCCATTTGCATTTTTTCCCCCTCACCTTTTAGTTTCTGACCAGGCTGTTGGTATTTCTGAAGGCCTGCAGTATCCAGATATGCTGCAGAGAGACATTTTCACAGAGGATGACTGCTGCTACCAGATCAACAGTTCTGTTGTTGCGTGGGTTTGGATGTGATTAAAGTAGATTAAATTCTTTAGCAAATTTTAATAGCTGTAATTCTTTAATCATCTGGCTTTCCCAAATATGCTGAGATACAGGTTCTGCTTTTCTGCTTCAGCTTGACTATGCAATTTGGAATGCAAAATGCTTTTCAGTATCTGAAAGGGACAGGAAGGACTAAATAGCCCTTAGAAGGGCTTGGAGTGGTATGATGGGGGGCAATGGTTTGAAACTGCAGCAGGGGAGATTGAAGTTGGACATCAGGAGGAAGTTCTGCACAATGAGAGTGGGGAAATACTGAAACAGGCTGCCCAGGGATGTGGTTGAGGCCCCACCCCTGGAGACATTCAAGGTCAAACTTGATGGAGACCTGAGCAGCCTGATATAGTTGGAGGTGTCCTTGCCAACTGTAGGGGCGTTGGATAAGCTGACTTTGGAGGCTCCCTTCCAATCCAATCCATGCTGTGATTATTTCCAGGTTTTTTATTTAGAATATATTTTTCCTGATATGAATTTGCATCTATTATGTAAGAAAAGCATTAAATCATCCCACTGATTTGTAAAAAAAACCAACAGAACATTTATCCAAGGACTTTGGCGTTTTCAGTGTGCTAGAGGTGGATCTACAGCTTGGGAAGTTTTATGTAACTTAAAGCAGCCACATTTGCCTTATTTCTGCAGTTCATTAAAACTTGTTCAAGTGCAGCAGGGCTGGATATAAACAATAAACTGCAGCAGCAGGATCGATTGCTTAGGTGCCAGAGCTTGTGCTCGCTTCTGACTTTAAAGCACTAAGGAACAGTGAGAGAAGACAGAGGATCTTGGAGTTGGTTTTTTGTTTGGATGGTTTGTTTTTGGTTTTGTTGGTTTTTTTTTTTTTTCCTCGCATCTTTGTTTGGTGGGAATCGTTAAACCTGGAGATCATTAACTCTTCCTGGAGCCTGCAACTCCCTGCCACTGCAGCGAGCGTGTGAGCAGGAACGCAGCAAGCGCTGCTGGCACCACACTGCGGAGAGCTGCGCTGGTGGCAAGAGCTGCTGGAGCCCTCTTCGGTGCTGAAACGTTTTGACGCTGCAGAATAATTTGGCTTAGAATCGGGACGGCAAGGACCTTAGGGACTTGGTTTGATGTTGTCTCCTTCCCGCTGAAGTGGATTTTTGCTCGCATCTGAGTTTTGCTACAGTTGCAGGCTGGAATCGAGTGCCAGCTGTGCTTTTTTAACCGTTCCCTCGCTGATGCTGCTATGTTTGCTGGGTTCCTTCAGTTTCTGCTCCACACGTTGCGTTCAGGGACAGGTAAAACAAGTGGCTGTGCAGTGCTGAGGTTTTGGATGTCTTTTTTTTTTTTTTTTAATGTTTTATATAGATGCTTTCACTAGATCTCTTTGTCAGTAGATCTCTTTGTAAATAGATGTAACTGTGCAGTTTTAGTGGAGATGTGTCATAGAGTTATTGTTTTGGTTGGAAAAGACCTTTAAGATCATCAAAGCCAGCATCATCTGAATGTAGAGGTATTAACCATAGCAAATATTCAGCTTAAGCAGGGAATAAAGGACCATTTTGCTTGTAAATCCATTTCAGTTATGTTTATACTCTGGAAGCTCGTGTGTCAGCTGTGGTCTGACAGTAGTGATGCTATGTGGCATGAGTTTTTAATCAAGCAAACTAACTAAATCTGCATTTTGAGAGCACCCATCGAGATGGGGATGTGTTTCAGGGAGTAGCACTTTGGTTGCATGATGATTATTCTGCATTTTGGGGAAGTGGCAGAGAAAGAATTTAGGGATTTAACTTTGGGAAACAAATCAGCATTCCTGTGTGGTATTTCTCTGCTGTGCCCTCCCTCCCCTGAACTGTGCTGTGATTAGTAGCTTTAATAAGTTCAGGATCTAATTGGCTTCTGTTACTTTTATTTTTTTGCCTGTTATTTTGAGGGGCTGGGGGGGGGGATCATCAGATGCATGTGTGTGGGGCAAAAATGTTTGTTTAGCAGAACAGTTATGGTTATAATTATAATAGCAATCTAAATGTAGAGTTGTGGTTACTTTTGCGTGTTACTTCTGCATCATCATGCTGATGCATTGCTCTTTCTGAATCCGGGAAGGGCATCAGCCCTTTCCTTGGTGGGGGTGGGGAATCTCTCTTTGGAAAAGCTCCTCAGCTAAATCACTGAAGGATCACAAGGGAAAACAAGAGGAAGGGTTGGTGATTGCACCAACCTTCAGGATTATGCAGTGCGTTGGGCATAACAAAGATGTTTACAAGTTGTCTGTAAAACTTGGGGTTTTAAAGTTTTTGGGTTTTTTTCTTTACTTCCCTAGAAGAATTAATCATAAAGATTTTATAATAAATTGTGAGAGTGGTTTTACCCTCTCAAATCTCACATCCACATTAATGAATGTATTTTAAGGAATCCATGAGTGAAATTAATTCCTTTTAGCAGAGTTTAAAGGGGAATAAAAGTGTATGGAGGGCAGGATCTGGAAAGATGCGTTGGAGAAAAGGCTGCTGGCTGAGTAGCAGTCAAAACACAGACGAAACTGGAACCACAGCAGGAATATCAGGAAAGCAAGGTGCTGCTGAGGTTGGGAAGAGACAAGGGCCAGCCTTGGCTCTGCAGGGAGTTTAAAGGATGAGGTTGGAGAAAACTTTTGCTTATGATCAAAGTTCTGCAATCTGTCTCACATTTACTAGGTTGTTTGTAGGCACATAAACCCCTGTGTCCTCTTCAGGCTACTGTTTGTGGTAGGCATCTGTAAACTGCCTTCTAGAGACCTCTTGCCCATCATAGGATAAGCAGATGAAGAGGATGAAGCAGGGTTGGAACCAAGGAATGCAGTGCTGCAATGTTCCGCGTTGCGGAGGTTTGAGGCTGTGCCGTGGGCAGCCACACACAGCTGCACTTCCCCAGCCCTTGGGAGAACTAAAGGATACTTTTGGAATCATGCTAGCCTCCCATCCCTTGGTCCAGTTTTGGTATCTCTTGAGAGGACTTGACTATTTTGTGTAATAGATTGTAGAGTTGTGAAGGATTTTTGACCATCTGTATCTCTCTGGCCATGAAATTTCACTCATCTCTTACCCATATCTACCCTTTGGTTAAGCTAAATATTCCACTCCGCAAAGTAAACTTTGTGCTGCAAGGAGAGAACCTGAGAGGCTGAGCTGTCCTCAAGGTCATTCTCATGTCAGTGTGGTGGTGAGGTGCTGAAGTGCCCAGAAGAGATGCCATGATGCATGACTAAAACCAACAGAACCTTAAGTTCTTCACCAGCTGATGTCGTGGAGGTACTTGGTATTTGGTGGCAAGCAGTAGGCTCCTGTTTCAGGGCTCCCTGCTTCCTTAAGTTCTCTACTGTCAGGGTGTTTTGGGGTTGGTTTGAATTCATCTTCCTTCCTTTTTTTAAAGAGCACAAAGTTTATTCACTTTTGCAATCTTAGAACTGTTTCCTCTCTCCTGTTGGGATGCAGAGCTCCAGAGGGTCTTTACTGGTTGCTTTCCTAGTGCCAGTGATCTCTCAGTGTGCTCTCCAAGGATTCTTCCTGCAGCATTCCTTTCTGGACTGCAGAGGTGAAAGCCTTTTAAACCTCTCTTAATCTTCAAGCACAGAAGAAGGGAAGATTCTCATTAATTATTATTAAAAATCAAAACAATATTCACCAAGCTCATCTTCCTAATTTGGTGCTCTAGAGTAAATCTCCATTGTGGCCCTGCTGAACAGTTTTTACCTTTAGTCATGATGCAGAGAACTTAATCTGCTTTATTTTCTTCTACAGTCCTGAAGTTCAGGACAACCAAGAGCTGCTACTTTTTTTTTTTTTTTTCCTCAGATTTTTTCTTTTCATTGGACTATTTGAGATTAAATGTCTCTTAGTATTCATAAAAGTGAAATCATAGCTTTGATTATAAATGTAATCTTGTGTTCTCAAGGGACTTGCGTGGGTCTGCATGACCAACTCTGTGTGCATGTTGGACAATCAACAGCAATACTCACTCATTCTCCCTTCCCTTTCCTGTGGTCCTGTGGATAACAAGAAGCCTTGGTCCCAGTTGCTGGTGTTGCTATCACATAATCATAGAATGCCTTAGGTTGGAAGGGACTTTAGAGATCATCTACTCCAACCTCCCCACCACAGGCAATGACACCTCTCAACTAGACTCAGCTCCTCAAGGCCTCACCCAGCCTGGCTTTCAACACCCCCTGGGGAGGAAGCATCCACAACCTCCCTGGGCAGCCTGTTCCGGAGTCTCACCAGCCTTGTACTGAAGAACAACTTCTTAAGATCCAGTCTAAACCTACTCTCCCTCAGCTTCAAACCATTTTCTCTTGTCCTAGTGCTAGACTCCCTTGCAATAAGTCTTTGTGCAGTCTTCCTGTAGGGTCCTTTCAGAGATTGGAGGGCAGCTGTAAGGTCCTCTGAGCATCTTCTGTTCTCCAGGCTGAACACCTCCAGCTCCCTTAGCCTATCTTCATAGCAGAGGTGCTCCAGTCCTTGGATTTTTGATGACCCTCCTCTGGACTCTCTCCAACACCTCTGTGCCCTTCTTATGATGGGGAGGCAGTATTTGAGGTTAGGTCTCACCAGAGCAGAGAAAAGGGTAAGAATCACCTCTCTTCAGTGTGTTTACCTTCTGTATCTGAGCAGAAAATAATCTTTCTTCTTTCCACACAGTAGGAGAAAATGTATGCTCAAGTAAAGCTCTCTTGGCATGGCCAATTTTGGTCACTTTATTTGCAGTAGATGCTCCCAGTGCAGTGATACCTTCAATGAACATTGCATCCACGGAATTTCTAAGGCACAGGTTTCAATTTGACAGCCTTATTCCTTTCTCTGTTTTGGCTTCTCCTTGTTGAAATGCCTATCTACTGGCAGTGTAAAAACACCCCGAGGTTTGTGGAGAATTTACTTTCAGCTGTGAATTATAATTTGTTCATAAATCAGCCCCTAACAAGCATTAAGACAAAAAAAAACTCAACCTTTTTTTATTTCCCCCCAAATTGTCAGGAGGAAAATACTAAAAGAAATAAACAGCAAAATGAAAATATTGCTTTCTTGTGCAATTAACACCTACTCAATTGGTTTAAAATATCCACAGGGGAGGGGGGAAAAAAAAAAAGCCTAAACAATAAAACTCATAAACCCCCACAGCTGAAAGCTAATTTTTTTCTATGTGGGCTTTTTAAACTACCTCTCCCACATCTCCCTAAAAGGCAATCAAACCAAATTAAAAGAAGGAAAAAAAAAAACAAAAACAAAACACAGGAAAGAAAAATTGTGTTGAGACTGAAGAACAGCATCACATATTTGAAGTGCTGGGAATTCCTTCAGAAGGGGATAAATGTTATTTACAGCTGGTCAGGCTGTCAGTGCACAAGAAGGCAGAGTATCCATGTCTATGACTTTTTCATGCTCATAGATTCATAAAATGGTTTAGGTTGGAAGAGACCTTGAAGACAACACCAAGTTGGGAGCAAGTGTGGATCTGTTAGAGGGCAGGAGAGCTCTGCAGAGGGACCTGGACAGGCTGGACAGGTGGGCACAGTCCAGTGCCAGGAGTTTTAACAAGCCCAAGTGCCAGGTTCTACACTTGGGGCACAACAACCCCAGGCAGTGCTACAGGCTGAGGACAGAGTGGCTGAGAGCGCCAGGCAGAGAGGGACCTGGAGGTGCTGGTTGATAGTAGCTGAATGTGAGCCAGCAGAGTGCCCAGGTGGTCAAGAAGGCCAATGGCATCCTGGCCTGCATCAGGAATAGTGTGGCCAGCAGGACCAGGGAGGTCCTTCTGCCCCTGTACTCAGCACTGGTTAGGCCACACCTTGAGTCCTGTGTCCAGTTCTGGACCGCTCAATATAAGAAAGATGTTGAGGTGCTGGAACATGTCCAAAGAAGGTCACCAAGGCTGGGGAGGGGGCTGGAGCACAGCCCTGCGAGGAGAGACTGAGTGAGCTTCAAGTGTGCAGCCTGGAGAAGAGGAGGCTCAGGGCAGACCTCATTACTCTCTACAACTACCTGAAAGGAGGTTTTAGCCAGGTGGGGTTGGGCTCTTCTCCCAGGCACCCAGGAACAGAACAAGAGGACTCAACCTCAAACTGCACCAGGGCAGGTTCAGGCTGGATGTTAGGAAGAAGTTCTGTATCTGCTGTGACATAGTGATCCAGGAGTTTCAGTGGCCTCTAAATGTGCATCTCAATACAGGCAGGTGGTTGCAGTTCTTTAATTCCACCTCTTGGTTTGTTTTTCTTTTAACAGCACCCAGTAACATGGCAGCCTTCCAAAGAGGGAGGTCACTTAATTGCTTCATTTTTAAACTAAGGAATTTATTCAGAAATAAAACTCTGAAGTGTTTATTGTTTGGAAGAAATAGTGAGGCAGGTCCTTATCTTTGTATCACAGAAGGAAGGAATAAATGTTTTCAGTGTGTGCTAGATAAGCCCAGCTTTTCACTTATCAAGATCTGAAAGCCCAGTGCTTGATAAAGCTCCTTACATTAATTTTCAAATATTTAGAGCTCTGTAGACTCATTTTCCATTATTTTCTGATGCTCAGAGATTTAATTGAGATATAGAAAGGCTGTTTTATATCTCATCATTGTCTTAAAATGCCTAGATAACTATTGAACTGAGGGGAAAATCTGAGAGGCTGTCTCTAACTTTGAGAGCTGCAGAGGTCACAGGCATATGTGTCAGGTCTGTACCCCAATATATTTTCCTGGTTAAGGGAAGATTGGCTGTGGCACTTAGTGTTGTGGTCTAGGTAGGTGCTGGGATGGATTTGATGATCTCAGAGTTGTATTCCAGGCTCAGTAATTCTGTGTGATTCCATAGAAATTGTCACTGGTGTGGAGCTCAAGTCTTTGTCTGACCTTTGGAGTCTCAGCCTGCAGTGCTGAGGATGTCTGCCAACAGAGGTCTCAAATCCAGTGCAGATGTATAAAACCTAAACTTCACAGTCATGTGGTGCATTCTTCCCAAATTCCTCAGGAGCCAGCCAGGAGCCCTGAACTGCATGGACAGTAAAATGCAGACCTCGTTCTGCAAGGATTTAAGTTCTTAACTCATGGCATCTGAAGTGGGATGATTTGAGAGTAAGGAGATAAGGAGCATTTTTGTAAAGCTTTCTGCATAAAAAGGCATTAGGTAGATTTTGGATTCTTTGCTGGACACTTAGATACCAGGGCAGTCTAGCTGATCTGGTTGGAGGTGTCCCTGCTGGCTGCAGGGGGGTTGGACAAGATCACAGAATTGTCAGCTTTGGAAAAGACCTCAAAGATCATCCAGTTACAACCTCTCTGCCATGGGCAGGGACACCTCACACTAGAGCAGCTTGATTAGAGCCTCATCCAGCCTGGCCTTAAAGACCTCCAGGGATGAGGCTTCCACTACCTCCCTGGGCAACCTGTTCCAATCTTTCACCACCCTCATGGTGAAGAACTTCTCCCTAACATCTAGTCTCAATCTGCCCTCCTCTAGCTTGGATCCATTCCCCCCCATCTTGACACTCTAAAAAGTCCCTCCCCAGCTTTCTTGTAGGTCCCCTTAAGGGACCTCTTCAAGTACAGAAGAGCACACACACATGTTTTCTCTTTCTGTGGTTAACATCTTGACTAGCATGATCTAAACATAGAACCATAGCATTGTTTGCCTTGGAAGAGACCTCCAAAGATCATTTAGGCCAACCCCCCTGCAGTGAACCAGGACATCCTCCGCTAGATCAAGATGCTCATACATAGTTTACACACTGAATTATTTTCCTGAGATGATAAAATGATCTTTTTTTTTTTTTTTAATGTTCTTTTTCTTTTTCAGTAGTGCATGAGAATACTTTCATTACAATATGACCCTTCACATCTGTAACAGCAGCCAGATGTTTATGATGGCATGGGCAGGGTGCTGAAGAGATTTAGCAATAGCATGCAGAGTGGATTTCTGACTTATGATAACTCAGGCTGTGAAGAAGGAAGGCAATCAAGTTTAGAGTGGATGTAAGGAGCAATTTCTTTGCTTCAAGAGTGGTCAGGCATTGTCACAGGCTGCCTAGGGAGGTGGTGGAGTCACCGTCCCTGGAGGTGTTGAAGAAACCTGTGGCAATGGCACTTCGGGACATGTTTCAATGGCCCTGGGGGGCATTGGGTTGATAGTTGGACTTGATGCTCTTCAAGGTCTTTTCCAACCAAAGCAATTCTAAGTTGATACATGGAGTCTCTTTATATTTGTTGTAACTTTCTGTAGGTTGATAAGTGGCTTCCGTAGACCTTTTTCCCTTGGAAACAAATCAGTCATTTCCATGAGGTGCTGCTGGGAGCTGTGGAAGACATAGCAGAGGGTGTTCCATGTCTTTGCTGAGCTGTTTGATTAATGCAGACTGTATTTGTCTCTAAAAATTACCAAAGGTAAATAGATAGATGGCTGAGGCATCTGCTAATTAGATGTAGTCTGACTGCACAGGAAGCCAGTTGGCACAGGCACTTTTAGATGCAGAACCTGAGAATAATTGTCTAAGCTCCCTAGTTATGTGATCAAACTGCTTTATTAATTAGCAGCTACATGTTGGGCTCAATTAAGTGCCTAACATGGGCTGGCTGACTCTTATCATGAGCCTGTCTGCTTCTTGTCTTACATGACTGCTGCAAATCCAGAGCCTCTGGGTTGGAGCAGAAGACCAGAAGTATGTTTTTTGCTGAACAGCAGTAGTCTCTGAGTGCATTCTGGATGGATGGATTTAGGGGAAACATCTTAGGGTATTTTATCTCTGGCATTCAAGAATTCCTGGAGCTGGCCATCATAGGCAGGGACACCTCCCACTAGAACAGGTTGCTCAAGGCCTCAACCAACCTGGCCTTGAACACCTCCAGGGAGGGAGCAGCCACAGCCTCCCTGGGCAACCTGTGCCAGTGTCTTACCATCCTCATTGCGAAGAACTTCCTCCTAACATCCCATTTAAATCTCCCCTCTGCCAGTTTAAACCCATTAGATCATCATTAGATTGTACAGTGTGATTTTCCTTGATTCTACTACTCAGGGGTCATTCTGTAGGGCTTGGCAATCACTTGAGGTCCCAGTATCCCAGCATTTCCCTTTGGCAAGGGCAGTGCAGCTGAAAATGGAGTGGTTCAGAGGAGGGCCATGAAAATGACCAAGGGGCTGAAGCACCTCTGCCATAAGGACAGGCTGAGGGAGCTGGGGGTGTGCAGCCTGGAGAAGAGAAAGCTCTGGCGAGACCTAATATCAGCCTGCCAGTGCCTGAAGGGTGCTACAAGATGGAGAGGGACTGTTTGCAAAGGTCTGCAGTGACAGGACAAGGGACAATGGTTTCAAACTAGAGCAGGGCAGATTTAGACTGGGTGTTAGGAACAAATTCTGCACCATGATGGTAGTTGAACAGGTTGCCCAGGCAGGTGGTTGGAACCCCATCCCTGGAGATACTCAAGGTGAGGCTCGACAGAGCTCTGCACAACCTGATCTAGTTGTAGATGTCTTTGCTTACTCCAGGGGGTGCTGGACTGTATGACATTTGGAAGTCCTTTCCAATTCAGACCATTCTATGATTCTGTGTGAAAAGGTAGCAGGGAGCAATGAGAACAGGAGCAGAAGTTATTTTGAGCACTTGGATGCACAGGTCTGCATGCTGCAGGGGAGACTTATTGCTGCCTCAACATTACTCTATAGCTGAGTGCAGCATGGAGGCAAAGTGTGTCTTGTTTTCCTCTCCCAGCAGAGCTGCTTTTTGGTGCAGCTGTTGGATCCATTACTGAAAACTGGAGAACTCTGTGCCTTCTGCCCCAGATTACTGCCAAGGAGCCACGCTGAAAATAAAACTGAAATAGCTTGGATGTGAAGTGGTGAAGCTCTTCACAACTGCAGAACTGCAGTAGCTGATGCAACCACAAACGACCTCATGTGGTTATGCATGTGATGGTGATAGTGATAATAATAATAATGGTGATCAATAATGACAGTAATTATGATAATAATAATGACAAAATAATAATAATTATAGCAATAATAATAGTAGTAGTAGTTTTAAAATAAGCTTCTGCATATGATCATGTCCAAGATTCTATGGATTCTAAAGAGTGTATTTCATAATGTAGTGTGAGGTGTCCCTGCACATGGCAGGAGGGTTGGGACTAGATGATCCTTGAGGTCCCTTCCAGCCCTGACTGTTCTATGATTCTATGACACTCAGCTTCTTAATATTTGTCAAAAATCTATTAATTTCACCTAAATGTACTTTTTTTTAAAAAAAACTGATCTCTGAAGGGATAGTTTAGATTCGGGGTTTTGTTTGTGTGTTTAAAGCACTGTAAGCTAAATGGCAGAATCATCTACTTTTTCTCAGATCAAATTAAAGTCTCTCTTGGTTATTTCACCTCAAGCCATTATGTATTACAGTTACTGCAAGAAAACTTTAGAAATAATAGAAATCCTTCAGACTTCCTCCTGCTTTATCAGTCTCATGTTTGCCCTTCTGCTGGGTCTCTTCTAGCCTCCATCCTTGTGCTGTGTCCTTCCCAATACCACCTGCACCTTTCTTCTTTCATAAAGAAAACTGCAATGTTCTTTCTCTTGCAATTCTTTTTCCTTTCTTTTTCATCCTTGGAGTGCAAGGTTACATCAGTCAGTGCTCTCTCATGGACAACTGCCAGCTAAGTTCATACTTTTTAGCTACCAACTCAGCCTTCTGCAGCTGTAATTTATTAAATCACAGAATGTAAGGGAATGAAAGGGACCTCCAGAGATCATGGAGTCCACCCCCTCTGCCAAAGCAGGATCACCTAGCTGGCCACACAGGACCACATACTCTCAGGGGTGTTACGCTCTGCTGCCTTTCTCCCAAATTCTACCCACAGTTCCCCAGCTTGGCCACTGTAATTCATGGGTTTATTAGAATCACAGAATCATTGAATCTACTGGCTTGAAAGAGACCTTTAAAAGTCATCTAGTTCAACACCCCTGCAGTAAGTAAGAGACATCCCCAACTAGATCAGGTTGCTCAAAACCACATCAAGCCTGACCTTGAATGTCTCCAGGGATGGGGTCTCCACCACCTCCCTGTGCAACCTTTCACAGAATCACAGAAACATGCAGGTTGGCAAAGCCCCTCAGGATCACCAAGTCCAACCTATAACCCTACTCTACAAGCTTCACCTTAAACCATATCCCTAAGCACCACAAACAATCAACCCTTAAACACGTACAGTGTTCCACCACCCTCATAGTAAAGAGCTTCTTCCTAATGTCCAATTTAAAGCTACCCTGCTCTAGTTTAAAACCATTGGCCCTAGTCCTAGTGCTACACACCTTTGTAAACAGTCCCTCCCCAGCTTTCTTGTAGATCCCCTTCAGGTACTGAAAGGCTGCTCTAAGGTCACCCTGGAGCCTTCTTTTCTCCAGGCTGAGCAATCCTAACTCTTCCAGCCTTTGTAGGAGAGACTCTCCAGCTCTCTTCTTCTTGATGTGCACAGTACATGAATTAGTCCTCAGCGAAATGAAAGATTGCAACCTGCTCTCTGCTGTTGGTACTATCTGCTCAGTTTGTGTGGTGGTTTCCCTTGGTGCTCTCTCAGCACTTAACCATCTCCTGTGCCCCTCCATCTGCACGATCCCTGTGATCACAGTATATTGATCAACCACTTCTGCAGATTCTTGAGTGTGGTTGTCTGTTCTGTCCCTAACTACAGCCAAGTGCCTCTTTTGTGGGTCTTCTCTCTCGTGTCATCATTAGCTGTAGTCCTCTGTGTTTGTTCTGAGATGGGGGTGGGGGAGGAAGAGGGCTGTGGACGCCATCATTGGGTTCCATGCTTGGGAGATGGTTGGGCAAGGTAAAGCAAAAACAAAAAACCATCTGGAGTGCACAACTCAGTTCTGAGGTGGAACTTGTGAGGTCCAAATAAATGCATCACTATGTGTGTGTTGTTGGCTTTGTATTGCTAAATTGATAGAGGTTAATTGTAATCCTACTCCAGGTTTGGCATTTGCTTCATCAAGACGTCTTGCATGCTGACATTCATGCACGCTGAAGTAATCATCCATCCCTCTTCTTCTGTGTGAGAGATTACACATTTCTTTCTATTCATGTTCTTCCAGGTGACTTGGATTATTACTGGCTGGATCCTGCCACGTGGCACAGCAGGGAGACATCCCCCATTAGTTCGGTAAGAAACAGGGCCAAAAAGCAAAGAGGCTCATAGGTGTGAACTGAGATGTTGGCTGATTGTTTCACTTCAGCACAGATATTTTGTTGTAAGAAAAAAGAGCCAATTACTCTATACAAATTGTCTGAAAATTTGATTTAGTGCATCGTGGAAATTGAAATCCCAAAGAACTGCTCATCAAAATGCATCCTATTAAAATTGCCTGGATTTTAACTTGAAATTATTTCTTATATAGACATGATCCTTGATTTCACCACACACTCACCATAAAAGCAGCTGGGAGTGTGTGATGCTACTGTAGGACAGTGACTTTTGGGACTAGGGATGGGAAAAAGATCATTTGGACCTGGACAGGCTGGGCAGATGGGCACAGTCCAATGCCAGGAGTTTTAACAAGTCCAAGTGCCATGTTCTGTACTTTGGCCACAACAACCCCAGGCAGTGCTACAGGCTGGGGACAGAGTGGCTGAAGAGCAGCCAGGCAGAGGGGCCTGGGGATATTGAACATGAGCCAGAAGTGTGCCCAGGTGGCCAAGAAGGCCAATGGCATCCTGGCCTGTATCAGGAATAGTGTGGCCAGCAGGACTGGGAAGGTCCTTCTGCCCCTGTACTCAGCACTGGTTAGGCCACACCTTGAGTTCTATGTCCAGTTCTGGGCCCATCAATTTAAGAAAGGTGTTGAGGTACTGGAACATGTCCAGAGAAGGGCACCAAGGCTGGTGAAGGGGCTGGAGCAGAGCCCTGTGAGGAGAGGCTGAGGGAGCTGGGGGTGTGCAGCCTGCAGAAGAGGAGACTCAGGACAGACCTCATTGCTCTCTACAACTACGTGAAGGGAGGTTGTAGCCAGGTGGGGTTGGGCTCTTCTCCCAGGCGCCCAGGAACAGAATAAGAGGACTCAGCCTCAAGCTGCACCAGGGCAAGTTCAAGCTGGATATTAGGAAGAAGTTCTATGTCTGCTGTGACATAGTGATCCAGGAGTTTCGGTGGCCTCTAAATGTGCATCTCAATACAGGCAGGTGGTTGCAGTTCTTTAATTCCAGCTCTTGGTTTGTTTTTCTTTTAACAGCACCCAGTAACGTGGCAGCCTTCCAAAGAGGGAGATCGCTTAATCGGGAGGGTTATTCTTAACAAGAGAACAACCATGCCCAAGGAATCAGGTGCATTACTGGGGCTAAAAGTAAGTATTACTTACTGTGTGCTTAAATGAGAGACATTCCCACTGACCTTCCCCTAGGGATGGGGCATGTTTGAGGTGGGTTAGGAACTTCACGCACATACACACAATTTGAGATGGCTTGGAAGTAAAATGAAGCTCTATTTACAGCACAGCAAAATTTGCAAGCATGTAAGCACAAGATATTTACAAGTATTTACCATTATATACAAATCAGAAATAATACAGAAATCCAAACTCCCTCCCCGACAAAGGAAACTGCCCAGAAGGTGCTCAAAACTATTTCACTCTTTCTCCCTCTGTATCTCCTGGACACAGAAACAAAACAAGCAGCAAAGCTTTATGTCCTTTTCTGTTAGCCAAGAGGAATGAAGGAAGGGGAAAAGAAAGAAGGAAGGGAAAAAGGAAAGAAGGAAGTAGGAAAGTGAAGGAAGGGGGAAAACAAAGAAGGAAAGGCGAAAGCAAAGGAGGAAGGGGAAAGAGAAGGAAAAAAGGGGAAAGTGAAGGAGGAAGGGGGAAAGAGAAGGAGGAAGGAGAAAGAGAAGGAGGAAGGGGGAAGTGAAGGAGAAAGGGGGAAAGGACAGAAGGAAGGGGGAAAGCAAAGGAGGAAAGGGAAAAGCAAATAATAGTTTGTGCAGCAAATGATACACTGATTAACAATCCAATGGAATGATACAGACTTATCTGTTGTTTTTCTTTCACATCCAATCCCCTATTTTATTTGCTTGTTCCTATTTTTTTTTTTCTATTCAACATCTTTGGAATTTCCCTATCTCTTGTTTATAATTCAGAATCAGGACAGAGAGTTAGTTTTAAACTACTGCATCCAAAGGCAAATGAGAGAACTTAATTTGGGTGTCTTCCTCTCCTTACTGACAACAGAAACAACACAGAATATGAAACATTCCCATCCACTTTAGCACTCAGTTTCCTTATGCATGGAGTCTTACATCTGCTAGTTCAATCTCTGGCATGTGGTGGAGCTGTGAGTTGTCTCTTTTGATGGTGACTGTGGGAATTAAACCAAGAAAGAGCCTTGGGTATAAACAGTGCAAGTCGTTTATATCCACCTTGAAGTGCGAAAGTGCGGCGTGGGAATGCAGCAGCTGAGAACAGCTTCCCTCTGCCAAAGTGTGGCTTGGAAACTCACAAGTTTTGTGGTTCACCAGGTGGTTGGTGGCAAAATGACAGAGCTGGGACGACTCGGTGCCTTCATTACCAAAGTGAAGAAAGGTAGCTTGGCCGATGTGGTGGGGCATCTCAGAGCAGGTAAATCGACCAGGCGTATAGAACATGTTCTGGGGGTTCATTAGGGCTGCTTGTAATGCAGCTGTTCCTTTATAATTAACATTGCTTAATTCATGCTCATTTTTTTTTTTTTCCTATGGGACAGCATTGTAAGGTTATTATGAAATGTCACAGTTGCCTGCATTTCAAATTTATTTTTAACTCCAATTACTCGAAGGCTTTCCTGATTAGTGCTGGTGTCAGGACTGATTCATTTTTCCTTGCTAGGTCAAAAGCTGCTTGTTATGGAAGCATAGAAGCAATGCAAACATTTCTTTTGGAGCTTTTTTTTTTTTTTTTCTGGAGGCAAACAGAACTAATTAATTTACTTGCACCACAGTTGTCACCTGAAGGATGATACTGGAACAGGTTAGGCAGAAGGGCAAAGCCGATTAAGTGTCTGGGCCATATGATGTACAAGAAGCTGAGAGGACAGAGATTGCTCAGACTGTCAAAGAAAAGACCATGGGAGGTTCTAGAGGCACCTTTGACATCCTGGAGATATATTTCTCATCAGCAGAAGCAGCTCCAGAGGGATGTAGGTGTCCTGTAGGCTCTGCCAGCCAGATTTGGGAAGGTATCTTAGTTATCCTGAACACCCACAGTGTGAGGTCTCTAATAGCTCTTTGACTGACTGACTGACTTGCAGGAACTCTAGAGTGGGGTTTCAGCACAGCTTCTAAATTTGATTTTCATAGAACCATAAAATGCATCAGGTTGGAAGGAACCCTCAAAAGTCAGCTTGCTCAACCACTGTGCAGTGAGCAGGGACACCTTTAATTACACCTTTAACATCTGGGGCAATGTTACGTGGTTATATCCATTTCATAAATGCTTTGCACATCTGTGTAAAAGAATCTGGGAATTACACAACCTTCTCTTTATGTTCAAGGGGATGAAGTTCTGGAGTGGAATGGTAAACCCTTGCCTGGAGCTACAAATGAAGAAGTTTACAACATTATTTTAGAATCAAAATCAGAACCTCAAGTTGAAATTATTGTTTCGAGGCCTATTGGGTAAGGTTAAAGACTTACTTCTTCAGCACAGTTATTGTTTCTCCTGATGGGACTTTTAAAAGGGACTGGTTGTGAGTCCATTATGTTTTGTCTCTCACTGATGGAAAATGATTTGCTTTCTACTATTGACATTTTATTCCATTTTCTTCACTGCTGCTGGATCTTTGCAGCCATTTATATGACTGTGAATGTTCTTTTTCCTACGGGCAAAGCAGATTCATTGAATGGTTTGGGTTGGATGGGACCTTCTCTGGAGACTTTCAAGACTTATCTGGATGTGTTTCTGTGCATCTTGCACTAGGTTCTATGGTCCTGCCCTGGCAGGGGGAGTTGCACTCAAAGATGTCCAGAGGTTCCTTCCAGCCCCTTATATCCTGTGATCTACTTCCAATCCCCCTGCCATGGGCAAGGATTCATTCCAGGAACTAGTCCAGGTTCCTAAAAGCTTTTGCCAAGAGGCAGATGAAAATTGGTGGATCAGGTGGGCTTGTGCATGAAAAAAACTCCTGATTTTCAGACTTTTAGCTTGATTAAATGAGAATTTATACAAATACAAACAGAAGGAAACACCAAAAGACATTGAGAATGCAGGATTTCACTAAGCGAGTGCAAGCAGGATTTTAAACAGACCTTTTTTAAAGAGCTATAAAAGAAGGGAAAACAAAACTCATCTGGGGAAGATTTATTTTTAGCTTTAAATAATGCTGTCATCAAAATCAGGAGGGGAAGCAAAGTTCAACTAGAGCTTGCCATTAACATGCAATGTTTATAATCTTAGTATCTGTTTATTATCAATCCAGGTTTGTGAGAACACTGTTAATAGTTTCTCAAATAAGCCTTGGAAAGATGCTAAGATCTGTTTGAATTTATAAGGTCAGCAGGGTTGGTTTTGCACCTGTCACACTTGTGGTGTTGTTTTATCCTCCTTCTCTGAACATGACTCTCTTGGGACCATTCTGAGCTAAGTCTTCCTGGCTTCAGTATGAATCATCCCAAATGAATATCCCAAAGTGACTCTGAATTTTAAAGACATTTCCTTTTTCTCCAGCAGTAATGAGTCAAAGTCCTGCTGTTTTGTAGCAGCTTGGGTTGTACCTGGCAATAAATCTTGGGACAGTGTGGTTTGAAAACTGTCTAGCAGAAAGAGACCTGGGGGTTGTAATCAACAAGCAGCTGAATGTGAGCCAGCAGTGTGCCCAGGAGGCAAAGAAAGCCAACAGCATCCTGGCTTGGGTTAGAAATGCTGTGTCCAGCAGGAGCAGAGAGGTGATTGTCCCCTTGGACTCTGCTCTGGTGAGGCCACACCTCGATTGTTGTGTTCAGTTTTGGGCACGTCAATACAAGAGAGATGTCGAGGTGCTGGAGTCAGTGCAGAAGAGGGCAAGGAAGCTGTGAATGGCCAGGGAATAAATTTGATTAATTTTTGGGGGTACTTGAGGTCTTTTTTGCTATTTTATTTTTTTTACTTTGATCTTTTCTGGTCTGTTTTTTGTCTTGAGGGAGATTTGGATTTTTTTCATGCTTTTGGTTCCTTTTTGGTGTCTCTCCTTTTTTTTTTCCCAAGGTCTATTTTTTGTATTTGTGGTGGACTTTTTTATTCACATTCTCTTTTGATTTTTTTTTTTCTTTTTTGTTTGTTTGTTTGTTTTGGTCTTTTTCTTGCCCCCTGCTAGAGCAGGAGCACCTAGACCAAATCACACAGGAACACATCCAGGTGGGGTTTGAGTATCTCCAGAGAGGGAGACTCCACAACCCCCCTGGGCAGCCTATTCCAGTCTTCTGTCACCTGTCGCAGGGAAAAAAAATCCTCCTCATGTTTACATGAAACTTGCCTCAATTTCCACCCAGTGCCCCTTTTCCTGTTATGTGGCATCACCAAGCAGAGCCTGGCTCCAGCCTCCTGGCACTCACCCTGCACATCTTTATCAACATGAATGAGGTCACGTCTCAGTCTCCTCTGCTCCAAACTAAGAGCCCCAGCTCCCTCAGGCTCTGCTCGTAAGGAAGATGTTCCACTGCCTTCAGCATTTTTGTGGCTCTGCGCTGATGTCTCTCAAGCAGTTCTATGTCCCTCTTGAACTGAGGAGTCCAGGACTGGATACAGTACTCCAGATGCAGCCTCACCAGGACAGAGTGGCAGGAGAACCTCTCTCCACCTACTAACCACAGCCACCCCAGAATGGCATTGCCCCTCCTGGCCACCAGAGCACATTGCTGGCTCATGGTCACCCTCCCATCCACTAGGACCCCCAGACCCTTTTCCCCTTCGTGGCATAATGTTGCATGATGGGAAATAGTTTCCTTGCATTAGCAGATTGCTCTTCCTCCACTCTCCCCATAGCATCTCCTTGTCCTGTTATCCAGACTTTTTGATTGTCTCAAACTGATGAGCAGGAATTCTACTTAATCCAACAAATCTGCCACTTACCAAAGTTCAGTATCTACTTTAAGTCCTGACTCACCAAAATTGCAGCCCCTTGATACAGCCCGGACTGGCAATCCATTAAATCTCAAACTCCTGTGAGAAAATAGGTTCCCGAAAGACCCAGAGAAATTATCTTTTGCCTGCATAATTGAAGTGCTTTCATCCCTCAGTATTAATAATGCAAGCAATGTACTGGCACTTTTAATGGTCTTAAAAAAAATTAAAAAATTCCTAGCATATTAGGTCTAAAAAGCCCAAATGTGACAGAGTTTGGCTTAAGTGAACAGCAGCAGAAATGCAAGCCCACAAATTAGGCTGCCCGGTTACAAAAAAAAAGGATGTCAAAACAATTTGCTCAGCCTTGTAAATTTGGATTTTTTTTTTTTTTTTCCTGTCGCCCAGCAAATGTAATTTTTGACTAATGGGTAGTTGTAAGGATGTTTATTAGAGGGGAGAGAGAGAGAGAAAAAAAAAAAAAGTGAGACATGTAGCACTATTAGATGAAGGCATAACAATAAACACTATGACCACAACAGGACCGTGAGAACTCCATAGAAACTAATTGACTCTAATGCTAATAATTGCTGCACAAGGTAGATAAAAAAAAAAAAAAATTAAAAAAAAAGGAAAAAAGCCAAAAGCAGCTATAAAAAGTAGAATTAATGGGTTGGCTGTCTAAATATGAGGGGAAGAGTCACCTGTGACTATGCAGACAACGTGAGAGGTGGCTGAGATAGGACAGCAGAGCAAAATCTTCTGGCGGTGTGCTTTTTGGAGAAGGAAGCTGGCATGGGTAACTAAGTCACCATCTCTGCTTGTTGAGGGTGAGTTCTGTGAGATAGTGCAGGTAAAATAAATCTGTTTCGTTCTCGTGGTGCTTCTCTTTCTCAGATGCTAGCTGCTTGGGCTTCTGCAATGAGTCTCACACAAATTGTGGTTTCTCTGGTGTGATTCGGCTCTTGCTGCTGTGCTCTGGGTCCTAGCAAGGAGATTGAGCCTCCGTCAGCAGGCAGTGCTGGATTCCAGAGGGCTGCTCAAATAGTTTAACAAGAGCAGACTGTAGGTTGAGATACAAGTTCTAATGAGAAGGAATGGTTTTGGAAATAGCAGGAAGGACAGGTACTCAGAATCTCTGCAGGTTCTGTAGGGTTGAGAGGATGATGCACAGGTAAAATAAATCTGTTTCGTTTTCATGTGTTTCTCTTTCTCAGATGCTAGCTGCGTGTGCTTGGGTTTCTGCAATGAGTCTTGCCCAAATTGTAGTTTCTCTGGTGTGATTTGGCTCCTGCTGCTGTGCTCTAGGTCTTAGCAAGGAGGCTGAGCCTCCGTCAGCAGGCAGTGCTGGACTCTAGAGGGCTGCTCAAATAATTTAACAAGAGCAGACTGTAGGTTGAGCTACAGGTTGTAATGAGAATGAATGGTTTTGGAAATAGCAGGAGGGACAGGTACTCAGAATCTCTGCATGTTCTGTAGGGTTGAGAGGATGATGCACAGGTAAAATAAATCTGTTTTGTTTTCTTGTCCCTGCAGTGAACTGAAAATGTCTGAGTTACAACCATGTCTTAATTTGGTTTGTCTTGGGTGATGGCTGAAATCATAGCTGCTCCTGTGTTTTGTGAAGCTGTGAGCCTCACTAAACAGACATCTGCAGATTAGTCTCAACCTGGGGTGTTATTTGCTTTAATTTATGTATTCATTAAGATATGGAAGGATAATCATATGTAACATCGCATGAAGCCACAAAATATCTTCTGCTTCCAAGGGAGAGGGAGGCAAAGTTTGCTGTCGGCAGCTTGTGACTGGATGTGTGTCTGACATTTCTGACTTTCCCTCTATGGAAATATTCCAAACCTACCTGGATGTGTTCCTGTGTGACCTGCCCCAGGTACTCCTGCTCTGGCAGGGGGGGATGACTGGATGATCTTGAGGTCCCTTCCAGTCCCTGGCATCCTGTAGAATCATAGAATGGTTTAAGTTGGAAGGGACCTCAAAGCAGAACATGAAAGATTAATTGATTGGGTGCTGTTAGGTTTCTTTTCTCTTTCAAGTGTCTTGTTTCTTTTATGTAAGTGACTCATATATACCTAAAAGTCTTTGTTTGATTGACTTCCAGTACGTAAACTAGGGTTTCACTGAGCAGAGAAAAGACTGCATAGGGTTCAAGCCTTGTAAATATTATTCGAAACCATTATGCTAGTTCCAACCTTTCCTTAATTTATTTAAATGAAAATATTTCCAAGTAATTCACTGAAGAACTTTGTTTCCCTTTCCCTGCTCTGCTGCTTTGCTAACATTTGTACCATAACAGCCCTTTTCTTGCTCTTGCAATAAATTTTCAGTGAGTGCTGAGGGCAGAAGAGAGGCAGCAATTAGGGTGAAAACTTTATAGATGTGTGTAGGCTTCAGCACTTTGATTTGGCTTATACCTGTATATGTACGGGGTTATGCATGTGTTGAAAACTCTTATGTTCAATTGTCATGTGGGTAATTTTATATTTATGCATTGTTCTTTGGGTTTGTTTTACATTCCTAATGTTATTTGCTTTTTTTTTTTTCTTTTTTTTATTATTATAAGACATTTTCACCACTTTCATTCCGTGAACTCCTTGAGACGTTTATATAAAGCTTACTAGTGAGTTAAGCTATGTCTTATTACTTCTTTTTTTATCCCATTTTTAAATCCCCCCAAAAATAGTTGGGACAGCCATAGCTACACTACCTCTTACCAACCTTTCTCTCCTTAAAAACTCTCTGACTTGTAAAAATATTGTGGAATCCATCTGCAATATTGCCATTGTAGTGGTCGTATTGTTAATGTCTGCTGGCTCTGTGACTTGAAAGATGTCGTTGGCAGTAGTAAGATTTTCCTGAATGCTTCCCTTTTTTTCCCCCCACCTTGTAACCCATCAGAGCAGGAAGATATCTATGCTTGAAGAAAAGTGTTCCCAGGAATGTGTTTGTCTCAGCAGAAAAGTCATCTCTGTTGTTTCTAACTGCTCTGTCTTTACTCCTGTTTCAGTGATATTCCACGGATTCCTGAGACTTCTCACCCCCCGTTAGAGTCTAGTGAGTACACTTTGCTCCTTCCCACATGGTCTTACACCCAGCATACTGCTTTCAGCCATGGGGACTTGAACATCTCTCCTATGAAGAAAGACTGAGAGCCCTCAGATGGGAGTTTATTCATCCAAGATTTGGAGTCATAGAGTAGCAGAATACTTTGGAAGGGAGATGTGTAAATATTTTATTTAAAACAATGTCACTTCTATATGAGCAGCACTTTTAAAAGATATTATTACAGTTTAATAATGAAAAAAAAACAAAACCAAAAAACTGTTTTGATCTGAGGTAAGGGTATCCAGGCAGTCTTTTTCACCATGCTGCCATCGGTTTAAAATATTTCTGTACATTAATCCAGTTGAGCTGTGTGCAAATAGAAGCTTTATGCAATGAAAAGCAAAAGAAACCAAAACCCAAACCCAAATAATGAGTTATCCACATCCTGCTTTGAAAGTTTGGATACCAAGTTGCTGTGTCTCTTCTGTGGTTTTAGGTTCAAGTTCTTTTGAATCTCAGAAGATGGAAAGGCCTTCTATTTCTGTTATATCTCCAACCAGCCCTGGAGCACTACGAGATGCACCCCAAGTCCTACCAGGGCAGCTTTCTGTGAGCATTTTTTTTTTTTTTGCTTTTCTTGAGCTGTTCATGGTCCCTCTGCCCAGTTGTCCTGGTCCCTCTGCCTGCCACATTCCCAAGGTCTATTGGGAGGTCTGTTATTGACATCTTTCAAGTGTTTTTTAAGACCTTTACATGCTCACAAACCATCATTGTAATCACAGCAGAGGAAAAGATTTGTTGTTCTAATATACCAAAGAGTGCAGGAATTTACACTGAGAGGAGCCCTTAAAAGTGCCTTGTAGCTTGGCATCCTCTGGTGACTCTTCTGTGCATGACCAGAGAGGTACAGCACTCTGGCATGGCCACAGATAGCAAGCACAGTATAACTTTAGCTTATTATGAGTGCTAGAGAAGCCCAATCTGAACCGTAGGCTTCCCAAAGCAGAGGCTCAGGCTTAGAATCTCACAAAAATAGCTAATTTAATAGAATGGTACAGTTTGAGTCAGCTTGAGCTGGCTTCCTTCATAGAATGACCTCAAAGAAAGAAATCCCTGGGCTTTTATACCCTTACAGACTATGCAGCTGACCTTCATGTGATTCTCAGGTGCCTTTCACACACTTTAGGGCAAGGGTGATTCTGACCTGAGATCTTCCAATGCCTTCAGACTGTCTGTTGGGGTCCTCCTCTGTCTTCAGGCAAGCATGATGCTCCTTTCTTTTCTTTGCTTTTGCACCTTGTCTTGCTTGAATAGGGATAAGTTTTGCCCAAGTTCACCAAATCTAGGTGCAAGTTTACAGCCTAAGGCTTGAGTAAATCTCACTACTCAATGCTCAGTCAGTAAAGCTAAGCAAACAGCATACTAAACCACACAACATTATATCTCTCAGTGGTTAATTCTACTTAATACTTAATTATTTAAGCGAAACAACAGTGGGAGCATTCAAAGAGCTGTATATTTGTGTAAGAGTTACACTCTTCAGTGCTGCACTTTAATTTAGACACACACTACATCCTGAAGCTGTCTGTAATATTAAATTGAAGCCTTTTAAACACACTGTGACTACTTAGACTTTGTTTTGTGCATTCTTTATATTTCCTTAGGCTGATCACACTGCTTTCTAAGTATACAGCAGGCTAAAATATTTCAGAATGTTGTTCATAATTACTTAGCTGCCTAAGAGGATTGGCAAATCAGAGTGGACAGATGTCAGTTATGCTTCAGGTTTAACTGCAGACTTCCTGTTTGAACGTAGCTTTTAAGGGGCTTGTGCTGGTTTAAATGCTCTCACAGGCAGAAGATTATGCAGTGATTACAAGAAATAGTCAAAGTATAATCAGACACCACCATTTTATTTCACTGTGGTCATCATCTTTTCCATAAAAATTAAATATTAAGGTATTGGAAATAATTTTCTCATGGAAAAAAACTCAAAATAAACAGTGATCACTTCTACATTGCTACATTGTGCTTAATGTGATGCAATCTGACAATTCTCCTCTTTTCTTTCTTCCTTTCTTTCTTTCTTTCTTTCTTTCTTTCTTTCTTTCTTTCTTTCTTTCTTTCTTTCTTTCTTTCTT